>MNCI01036463.1:1098294-1289848 GCA_015680685.1 Gnetum montanum | reverse complement strand
CGAGGACAAGTTTTCATTCAGTCATGGGGGTATGATGAGACGCGACCTGCATGTGCCGCGATATCGCGTACGTGATATCGCGACCGCCGCGATATCGCATCTTCTCCTGCGATATCGCATACGCGATATTGCGTCCCGCCGCCCCATCTATAAATAAGAGGCGGCACTCCCTTCATTTCCCAGTCCTGGCTAGAAGTAGCAAAGCTCTCGCAGATTGATCACTCCAGAGTTAGAATTTTTCCCATGTGCCCGCAGTAGGAGTCCTAGAGTGAACGGCTCTTTATTCGAGCAACTTGTAAACCTGAACCCAAGTTGTGTCCGGCAATAACGACGAACTTGATTGGATAAACCTTGCAGCACGTGGTTTCCTTTATTGCTTTCATTTACTGCTTTCCTAGTGCATTCAAGTACGACTTGATTACGACCGTCTACGGACGTGTACGACTAGTCAAGGAATCGGCTGCTTATCACACTTAAGCTAAATAGGTGCCTCAGTACGACCACTTCGAGCACTTGCGTTACGTGCGGCGATCCCAGTAACGATTAGCATTTGGTAAGCCGCAGTTGCATAGTTTAGGGTGTGTCCGGTAAGTGGGAACGGATGCTGACGCTAGTTAATTTAGACTTAGATCTTTAGTTAGAGTTAGCTTAGTTTCTCAACCCTTTCCCCTGATAGCATAGAAGAAAAGATGAAAATACCAAAAAAATAACATACCTCAGACTTGCTTAACCATACACTGTGACACTTACAAGCAAGCCTGGGAAGACAACGAACGATTAACCCCAAGTGTTTCTTGTGGCGTTAAGCCATTTAGTCTGCGGAGTTCGACCGGATCGCGCGTGTTCGCTCGTATTCGTATGGTTGAGTGTAGGGGTACCTCGCCACTCATCAAACATGAAGTAAAAAAATTCACATTTTATGTTTCAAATCTGCAATTTTATTTCTTGAACAGCCAACACAACTCCCATTGCAAAGATCCTTTTACGTAATTGATTTTTTTGTTATTGCACACTGAATTTGATTTCATACAATTGATTTGTGTGGATTGTCTGAGGTATTTAAATGGTGAGGTTGAACAATAGGGGTCCCTTGTAGCAGCAATCTCTGGTGATTAACCGTCAAAATTTTCCAGCACATCTACACAGCTACATGATTATTTATAATGATACAGTTTTTTTTTAATGTGTATGTTATTTTTCTCATTTTTCAGTACTTAGTCCTCAAAATGGTAAAGAAATACATTTATATGACTCTATAATTCTTGGAGTTAGACCAGATCATGACAATGAGGTAACAAAATAAAATGTTATGTTAAATGAAAATGCAATGGAGAATTTCATTTTTAAAATAAGGTACTGAAGATTATATTCATTTCTAAGGAAAAGTTTTGATTATATTCATTTCTAAGGAACACAGGACAAGTTTTACTTAACTATAGAGTTTAGTTTATTTAAAATTACAATTAATATTTTCAAAAATACTATTTTTAATTTTTAGATAAACTTAATTAGTTTTTATAAACTTGATTGTTTATCATTGATATCTTCCTAACCTAGAGTGTTGTTTTCTTAAGGTTATATTCCTTTCACATCTATTCCTTAAAGGTAATCCAATAATGCCACTTGACAAGAAGGCAAGGCTAAATCCTTTCTTTTCTACTTAGCACTCATCGCTTGCTATTGTTACCTTTGCAATTCTATGCTAGCATGATCTTTAAGTTACTATCATAAATACCTTAGGTCAAATCCTAAAGGTTCCCTCAAGAGACATGTTGGTACCATGTGTCCTTTCTTTAACAATACAATAATTACAACTCCTAGTTATGAAACACCACCATTTAGGATTGGGCACATGATATTAGTGTTCCCTTAATTAATTGCTATGTAACAAGATCTCATTAATTAATTTAAATTACTATGATAGTTGTTCCTCTTTTGCTAGGACAAAGCTAGCATGAGGAGTTCAAATCAACCATGACATATCAAAATGGTCAACACCAAAAAATTTGGTCTAAAATTATTATCATTGGTTAGACTTGGTTTACTGATTTGGTTGTGGTATTTTGCCATAATGTTATGTGTGGCATGTGCATATGTGGTGTGTGTAAGCTACTTTAAAGGCAAGGGTTTGTTAAAGATATGTCTTGTGCAAATATGTGGTATTGTCTATCAATGTTTGTCTATCCTTCAAGTTTCTAGGTTCATGTTTTGAAGTCTCAAGAATTTAGAATGAATAAATATTTCAATTACAAAGTCAAATTGCAAAAAATGCACAATGTACCATCTTTGCAAGTCAACCACGAGTCATGGTCAACTTGCATTAGCGAACATGAGTTGTGATCAACTCACAATATGGTCATATCAAAATTTTCAAATCACATCAAGGTGACAACGAGTCCCAATGGATTTGAGATTTTTAATTAAGGATTTGCAGGTCATGGTGTCCTCACATAGAGATTGCCCTCAAGATTAATTTTTATTCATGTATTTTATATAAACTAAAGGATCATCATGCATCATTACACAAAGGCTCAATGCTTGGTCACCAAGGTGAATCTTGAAAGGGTTGGTGGATAAGTGAAATCCTAATATTTTTCAAGTGGTTGTGTCTAAGTCTGAATCTAGGTCTTATGACTTAAGCAATAAGCATCTTACCCTCATTTAGAGTAGTAGTTCCTATATTTTGTATATAATAATTTATCAAAAAACATCATTTAGGTTTTATTTAAACTTCAATTTTAGTTCCATTATAATACTTTGTAAAATCATTAATAAACAATTTTAGAAATATTACATATTAATAATAACCAAAATTAATAGCTTATCAGTAATTTCATAAAGTTTAATTTTTGCTTCTTATAATATAAATGATACTAGTTTCAAATCCTCTTTGAATTCATCATCAAAGATACTGAATAAGAAAAAAAGATTATTTATATGCAAAAGTAAGACCTATTTATTACCAAGAATATTTTTTAAAATATTATACATTAATCAATTATTTTCCTAATTTCATTTTAAGAATTAATTTGACATCATGTCATGCACGTGATGGTATTATTGCATCCTCACTTCGCACAGTGACTAGCAACTTAAACCAACCCATATTACTGGCACCTAATAATTTCTACATTGGTGTTGACATCTTCAATCTACCATTGCACCACTTCTTCATTTCCCCTATAGGCTTTGGCAAAGTGATACCTTGAACAGTAATCTTGCATTAAAATAGTTGCCTAAAATAGTTTTGCCTAATGTTTTAAAAAATGTGAGGCATCTTGTCACACAAAATAATGCATTTTTTTACTAATAAAAGTATATTTATGTTCAGGTCACTAGGGTTTTCATGATGCATGCTTACCCTTGACATTTTCATCTTCACTGTCACTTGCCACCTGGTCTCTAACCTTCCTATTTTGATTAAAGTAAATTTTGTGCATTTTCTATGCTCCAGTGTAATATGATTTTGATTCTGGCAAATCCATTACAACTTCATAAAATGGAATCAATCCTTTAAGGTGTCCTATCCTTGCAATTGCACTCTAACCTAACACTAACACCATAAGAATTATCATTTATCAATGAAAAACAATCTGAGATGGCCTATGGTGTTTTCAGCAACCAAACAATGGTGTAAAAAGCATAGCCTTCTCCAGCGATTAATAAAAATCCAAAACATTTCATAGTCCCACCAATTGCAGGGTCACTATTGGAGTTATTGTCCAAAAAAATTACAAGGATGCATTCTATCATCGAAGGTATTCTTCATCTCTACGAGTTTTCTTTTTGTTGTTTTTTTCCCTTTCTTTGTCTCTATACACTCAACAGCCTGTGATTTGAATCTTGTCCTATGTCTAGCACAAAAAGAAAGATTGATCAACCTCAACATGCTAGACAAAAATCGATTAGTGATCCTATCTTCAAATGAGATGCACAATGCATTCAACAAGCAACGGCATGACCTTAGAATATGGAAAGTGAAATTTCTACTTGGAGATAAGGTTCTCTACTGGAGTCCTACAAACGTACCTCAGAAAAATAAATTCCAAACATTGTCGGAAGGGCCTCATATAATTGATGAAACCTTTCCTTCTAGGGCCATGATCATATACAAACCTGAGAGCCCAAATAAAAGTAATTAGTCAACATCCAACAAGTAAAGCCTTTCCATGAGCCCAAGTAAGCCAATGCAACAAATACCTCAATGAATGGACAACCATGCTCAATTTTTCAAATCTCCTCCTTCCAACATAGTTATGGGGGAGATGGCCATCCATACTAATCATCCACATAGGTTCTCAGTTTTTCTATTTTTTTGTTTTATACATTTTTGTCTTTGCAATTTGTTTCTTTCACACTTTTTGATTTTCAAACTTTTTCCTATTTTTACACCATTTTTGTTTTACATCATCGTTAGTACATTTAAAATTTTCTTGAATATTTTCTACTTTCTTACATATTTTACTTTATTTCTAATGTGTGATTTATGTTATTTTTGCTAATAAAAGTGCTTTATTGCAACAAGACACAAAGGTGCTATAGCTGCTACTAATGCTGGTTTGT
The DNA here is from genome assembly GCA_015680685.1 of Gnetum montanum. Lineage (NCBI taxonomy): Eukaryota > Viridiplantae > Streptophyta > Gnetopsida > Gnetales > Gnetaceae > Gnetum > Gnetum montanum. The sequence continues at coordinate 1,285,285 of MNCI01036463.1, read as the reverse complement.
GTTTAATGTTTTGTTTGCTAATGCCTAGCTTCTATTTCTAAATTTTTGTACTGATGGCTAAGTTATGGTTTCTTTTTCATGGAATAGGTAGTGAGTCCATGACATTCACCCATTCACAAACTCTATGGTTTTTCTTGTTTTGGAGGTTTGAGGTCCCTTTCATTAAATAAACTTTTTATAAATTTGTGACCTTGGTAGTTTTCGAAATTGGGAAGGATTCAAAGGTTTCCACAAGGTGTGGCTTCAAGGGAACTCAATACTCTTTGTACTCTTCTACTTACTTAGGTGCTTGAGTGTTTTCATAGACTTCTTATTGTTCCATGTCAACCAATAATAGGAAATCAAATAAAGTCTTTGCATGGTATGGTTCCCATCTAAAAAGAGAGAAAAAAAAGAAAAAAAAACAAACACAAATAAGAAAAAAAACATGATGGGAATTCAAAGAACACCCCTTAGATAAATAAATGGGCTACAAGCACTAGTTATGGGACTATAAAGAAATGTTACCCATGTCTAAAGGTCCTCTCAAACTCAGGCCCTCTCTCACTTCCTACTTCTCTTTTCTTCTATTTCTGGAATGGTGGTTGTTATGTGGGAGCACTCTTGTGTCTTGGGGAATGGATCAGTCTTGGAGTGGTGATGCAAAGTCATTAAAAGAGATTGGTTTTGGTCTAGACTAAGGATGGATCTTCCCAATTCATTTTAAACACAAAACTCCACAAGGGACTCCTTATGACCTTAATTTGGAATTCCATTCCACCTTCTCCATCATCCATCTATGTTGTCCATAACTCACCTCACTACTGAAGTCCATGTTCTTGGTTTTGTGTCTTGGTCTAACGTACTTGAATTCTTAGGCAGAATCTTCTAGGTTTTGGTCCTTAACTTTAATAAACCATTAATCACCTATGGTGCTCATGGACTCTTTAGGTTAATGTTATGCAAGGGCAAACAAGGCATGTGCTTGCTATGGGGAGGACCCACTTACATCTCTATTGGTTGGGTTCATTAAGCACCTTATCCTTAGACATTCTTATAATTAGAATCTTTCGTACACCCATCTTCTACATCAAACCATGTTCTCCTTTACATATTTTATTCAATAAACACATTCTCCATCAAAATTTTCAATTTTTGATCTTTCAAAGACCCTCTTCAATGATTTCATCATATTTCTAGCTATTCTAGGACTCCATGGACCCCAAATTCATTGACAAATTCCTTGTATTTTTTAAGATATTCAAAATTCAAAATTTTTCCTACGGGCTCCATATACGAGGCCTCGTCAATGGAGCAGATGCATATACAAGGCCCCATATATGTGGCCTCATCAACATAACAAAAAAATACTATATATATGTGTGACCTCACTTTGAAATTTTTACATTTTCTCACAAATGCCAAGGAAGTGTTTTAAATTTTCAGAGCCTAGAACCTTCCAAAGCCCATAACTTTCTAACAATTTATCCAAATCACTCCATTCTTTGACCTTGTAGCTACTAGAGGTAAGCTCTTCATCGTGAGGGCCACAAATGTGCCATTTTTTTATAAAAATTTTTCACCATTTTTCTAACTCCCACAAAGGTTTAACTGAGAAATCAATTATTAAACATCAAATTTCAAGAGTTAAACCTTTCTAACAAGCTTCAGTGACATTTACTATAAATAATTAATAAAATAATCAATCCACAATGGTCCAACCTTAGCCAAAGTGTAATAACCTAATGAGATAAGGTATTTAAAAATTTAAAGTTACACATTATATCTACTAATCCATGGATGTGTTGTGATCGTAGATGGCACCAAAAGGCAAACATATGTAGGAAGTAGGACTATCTCAACCAAGGAAAAAATGACCTAGAATGGAAAGGAGCCAAGAATAGGCCCAAGAAGAATTGCTTGCAACCCATGTCATAGGTCCTCTTAGGGAAGAGACCTAGGTGGAATCTATTTGACAGATTCTAGAACCAGTAATAGCAATAGAACATTCCCATTGGGATGATGTACCAGCTCAATAAGCAAATCTCAAGGTGACCTTGATAGAAGCCTATCTAAATCAAATCAAATTGAGGGAGGTCCAAAAAATAGCGCTCTAAGAGTTAAACTTTGATCTTTTCCTAGAGTAAGCACCAACAGAAGTGCATGACCATTTGAAGACCTCTCCCATGTGGCCAATCATACTTTCACCAGGAAGTGATGGAAGAGACATTTTTATTTTGGAACAACAGGAAAGTCAGATCAACGATAAAAATCAAGGACATCTTAGTGTTATACTCAGTGTAAGCCATTGCTGAAGTGCTTGGTTGCAAAAAATAGGGATGAATCTCATTGAGATTACAATGCAAGCAGACCCTAGCATCAAAAAAGAGTGGGTGCAATAGTGCTATGGTGTTGATCTTAAGGAGTTTGGCATGCTCACATTGCTAGAAAGTATCCACTACAAGATTATGACCTTTCACCTAAATCCCATGATGAGGCCTAGCAAAATCACTGCATTTTCTGCCCATGCATGTGCTACTCTAAATGGGATATTCCCTATCAACCTTCCATAGTAGATCTCTCTAAAGATCGAGAAGTGATTTAAAGAAAATGAATGTGGAAGGAAGGCACTCCCCTTTCCATGACTCATAAAAAAACTCTATCATAGGGAAGGAATAGTTTGTTATACAACAATGTTGTCAAGCTTACCCTAACTGCTAATTGGGTAGAGATGATGAACGATAAGATGCCTGCAACAACCATTCAAGAAGAGAAGCAGTAACCACTACCTCCACTTGCCACTCAAAAAATTGTGTTGGACATCGTTTTAATAGCCCAATGGTTGCACAAGTACCAAGAATGGCTCTTGAGTGAACAAGAGTAACAAGTAGGCATGAGTGGCAAGGATCCATCTATGTATCAGCCAATAATGAGTCACCTAAATGAGGTGGCCTGAACAATCAACCTGATGGGTGTAGGTGGATTCATTTTCTCAACCCAAAGAATGCAGCTATCCATGAGATTGAATCCTAGCATTAGAGAGGTCATGGTATCTCTTGTAGAATAGCAGCCACTCCTAGAAATATCTGGGAATGGTGCAACCTTCTTGATGCACTTGCAGAAAGGTGAGGGGGCAACAGTATTGGTGATGTAGCACTAAGGGTAGGTAACAATAGAAGAGGTGGTTATTTACTGAATTACCAAAATCATCAATGCACCTATGACATTTATACCAAACATTACTACACTAAAATATGTGCATGCATTCATAGGGACCACAAGCTGCAGAATAAATGTAGCACAACATGAAGATCTATTAGACTGACTAGTGGAAACTAGGCAATCGCTTCTGGATGTATTTTCTCTTTTGAGCAATATTATTACAATCTAATTGGAGCTTCTAGAGGCAAGGGGCAAAAACATCATCTTGGAGGGCAACTCAAAATAACCAAGGAACTGAACGAACACTTGGTTGATGAACTTGTCGAATTAAGAGCCTAAATTATTGACCTTGCATTTCTCAACTTGGCATTGATAAGAGATGAAGCTCTTGAAAAACTTCACACAAGACTGAAAGGGATTTAGAATGCGATGGAGATTATGGTATTCCATCAATCCTGGGTAAGGCTACATAGCACAAAATTTAGAAGGTCTTGGATCACACTCACTAGTAGAATGTATAATTGACAACATAGAGCCATCACCTATGGAATGTTGATGAGCACAAACAACAATTAACCGACTTCAATAATCAACAATAGGAGTAACTAGCTAGAGAGAACATAGAGCTAAGGAGATTGGTAGTAGAAAATAAAAACCTCTCCATGGAGGAGGTTCATGCCATTTTCCAGAAGATTGCAATTGAGTTAGTCACCAAGAAATGAGAGGCTCTAAAATTTAAGAGAGTCAAAGATCATTACAGAGATCAAGTCAATCTACTAAAAGAAGTGAATGAAAAACACATCTAGTTAGTGAAGGAAAAAGTAAATGAAATCCTTCAATAACTGCAATAAGGAATAGAGGTTTGGAAACCTATTATTAGTGGGATATATGCCTATAACAAGGCAAAAATCCACCTGAAGGAGTTGCATATTGATGAGATGATAAAATACATGGAGCTTTCCAATCTTTGATATGCCAATCTAGCCATGTTGACTGCTAGATGATCGTGATTAGAACTAGAGAAATAGGTGGCCAACTCATACTTAATATATGAGGCCGAGTTCAAGCATCACAAGGACACCAAGCAAAAGCTTACTGTGGTAAACACTAAACTCAAAGTTCTCAAGGGAAAGTACATTGATCCAAGATCTACCACCAAGAACTTGGCCAGAAGGATGAACAAATACTAAGAGCTGCAAAATGTAGTCAGGGCATTCAATGTCGAATGCAAATAATTCGCTGCCTAGTTTGCCAATACTAAGAAGCTATTCAAAGTAATACCTTATCTATGGGATATCCCCATTCCAACCCACATTGATGATGCCACATGAATTCTGAACAATCCCTGGAGTAAGGAGGAGAAGATGAAGGCATTATTGGATGCCTTTCACCTTCCACTGGAGGTTGTAGCCATAGTAGGATAGCCAGGACCACCTTAGCTACCACACGTGCCCAGAGCTAGGAAAGGTCCTACAAAACCATAGGAGCCTCCACAACCTGGGATTGTCTAATCTTCTTCATCATCTTCATGCCATCAGAGGACATGTTGTCCAATTTTCTGTCGTGAACATCACAATTTTTGTAATGTGTTAATTTGTACACTTGGACACTTAGTTTTGTTAGGTCAATTTATTATGTCAAGAGTCAATCAATAATCCCATATCATCCCAATTTTGTAAAGGAACTCGAGAACTAGTTTTCATTCAGTCATGGGGGTATGATGAGTGTCAAAGTGTCGCATTGATAGGTCCCCATTGATGTGGCCTTATCAACGAGCCCCCATTGACAAGGCCTTGTTTACATGGTATTGCCTCGTTAATGGGGTTGCATCAATGTAGTGTTTGCTACGTCTACGGGGCCTCATCAATGTAGCCTTGTAATAAAAACTATAAATACAAGCTCACAACCATGTTTATGGAGAGTCAAGTCATAGTAGTAGTTGAACTCTTATAGTTTTTACATTCGAAAGTTAGAATATTTTCCCAAGTACCTATAGCAGGAGTCATTAAGTGTATGGATCTTAATTCAAGCATTATTGTACCTAAGCATGACAATGTGTGTGGCAATAAAGATGAGTTTCTTGATAAGCCTTGCAGCATTCTAGATAGTTTAAATTTTTCATTTATGCATTACATATTTTTAGTTATTTATTCAATGTTTCTTAGCAATTAAGATAATTAAGTAATTAAGTGAGATAGGCTAAATAGTGATTAAGTAAACACATAAGTACGACTACTTTGAGTGTAAACACATATTCACTTGGTAACCCCAACAGTGTTATTGTTTGGTTTAACTAGTAGCATAGCACTTGGTAACCTAGCAGTGGATACATGGGTTCAATATGTGTATGGAAAGTAGGACCAGATACTTATGTTAGGACTAGTTAGAGACTAGTTAAGTAGTTAAATTAAAATAGTTATTAAATTACTTGATCTCTCGACTTTAAGTACCAAGGAACATAAAATATAAAAATCATATGTCTTGATTACACTTAACCATACCTTTGTACATCACAAGTGTAATTGGGAAGACAATGAATCACCATTAGGGTGAGGTTCACTTCCTAGATAACTAGTGTACTGGAAGACATAGAGTCCATGAAATTTGATTGGATCATGGATGAACGCTTCATGATTCGTATGTTTGAGCATAGGGGTACCTTTTGTCACTCATCACCTAGTTAGTATATAGATAGCTTCCTGAATATTGATCATGCTTTGGGTTATCATAAGGGATTCATCATTATTCTTGGGTTTGTATGCTCTATTATAGCGGTGATCCCTTCTATGCTCATGCCTTTCTTGATCCTCTCTTTTGTCTCTTTGTCTTCTTCATTCATGTTCTTCATCTTTTGTATTAGAGTATCTTGAATATCTATCATGATGACCATGAGTCCTCCTTTATTTCCTATCAGACCCCCTATACCTATGTCATCTTCTATTAGAGTCCTTTGATGATCATGATGAGGAACATGAGGTGGTAGGAGAACAATGCTGACATGTTCTCCTTTCATGAATCTTGTATAATTCTTTGTAGGATTTAGCAGGAACCCTTGGCCTAGAGTCCTACTTGTATCTTGAATTAGTGTCCTTTTCCTTATGTGTCTCTACTAAAGTTGAATGAAATTGGGATTTGACAAGTTCTTCAAGTCTAATGATAGGTGTCTTTGAAGGCTGCTCATGATGTTGGTGGAGTTGGTGTGAAATAAATGTATCAGCATCAAGTTCTTCTATGACAACAAAAGTGTTGGCCTACTTTCCTTTGCTATGTATATGTTTTATCTCCATGGCAACATCTCTTATCATCTACTCCTTTGAGGGTTCATAGGGTTTGGTCATGTGTTGAGTCACATGATACCCTTCTTGGATTTAGTCCAAATGCATTACCCTTAGAGCAGTTTTGAGCATGTTAAGTGTTGCACATTCTAGAGGTAGGACTATGTTACCTTGCATGTCCCTCCACTTCTTTTAATTATCCTAATGAAAGATCAAAGTGAAGTTTGGATGCTACGAATCAATGTGAGCATAAGTGATTCACGTCTGCATTGCCATCCCCTATTCTTTTTCATCAATGATTTTATCAATACTTCTTCTTATCTCCTTGGCAAGTGATGGTTGATCATTATATGAATTCATATTATAGTTTTTAGATAGTTTGTATTAAAAGTGTGCTTTACTTATAGTTGTTAGGTTTGACTTTGTGTTTCAAATACAACGAACTTTGGGAAATCAATTACTTAGCATAATGTTGACTTGTCCTTGACAATGGTGCCAATGATGAGTGATGGAGTATCCAACACCCAACCATATGAGATATGAGTGTTCATGCATGATCCTAGTTTCATTTCGTAGACAAGGAAATCTGATTATGCGAGTAATTGGTTAGAGTTTCAATTGTTGTCTTCTCACGTGAGCTAGTAAAGCTGAGGCATATGGTTTAACTCATGATGAGGTTACTGGTAGACGATGTTGTGTTGGCCATGATTCACCTAGAAAACATAAGGTAAGAGTAAATGTTTCTAAGTCTAAGTAATAGTAAAAAATCTAATCTAGCCTATCCAATGAGTAGCTAGTTTTGACCTTTCATTAACACCTTGGACTTCATGTAAGTACTACTTGGATTACCAAGTACCACACTACGCAACATACCAAGTGATAGTACTACTAGATTACCAAGTAGTTACACTTAAGTGTTCGAGATTAGTCGTAGTCATTCCACTTAACAACAAGAATAGTAAAGTGCATAGAAAGTAAATCAGTAACTAATGAAAAACAGTAAACATTAAGCTAAGTGAAAATAGTAAAATTATTCTAAGTGTAAGCAATAAAGACTAAGTGATGAGAGAATGATGTAGAGTAATCTTGATCTTTATGTTCATGCATGAAATGTGTCCAAGTATATTCCACTCAAATAAAGACTTTGTTCAATTAGTAAAATTAACAAAACAAACTAATGTAATTTCACTAAGTGCTAAAATTAAGAAAACAAACTAATGTAATCATGCTAAGTGTGAAATGAAATTGTATGTAGACTGTGCACCTAAGCGTTGTGTTTATAGGCCTACACACGGCTATGATATCAAATACGCAACATCATGTCTTGTGCCTCGATATCAGGGATCCAATATCATAGCTCCAATATTGGATACTTGATATTGTGGCCAAGTAAAAATTTAATTTATGAAAAAAGAAAATTCAAAAAGATATGCTCTACATCTTCTAGGGATTGTCAATTAGAGTGATGGTAAGGTGCTTGTTTCTCAAGTCGAAAACTTGGGTTCTAGTGTGGGCATAGCCACTCGAAAAGGTTAAAATTTTGCTCATCTACCAAATCTCCCAGGATCCCACTTAGCAATAGGACCATTGTAGCTTCAAGTGATGATTCTATGCTCTTCATCTTCCACTACTACATGTATACAAAATCTATAGATGCGTCGTTATCTTTGAAGATTAATACATCTCCCTATTTCAATCAATAGATAGTGAGATCTCACACAAGTATGTATGATTGCCACCTTATTTTGTTTAGAACTAGCATTAGATAAACAAGTAGGTATTTGTTTATGGATGCTACATACTTGTTCCCATATGCTTCAATTTTTTTGTTTGATCCTTATTTTCATATTCTTAAATCTTAAATTTAAATCTTGATCTTCAATATTCCATTTTTGGAAACATTTTTTCCATCATTAAAGCATCCTTTTCCTAAGTGACCTTAAACTTCTATGGTCAATATTCTATTTTTGAAGACATTTTTTCCCATTTTTAAACCATCATTTTCTCTAAGTGATCTTATAAACTTCCGTGGATAGGTTGATGCTAAGCCTAGTAAGCATCTTTTTATAAAACTATACAACTTTTGGAAGAGCTGCAATTTTTATAGGTAACATATCTACTTCTGTTGATAAAATGTTAAACACAGTTTGAGCTTCTACTTGGAGCTCCTGCAATAAAAGTTGTTTTTGGATGTATTCCAAATGTTTCCATTGCATTGCAAGTAAATTTGTTCCCTAAGTTTCATAGTTGTATAATAGAACTAGCCGAACAAGTTTATTGTACATTTGCTTATGAACATCCCATGCCTAAATCTATTATTGTCTAGATTTACTATAAATTGAATATAAAGCATTGATACTATTTCAAACCCTCTAAGAAATACAATCTTGCTAAGAATATCTATTTGAAACTGAGATGCCTAAATACTTATACAAGGAGACAATTTCCATTTTCTCTACTGAATATAAAAATCATATGCAAAACATCCTGTACTGCACATCATAATTTTTCTTTTGCTAACATTGACTTTCATCTTTGAGAAAATACAAAAATAACCTAAAATTTAATAACAATGAGGTATTAACTTAAATGTGTTTAATTGTAATAGGTAGTGGTCAAGGGGGAAAAATACATAGTCAACAAAATAAATACTTTTATCAAACTTAAATGTGTCTCAAGTGCAATGTTGGGCATAGAGCAGGTGTTGAACTTTCATAACTAAAATTGTAATATAGCTATACTTCAAGATATATAACTTAGCATTCCGCACCAGAATTAAACCCATGACTTGGAGATTTCAAATCAAGTCTTACCACTAGGTGCCTCAATTAGATAACCACTTAAATCATATCACATTGGCTCAACTTTGATAAAGCAGCATCTTTTAAAAGGTGCACTAAATAGGCTTTTTGTATATGACCAAACCATCTTTCTTTAATTTTCTTACTAGAATAGTACTCCTTTTAAAGAAAGAAGAATTGATTAAATATTTCATAATCACATCCAAAATCTACCTTAGCATTCATATCTTGGTACCTTTTCCTTTTTCTTTTATTTTAATATGGCAGGGATTATACCTTAAAAAATAGTTAAAGCCGGTTGCTTGGCGTTTTGACACGGACAATTTACTTTCACGTGTACGAAAACATCATCTTCATCTTCATCTTCTCTTCTTGCATGGAAGATGCCCACCTATAAAGACCAGCTGCAGCTGTGAGTGCTAGCAAGATGGGATGAAAATGCGTGTACAACGTGGCAGGTTTTCGGACTCAAAAGCTTGTTGAATATGGAAACCTTTGAGGTCGATCATAACCGCAGCCTTAAGATAATTTTCCTCTGATCATTTAAGGCGGATGTAATGGAATACGGGGAGCTTTGAGATCGTAAACATAACCTTGGCATGTTTCGTAGCTTGAATACCTAGCATCTGTGGATTCAGACCGTTGTCTTCCCACATGGAGCTAGTATGATCTATGCATATGGTTTAGCTCTTAGTGAGGTATATGATATCTAATGTTGTGTTGGCCATGTCTACTAGCTACAATGGTAAAGTGTGAAAATAATTCTAAGGGAAATAGTAAGACAACCTACTCTACCCTAGTGCAATGAATATTTATTCCTGGCTTGCTGTACATGTCTTGGGCTTATGTAACCATTACTGGGATTACCAAGTGAGTTCACTATTGAGCGAATCAAGTAAAGCCACTACTGGGTTACCAAACAATTACACTTAAATGCTCGAAACCAACCGTACTCATTCTACTTTACTAATGAACAAGGAAAGTAATGTACTTAGAAATGTAATTGATTAAGCTAAGAAAATAGTAAAAACTATGCTAAGTAAAACAATAAAGCTAAGTGGATGCTGCAATGATGAAAAACAATCTTGATATTTATTTTCATCATGAACTGTGCTCAAGTACACTTCGCTCAAATAAAGATTTCGAACAACTACTCAACACCACACTATGAACATGCACTCGATCCAAATGGCAAAGGCCTAAACCAATTCCATATCAATGCAAAATCTAGACTGGCAATCCATCTTGGATAGTTACACTCATATCCATCAAGCAGAAGTCAAGAACAAAGACCTACAAATAGAAGATCTAAAGAATACATGGGGTTAGCTAACCTTCATTATGCTAACTTGCCCATGTTGATAGCATGTAGGCTAAAAAATGAGCTTGAATAGCAAGTAGCAGCCATGTACACACTATATGAAAAGGAGTTTGTAGATCGAAAAGATGCTTTGTAGAAACTTTAGGTGGCAAACTATAAATTAGAAGTAGTTAAGGCTAGTTATCAAGAGCAAAATGGTGTTGTAGTGAACTTGATGAGAAGACTATTTGATTATCATGAGTTATGAGCCAAGGCTAGGGCATTTCAAGAAGATAGGAGATAGTTTACAACATAGCTACTATGTTCATGGGATGTACTAGCTCCATCACACATTTTGTAACAAGCATGGATGTACATGACATGAGAATGGAGAAGGAAAAACTTCAGGTGCTCCTAAATAGATACTGATTCTAGAAGTCTAATGACAAGGAAAAGCAACTGATGGAGGAGCTGCCACCACCAGGAACTACATAGGCTACATCAAGCTTCATCAAGTTTTGTTTGTTTTTTTTTCTTGTCAAAGTTTGTCCTATCATGTCTTGTGTCATTTTTGTAGAACACCACTACGACATGAAGTTTCATGTAAATCTACCTCACAATTTTGTAAGCAACACCATTCTCATTTTGTTTTAACTCAAGGACAAGTTTTCAATCAATCATAGTGGTATGATAAAGTCAAATTTGATGGACTATGATATCATAACTTTGATATCGTAGCACTAGCTACATCATTGTATATGTGATATTGTGGAATGTATGTCAACCTATAAATACAAAACTTAGGCTCACAGATTCATAATAGATTTCATTCCATAGTCGTGTAACTCTTGCAGTTTATTTTCATGATTTTAGTCTTAAGTACTTAGTAATGTATGCCTGCAATGTGGTGTTGAGTGATTGTGTACAATAGTTATTCGAGTGAAGTATACTTGAACACATTTCATGATTGGTAATAAAGATTGAGATTACTTATCATCATTGCAGCATCCACTTATTTTTCTTTCTATTTACTTAGAATAATATTGATTGTTTTCACATAGGATAACTAATTACTACTTTCCTAATTAATGTTTACTATTTGATGAGTTGCCATTTAGTTCACTGTGATATTGTGTACGTGATATCGTAGCCTCGCCACGATATCGTGTATGCGATATCGTAGTCTATCTCCTCATCTATAAATAAGAGGCGTTAGTTAGGAGTTAGTTAGTTTAGAGTTAGTTTTGATTTTAGTTCTCATTTTTCTCTCAACCCTTTTTCTCCCAGTGTATGCCCGCAGTGTGGTGATTGTAATTGTACAAAACCTTTATTCGAGTGTGATGTACTTGGACGCACACATGGCTGGCAATAAAGATCGAGATTACTTCATCATTGTAGCATTCACTTAGCTTAATCATTTAATAAATTGTTATTTATTGCTTTCTTAGTTAATACCTTCTTACCCTAAACTCCTATTAAATGCAGAATGAGCACGACTTGATTACGAGCATTTAAGTGTGACTACTTGGTAACCCAGTAGCATACCTAGGATCTGCACTTGGTAATCCTAGTAGTAGTCATGCACGAAGTCCAAGATGTGTATGGATAATCGAGGAGCGGATGCTCATTGCACTTAGGCTAGCTTAGATTCTCTGTCACCCTTTCTCTCCTAGCTTCGTTAATATTATCTTCCCTTGCCTTTAGGAGTAGCATTAGTATAGGAACATATTATACACCTCACTCTAGACTAAACCATACATGACAAAGTTAACACTACTCTAGGTGGGAAGATAGTGAACTGAAACCTAAGGCTAACTGTTTAGATGCCACAACTAGTCCGTCTACAGAGTTTGACCAGATCGCACGTGTAACACTCGTATTCGTATGGTTGAGTGTAGGGGTACCTCGCCACTCATCATTGGCATCATTGCCGGGGACGGTGCTAGTTATCTAGATTAGTTATATCATACAAGGTTGCTGTATAATAATTAATGATATATCTCTTAGGAAGAAGAAATAATTATAAAAAATTCACACATAAATTCACACACAACTTTACAACCATGGCTCTCCTATAAGACCATAACAATGCCACACCTAGTGAGGAAGTTCATTGGAGAACCAATGAATTATATGATAATGAAGATTGGAGTACACAACCCGAGATGGGGCTTTCTTATAAACATAAATGAAAGTAATGTCATTCCAACACATGAAAGCCTAACTTACCTGATGACAATGAACCCCCACTGGCCACTACAAGCCTAACACAAATACAAGAGGCTGTTCGAATTTCCCGTAGGCATCGTAAAGAGAGCCATCTATCTAGGCTCGATTTAAATAACTTTCCTAAATTTTCAGGAGGCTATGACTTAGATCCACATCAACATTTACAAGCCTTCTATGATGCCTATATATGGAACAAAATCGATAATAGTTGGCAAAAACTCAAGCTCTTTCCTATGAAAATCGTTGGCCAAGCAAAAGTATGGTATAGATCATTAAAAACAAATTCGATATGAAGTTTGTCAACAATGGTAGAGCTCTTTAACGAAAGATATCAAACCTACGCAAGAGTGTCAGCCTTGAGGAAAAAAATCCAAGAGTGGAAACAAGCACAACATGAACCCTTGAGCATGGCCTTAGAAAGATATTATGCACTATTAAACAATTGTCTAGGCCATGGGTTCTCCGAGGAAAGGCTAATGTATCATATCATTGATGGGCTTCGTGATGCAACAAGAGAAACCCTAGGGATGTATGCCCAAGGTCAACTATATGAACTATGAACCCATCAATTCCAAGAGCTTATTAAGTAGGTAGCAAAAGAAGAAGGAGAAATGGCTAGATGGGAGAGTGTTGAAAGACATCAATGAGACCAAAATCTCAACTTAACAAAGGTCCCTAATCACAAAAAGGAGAAATCAACCAATCTCAAGGTGGAAGAACCATCTTTCCTAGTACAACAATGACTAGAAGAAGTTGAGGCAAAGATCAATAAGATGTTTGAATGGACACATAAAAAGTGTGGGGAATGTATTGATATCATTGGAGATGGAGTTTTGACAACCCAAGAAGTAGGACAAAGTATCAGTAGACAATCGGAAAGAAAGGATAAGGAAAATAAGAGCTCAATTGCCAATCACACGTATGAATGTAATATTTGCCTATACAATCACCCCAAGGGCCAATGCCCAAACTTGTTACATTTATATGATCATTGGGGAAGCACGTTACATATCGAGTTCATACAGAGATACTATGTTCGATCATAGTGGAAAGAATCCCAGTCATGGGGGAAGCCACCCCTAAACTGGAGACACCCTTCATATCATCTGAATCCAAATGCTTATCTAGTCCAATACCTTGTTTCTCCAACTGGGCCAACATACTCTATCTCACCGCATTATCATTCTCCTTAATATTATCAGCCCATGTCCTCAACACAACCACCGCCTTATGCACCTTACACTTCTCCTAATTTTCAACATTCTCATCCTTTCCCTCCTTTTATAGTGCCACCAACTGTTCCTAAGGTGCCTACACCATAACAACAACCCTCGAACATTACTTGTGCTACTATTGCCAATAGCAGTGAGAGACCTCAGCAACATTGAAGACGTCCCTTCTTTAGGAATGACCCTAGGAAGGGACAACATAATTTCAAGTCCAATGCATCCTCCAACTCAGCACAAGCCCAACACTGTGGTGCATCCTTATCTTCAAACCCAATGCCTCATGTTACTTCATTAGGACCACCAACAAACACTCCAACAACCATACGACCCAATGAACCCAGCTATGGAAGGCAACATCCCGATCCTTGCATACCATCTAATGGTCATAAACATCATAGTGGGTTAACTCTTTACCCAAGAACTACATCTTACAAATTGCCCTACTATGCTTACTATAATCAAGTGTGTGAACCCCAATGGGGTAAGTATGACCAAGTTCCAATGTTTCCAACATGCAAGGATCCTCATCCTTCATTTATTAATCCTAGCCATGCTCAACTGCTTAGTTATGGGGGACACCCCCCTTTCTAGTAACAAGAAGGATTAATAACCACTTTTTATTTTCTTCAATTTTACAACTTTTGTTTTCCAGTTTTTCATTTTTCAATTTCTTGTTTTATCTTTCTATCTTTTTGTCTTTTTACATTTTTATAAGTAATCTCACCTACGAATAAAGCATTCATGTGGATTGTTGGTTGAGGTGTGTTCTATGTTATCAAGTTTTGAGTGATCAATTATTTGGACAGTGAGCCCATTACAACCACTCATCCATTCTACAAATAAGAGGTTCTAATTGAGGGTACAGTGATATTCTTGACATTCTTAAAACTTAAAATTAATTTTGTGTTCATTGTACCCAAAATGAAGAAGGATGGACCAAGAGGGAATGATTAGGGCATTAAAGGTTGGAACCTACTTTTAAGTGTGTTTACGCAAGGGCATTAAAGGTTGGAACCTACTTTGGGGAGGACCCACTTGCATAATTTTTATAATTTGCACTCATGACCCATCTTCCACATACCATTCATTACCCTTAGCATATTGCCAACAATTTTCTTTCCTTTATTACTATCCCTCTGATTCAATGTTCCTATGAACCATCACATAGCCTTTTTCTCTACCATCTGAGGTCCTTATTGATAAATTCCACACCATCATAATTTTCGTGCCTTCAGAACTAGTTGAATTACCCTAGATCCCTTTAACAATCGTCCAGATGTCGAATAGCGAATAAATTTTTTGAAATTCATCATCACCCGAAGGACATCTTTAAGGGAAATTAGTTGTAAAATTAAGAATAAAATGTGTCAAAAATAATTTCATCCCCTTAGCTATACCAAAAAATTAAATTTGGAAGGTACCTAAGCAAAGAGGACTCAACATTATAATCTTTCAAGGACATGTTCTTCCAATAATTAACATCACATGAAAATAAAGTCAATCTATTAAGGCAAGTAGTAAGGTATAACCTAACTGTGGTAACAACCTCACTAACGATTGGCCCCATGTGATTGTAGATGGCCCTAAAACGCGAACAATAGGAAGGTCCTACTCAAGGTGCAATCAAATGACCTAGGTGAAGGACAAGTTCCTGCCGAACATGATGTAGAGTAAGAGGAATAATCATTTAGTATCCACCAAGAAGACCCTGCTACTGTACAATCAAGGCAGGTAGAAGGAGGAGCTATTGCAGTGTCTGAACAGGGATGATATCTCACGTTACCCCAGGATTGTGTTCAAACCATCCATGAAAGGTCCATATTCACTATAGTGATCATGGAATTAAATTTTGGACCTTTCATAGAATTTTCTTCGGAGGCCGTTAGGGATCACCTCAAAGGATCCCCATTATGGCCTACCCTCTTTGAAAGAAATGCCTGGTACTTAGGGGAAATGTACCAATTTTGGCACAACAAAGAAGAAGGCACCACAATTAACATTTGTGATGTGACTATTGATTTCTCTGTTCAAGCCATTTTGGAAGTATTAAACCTTTCGAATATAGGGCCAAAGGTTTCTCAGAACCAACTGGACACTTTCAAAACTGAGCAACTTAATAAATTGTTGACAAAGAATAAAAGGGTGGTGGAAGAAAAAGAGAAGGTTGATTGGGATGCCTCTATGACACAAGTAGAAACTTACACGCATGCCAAGGCACTCAAGGCCTTAAAAGAGGAGAAACTCTAGGCCATACTTCAACGCCATCAAATCCCAAGACCTGGAGCATAAGAAAATGGGAAAGAACCTATGGAGGAGCCACTGCCACCTGGAACTACATGAGTTCCACCAATTTTGTAGCTGTAGCACATGTCACGTGTTGTTTCTCAATTTTGTTTTGATTCCACACTACGGCATAAATCCATTTTTACCATCTAATAATCCCATACCTATCCACTGTGTAATCAATGGAGCTTGTTCTCATTGTAACTCGAGGACAAGTTTTCACTCAGTTGTGGGGGCATGATGAGTCACCATTTAGTTCACCGCGATATTGCGTACACAATATCACAACCTTGCCGCAATATCGTGTATGCAATATCGTAGTTTGTCTCCTCATCTATAAATAAGAGGAGTCAGTTAGGAGTTAGTCAGTTTAAAATTATTTTTGATTTTAGTGTTCATTTTTCTCTGCACCCTTTTCCTCCCAATGTATGCTCACAATGTGGTGATTGTAATTGTACAGAACCTTTATTCGAGTGTGACGTACGTGGACACGCACATGACCAACAATAAAGATCAAGATTACTTTATCATTGTAGCATTCACTTAGCTTAGTCATTTAATTAATTGTTATTTACTGCTTTCTTAGTTAATACCTTCTTACCCTAAACTCCTATTAAACGTGGAATGAGTACGACTTGATTACGAGCATTTAAGTGTGACTACTTGGTAACTTAGTAGCGTACCTAGGATTTGCACTTGGTAATACCAGTAGTAGTCATGTACGAAGTCCAAGATGTGTATGGATAATCGAGGAGCAGATGATCATCACACTTAGGCTAGCTTAGATTCTCTCTCACCCTTTCTAAGCTTAGTTAATATTATCTTCCCTTGCCTTCAGGAGTAGCATTAGTATAGGAACATATCATACATCTCACTCTAGACTAAACCATACGTGACAAAGTTAACACTAGTCTAGGTGGGAAGATAGCGAACTGCGACCTAAGGCTAACTATCTAGATGCCACAACTAGTTCGTCTACGGAGTTCAACTGGATCGCGCATGTAATACTCGTATTCATATGGTTGAGTGTAGGGGTACCTCACCACTCATCACTATTCCATGCACATAACTTTCATTGTCATTAAGTGCTATGGATACGACTAGTTTCAAGTGTTACGTGTAGTTATCTGATAACCTAGTAGTGTTATCACTGGTATGCCTAGTAGTGATACACTTAGTAACCCCAATGATGACTACATGAGTCTAAGGTGTGCATAACAAATCAAGACCAGATATCCATCACCATATAATAGACTAGATCTATTTACTATTTTAGTTAGACTTAGAGTAGAAATTACTTTCACTTTACCATGTTTGCTAGGAGCTAGATCGCTAAACAACATCAATATATCATATACCTCACTCTGAGCTAAACCATACACGTAGACTTCACTAGCTCCATGTGGAAAGATAATGGTCTTGAACTTAAACTAATTACTAGCATAATCACACTGCCTCATCCACATATTATGATCTAAACTTAAAATGCCTATGACTTATATGATTAGGTGTTGGATTGCTTCACCGCTTATCACCATCCTTAGTAATGTTATACTTAAATCTTTCCACAAAGGTTGTGAAAAGCTATTCAAGGAAAGTAATGAACCCATGGGGTAGGAATTTATACCACTCAAGTGTTTTCCTAGTTAAAGAATTGGGAAACCTTTTAAGTACATTATGGGAATATATAATCACTAACATAAATTTATTTTGGAAGATGATTAGATGATTGATAGGATTAGATTCCCCATTATACTTAGTGAAATTCAACAATAAAGCCTCCTTAGGAAATTGAACATGTGGGATTAGTGGGTTGATGGGATCAACAAGGAAACTGGCAATTGACTTTCTAGGACTATCCCCATGTAATGCATTAGCTTTCCTAGTTTGATCCTAATTTACCTATAGCGTGAAAGAAAATTCATGTAACAATAGCATCAATTCATGAGAAACTCTAGGAATGTTCTAAGAAAGGTTACTTAGAATCAAATTATAAGTGGGTAAAATTGGTTGGATAGATGTCATGACATTCATGGGTGGTATTGGCATTACATTAAAATGTGACATGTGATGGGTGGATGATGAAAAAGGTAAGGAAATTTATGATAGGTTTACTAGAATCATGTGGGATAAGGCTTAAAATGGGTTAAAAGGTGGATTAACATATTGTACTAATGATGGAAAAGTAGGGTTAACTATAGTTATATTTGAAAATAAGTTATAGGTAGGAGGCAAGTTGGTCACAAGTGGGGCTATGATAATGGAATTTACTAAAACACATACTACAAAAGTGATAGTTTTACATATAGGAATAGAGAACAAGTTGGTGGAATCAATGAGGTTCATATGCTGTAGAATAGAACTATGTGTTGGATGAAAAGAATTTGTAGGAAAAGAAACATGAGGATGTTTCTCCTTATCATCATCATCACTTTGCTTGCTAGGCTAGTCTTGGAATTAGTAATTCTTTCTACTGAAATTAATGTTGGGATTTCTAATGAGATGATCTCCAACAACCTATCTTATTAGACCTCAATGCTTTCCATTGCCTCAACTCCATCCTTGATAATCAAGTATTTAACTAGTGTACCCTATTTAGATAGAGTTAGCTCAATGGGATAGTTTGGGTTGGCAAGAAAGGTTATAAATCATTGGTTGTTTCATAGGCATCAATCCTCCTTAGCTAATTCTTGGACATTTCTATACTAAGTTCTTACTTAGCACATGTGACCTTGTAGTCATGCTACATCATAAGTTCCATAAGAGTCTATGTCTTTTGTCTTTCCATCAGTTTACAAATTTGGGAGTTGTGGTAGGAGTCAAAACCTTAGCCAAACATGATGTCAACAAGTGTCTCCTACATGGACACTTAGAAGAAAACAAGATCAATTACAAAGTAACAAATAAACTAAGTTAGAATGAAAGTAGTAAGAAAAATTCTAAGTGTTGAAAGGACATATATGCTACTAGGTGATAGGTTTGAGATACTAGAAAACTTATTGGCCTTCCTTTTAGTACCAAAATTATTCTTCCTAACTTCAAAAGGACACCTTCATGAATTAAGTGTTAAGAACATATATCATAGCCACAACTGATCTTTAACTTGTTATAGCCTTCGCTAAGTCAAAAATAATGACACAACTACGTATGAATCTTCAATTGAATGTTGATGAGCGGTGAGGTACCCTTACGTCCAACCATACAAATCACAAGTGTTTATGCACGATTCAATCAAATTTCATGGATGGGACTAGTTGTGCATCTAAATCATTATGCCTTGATCATAGTTCATTGTCTTCACACTTGGACTAGTGGTAGCTTAGTTGTCATGTATGGATTAGTCCAAACTGATGCATATGATGATATTATCTAACCCTATGCTTCTCCTAATGATAATAAAAGATAAATTAATTAATCTAATAAAAGTGGATAGTAAAGTCTAAACTAGCCTATGTGCGATGAGTATCCATCCCTAACCAGCCACACACACCTTGAACTTTGTATAACTACTGTTGGGGTTGCCAAGCATACATCATTGGGCTTGCTAAACAATACACTACTAGGTTACCAAGTAATTACAATTAAATGCCTATGATTAGTCATACTCATTCCACTTAATGATAGAAATAGTAAATAGCAATAAATGGAAACATTAACTAAATAAAATAGTAAATAATTAAATAATAGAATAATTAAGCAACAATAAATCTAAGTGGATGTTGTAATGATGGGAGCAATCTTGATCTTTATTTCTGATCATGTAACATGTCCAAGTACGTCATACTCGAATAAGAATGTCATACAATCACAAACATCACACTGCAAACATGCATTGGGAATAATAAAACTATGTTCCAACCATGCACCCAAGTGTTGTATTTATAGGCTAACATGGAGGAGATGATATTGAATATCTAACATCATTTCCTAGTACCCAATATCAGAGCCTTGATATCAAGTATTTGATATTGGAGCTGACACAATCATGACTCATCATACCCCCATGAATAAATGAAAACTCATTTTCAAATTAAACAAAATAAGGAACAAGTTCTTTACAAAATGTTGGGAAGGTATGGAATTATCGACTAACTCAAAAAAATGAACAAATGGATTCTTACATGCCACAATGGTGTTTTACAAAAATTTTGGACAGAGTATTACAAGATACAAAATTGGGGAAGCTCATGTAGTTCCTAGAGGTAGTGGCTCCTCCATCAATCACTTTCCTTTGTTACTAGGCTTTTGAAATTTGCAATAGTTGAGGAGTGCCTACAACTTCTCTTCTTCCATCCCTGGATCATGTACTATCCAAGATGCTAAATCAATGTGTGCTGATGCCAGCATGTCCCAAGGACATAACAGTTGTGGAAACATTTTGTTGGCCTTCACGTACCAAGCCATAAATTGCCATCATTCCTCTTCAAAGGCCCTAGCTTTTTCTTTCAACTCATGATAATCTATCAATCACCTAGCTAAATATGAACCAACATCCTTTTATCTATGGTAGTGAGCTTTAACCACCTTAAGTTCTAAGTTTGCTATGTGGAGTTTTTGCAAAGTGGCTTTTCTATCCACAAACTATTTCTCATATAATGCATAGGTAGTCGCTACCTATTTCTGCAGTTTGCTTCTAGGCTGACCTATTGTTAACATGGAAAGGTTGGCATATTTGAGGTTATCCAATGCCATGTATTTTTTCAAATCCTCAATCTGCAAGTCTTTTTTTTTCACTTCCGCTTGATGGACCAATGCATAACTATCCAGAATTGGTAGCTAATCAGGATTTTGCATTAACATGGACCCAATGTAGGCTTTGGCCATCTAGATTTTCTTTTCATTTATTTTCTTGCACATGTCTACTTGGTCCTAGAAGTGTTCTTTCAACTTCTCATGCTTTTAGGCCTCATTTTACCATGTGCTTATTTCGATTGTGGACTTTTGCCAAATTGCACAAACCTCCTTCATTGAGAGGGTTCTATTCTTCCTAGCCAATCTACTAATATCTTGGTTGATCCTCAATAGTTGTTCTCTCAACTAATGGACACTTTCTTCTAGAACATTCTTTTATTTTTCAATAGTTGTCAACTTGGAGTTCTCTGTAGTCAGCTATTTATTCTCCTCCTAAGTGGTAGCTAGTGCCTTTTTGTAGGCATGAGATTGTGCATCAGTAGTAGAGGCATTCCAAATCACCTTCTTCTTTTTCTTATTTGTAGCCTTGTTCTCTTTAATCAACTTGTTTAGTTGCTCTATTCTAAGTAGGTTCAGCTAGTCAAGTGCAACAAACTAGGTAGGGACACATCTTTCAGTTGTCAGGGTGGCCAACTCTTGTTGTAAACATTCCACTTCTAATTCTGCATGTTCCACCCTGACCTTAGCCATGACTAACTTTCTTTTAATAACAATGAGGTCTAATTGTGATGTAGTGACATCATTAGGGATGTTGAATAGAGTGGTCATTACTTGTCCTGTTTGTAGCAATTAATCTAACACATTCTCATGATCTACAAGATTCATCAAAGTCCCACTGATAATTTGTGCATCTCTAGTCCTAGTCAAATTAACTAGAGGCACAACAGGCACATTGAACAATTCTTTAATATGATCTATGATCACCTCTTCTACACTCGCTACATCTTAATGCTGCATGATCACTATTGTGACACCTTTCCCTATTTAAAGCATCACTTGGACGAATGTGACATTACTAGAGATTTGATGTGACCACTGGGATTCTCCTCCTATTTGCAATGAGATATGCCCCCTTGTTGGATTTGCTAAAATAGTGGGCTGCACAGTGTCGTTGATGACTCTCAAGAGGCTAGATTCCTCTCTACTCCCCTAACTAAGTGTTTTAGGAATTTTCTGCAAATGGCTCATTATTAGCCTATAGTCTTGTGATGACGATGGTGGAAATTGTATTTCGTGATGCTATTTAGGCTCATTTTCTACTTCTTTTTCCAGTTTTTCTTCCTTCTTTGGTTCTAGTTCCTCACCAAGGTCTTTTCTTAGCATTTCCAATTCATGAAATTCAGCGAAGGGTGTGTTTTGAGCCTTTCCATGGGTCTCATATGTGTACCCTAGGATTCTAGTGCACTTACATAACTTCTGGATTAGGCATCTAAATGGAAGTGTGGGCTTCCCTACCTTTTTTTCTTCAAACCACCTCTAAATTTCTATGTAATACAACTAGGGAAGGTTGGCCATGTATTTGCCCATTAGTATGGTGCATCCCCTAGCTACATATGTTAAAATTCGGTTGAGCCCTTTGGTGGGAAAGAGATGATATGTGCCTATCTTGAAATAGGTCCTCACTTCCAAAGTAAATTCATCCTATGTTTTGTCATCCCTATCATATGCCTGTTGTAGGCATAGCTTTCTAGTGTTAGGGTCAAATCTTGTGGACAAATGGGCTAACTTAGCCCCCTCATTTGGTAGATTATGAGCTTTAGTAATTACTTTGATTGAGAATGACACATTAACTCTACTAGAATTCGTATGTTTTGCCAAGATATGACTCACCACTATCTAAAAGAATAGGCCACAAGGATGATGCCTAAAGTTTTTTTTGAACCACATTTGAAGGAAACTTCATAAATGGACCGAAGTTCATCTCCACAATGACTGTGGTCAACATCAATTTTTCTTGAATGGCCTTAAGGCATTCTGGGGACAACATGAGGCATTGTCCTTGCATGGGAAGTTGGGGTTTCACAATCTCTCCTTGGAGTAATTTCCTAGTAATAGGAGCCTCTTGATTGATACTAAATGATTAGGCCTCTTGTTCCCCATGCTCTACCTACTCACATTGTTGGCCCTTGCCTCATATTGGGTGTTTAGCTGGTCTTTGCGAAGGTCCTACTTGACCTCCTCATTTTGGGGCCATCTACAATCAATCAAGGATCGGATGTTACTAAGGTGATGTTATGTATCATTAATAGATTTATACCTTAGTCATGACTTTAGTTTCATTAAGTTATTTAGTTCATATGATTGCAGAGTTAGAAAAAGTTTTAGAAAAATGCCCAAAAAGTGTTTATCTTATTTATGACCCTTCACAATTAGTTTCTTTT
Source organism: Gnetum montanum (assembly GCA_015680685.1). NCBI lineage: Eukaryota > Viridiplantae > Streptophyta > Gnetopsida > Gnetales > Gnetaceae > Gnetum > Gnetum montanum. Next base: position 1,261,954 of record MNCI01036463.1, on the reverse strand, counting down.
TGCTTATGTATGGCATATTATGTAGGTTATGGTTCCTTGGGTGGAAAGATTAAGGCTTCTAACATTAATACAATTGATGTTCCATTATAACACTTAAAGTTTTTAACACTCTTATTATAATATCTTTCGGGTGACAGAGAATTTTGGAAAATTGGCACAAGTTTCCCATACAAGCACCCCTCCATGAATAACTTGAACACTTTAGGTTCAAATAGGTTTAAATGGCATAGAAATTGGAGTAGTAGAGAGTCAAATATTGTAAGTAGAAGTTGGTTGTGTAGAGCTCTGAGTTGCGAGAGAAAATTTGTAAAACTCCCCTAGTTGCAAATGATGAGAATGGAGTGCAGGCACCACGGGGGTCATATATATAGATTTTGTGAGACTTGATATCAGGTATCTAATGTCGAGGCCAACCCAATATCAAGATCCAAGAATATGCATTAAATGGAACAACTAAGCATGGCAAAAAAAAAAATTCTATGATTGGTTGGAAGCTCTAAGGTTAGGTCCATAATTCTAGGGTAAGTAGGAAATTAGGTTTAGGCACCAGAAATCTTAGAAGATGGAGTCATCAACGTTAAAAACTTTAGAAGATGTAAGAAAATGGTTATTATACCGATGTTGTGGAATAGATCAATTACTTTGTAAGGGAAAGCATGAAATTTAATAATTAGGCACTTGGAAGGTTAAGAAGGATGTGGATGTGCCAAGCAAGGACAAGTTACAATAGCTACACAAGTGGGTCCTCCCCAAAGTAGGCTCTAGCCGATAATGCCCTTGTGTAACCACACCTAAAAATGTCTATAATCATTAAAGGAGTTGAATGCAACACATACCTATGAAACAAAACACATATGTAAAAACCACCATGTTGAGGAAAAATTGCTATGTTACACAAAACCATAAGTTAGGATCATACAAATAGCAAGATGAGATGAATGGTAGAAAGTGGAACATGAGGTGTATTACCATAGGGACAATGAATCCTTGTGTATTATTAATGGTTAAGTAATCATTAGCCTTTCAGTCCAATTCTTGAACCAAGTCCAAACTGCATTTCAGTGACATCGCATTATTCATCACTATGACTAACAACCATAAGACTACCATAGTTGCAAGGAGTAACATCACTTGGCACTTTGTCCAAGGGAGGAGGTTATTTATGGTACTTTCTTTTTCTTTTTTTTTTGTTGGTCTAAGAAGTTGCCAACCTTTAAGCATGGATACATGTCCTTCTAGTGGGACTCTCAAAAATTTATTCAGTTCCCTTTTAGTTTACTCTTACTTCAAGTTTTCATTAGAGCTACAAGGATATAATGACAACCTTAGTAACATTGTAGAACATATAGAAGTGGCTAATGAGAATCCACAAATCCCCTTGATGTCACAACCTTCACATTCCCCATTAGTTCTTCACTTTTTAGTCCAAGCATAATGATCATGAATTTATTTTGAGTTTTGAGTGATAGAAAAGAATATCATTAAACCTTGATAAGAACCTCTTATTAATGAAATGAGTGGATGGATGATGTGGCTTCATTGTCTGAATAATCAGTCCCTCATAATTTGTCAACATAGAGAAAACCTCATCTCAATGGGATACATGATCATTTTATTTACAAGTGACATGACTAACAAAGAAAATAAAAACAAAATTTGGAGAAAGTTGAAAAGGATAGGAAAAATTGTATCAAGAAATAAGAAAATGAGAAAAATTTGTAAAACAAAAAGATGAAAAACACTTATTAATTCTAGAGGTTAGAATGGGGGGTTTCCCCCATGACTAAATACTTGGACATGGAAAGAATTAATAAGTGGATAGGCAGGCTCCATGCATATAAAAAACATTATTAACCTTTCATGTTCAAGCCACTGGGTGTCTCTTGGTTTAGTGGTGGCTGCATAGATAGGTTGTTGTTCACACACTTAGTTGTTAAATGTTTGGTGGGTTAGGGTAAAAGGTGTGTTAACATTACGAATGTTTGGCCCACGATTGCACTCTTGATCATGATATGGTATGAATGGATTTGTTTCTCTTCCCACACTGTTAGATTCATTGCTTGGATTTGGGATTGGAGTAACAATGGATGGTGGCCCTTGTGTAAGATCAAAGGATAGTGGTGGTGAAAAGGGAGGCATTGCACTAGACTGGCATTGTGCTAGTTCAAACAATGTGGTCAACCCATCAGTGTTTTGCTTCTACCTGCAGTCCTTCCTAAAGAAAGGATGTTTCTAAGTTTGTGGTGAGAACGTACTAGTATCAGCATTTCTATGCACATTCACAACACAAGTGGCATTTTTTGGTTGATAGTGTGGTGCCAAACCATCCTGTGTCATTGGTGGTGGCATATGATGAGGTGGAGTTTGAGAATATTGAGGGTAGGATGGATGGTAAGAGATGTGAGGTGGTAATCCCTTAGGGGGTGTCATGGGTTGATGATACTCAAGAGAGTGATAGTGATGATTTGAAGTAAAGGACATAGAACCAGTTGGAGAAATAGCGTGTTGAACATAATATCCATGTAGTTTTGGGTAATAGGAAGGATAGGATCGGTTTGGTGGTGGCCTCTCCCACAACTATGGTCATTGCCACTACAATTGATGATAGTGTTTAGGTAGGTAATAAGTCCTCCTCAGATAGTACAATTGGTTGTGGGACTATCTATAATTACCCTGTAGATGAGAAAATATTCTAGGCATGTGCTTCTATACAAACCTCGGATTTAATGCACATGCCCAATACTCATGTAGATGCAACAAGACTAGGAAATGGCCCTTTAGATGGTCATATATGTAGATGTCACATCCATTATCTTCGTCTATGGTTAAGTCTATAGCCTCACTTTCTTCCTCCATTTTTCCTATTTGTCAATAAGTGTTCCTAGTTGTTTCTTGGTTCCACCTCTTTTGTTTATTGTGATTGCTTGGTTTGTTTTGCATGACATTTTTCTTGCCAATTTCTACCAAATTTATAAATTTTTCATATACCCATTTTGACATCCTATTAAATTTTGCTTCAAGTTCATCGATAAATAAGGTTTGTTGTGGAATCACCTTGTCAAGAGAAGCCTCTTTCTACTTCACATAGATATGGACCTCCTTTTGATATTTCTCAACATTCTCCCATTTTGATATCTCTCCTTCTTTTGCCACATGCTTGATTAACTCTTGGATATGATGAGTTCATAGCTCATATAATTGACCTAGAGCATACATCCCAAGGGGCTCTCTTGTTTTATTACAAAGTCCATCTATGATGTGGAAAAGTTACCTTTCCTTAGAGAAACCATGGCATGGACATTTATTCAATAGGGAATAATATCTATTTAAGGTCATGTCCAAGGTTTCATGTTGTTCTTGCTTCCATCCTTGGATCTATCTCCTTAGGTTGGGAACCCTTGCATAGGTTTGGTATTTCTTGTTGAAGAGTTCGAACATTATGGACCACCATTTTATTGAATTTGGTTTCAACCATCTATACCACACTTTAGCTCTAGTGATTAGTGTCCTAAGAAAGATCTTAAGCTTTTGCCACACACTTTCAATGTTGTAGAAATCATAGGCATCATGGAAGGCTTGTAAATGATGTTGTAGATTTGAATCATAGCGGCCTAAAAATTTAGGAATATCATTCATATTAAGCCTAGGTAGGTGACTCTCTTTATGATGCCTGCTAGATATCTTAACTGCCTTTGTGATCTACATTAGGCTTTTAGTGGCCAATAAGGGTTCATCATCATCGATCATGTTGTGATGAAAATTTCTATTTAGTTGATTGTAATGATTTTGCCTATGTTCATGTTGATGACCATGAGTGTTCCCGCGGGTTCGATTTTTATTTTTATTCTGACCCTATAGTGGAGCTTTATCTCCATACCTACATTCATCTTTATGAGAACTAGATTTTGAAGGAGAAGAGGAAGATGAAGAATTGGAAGGATTGCCATGGCTTCTATGGTGTTCCCTAGGGTCCCTTGATTTACCCTTTCTAGATTGCGAGTAGGTACTAGACCTTGAGGCCTTCCCTAGTCAAAGACTTACTTCATCTCCTCTAGGGTTTTCTGTCTTAGGTGAATGTGGTCCTTGAGTGTCATCAAGGCAATCATGAACACATGAAACTCCTACATGAAGTTAGTTACTCAAATTTTCTTCACCATATATCTCATTAGTTCTCCAATGTGTGTTTTCGTTATACAGTGCATTATTGCTTTCTTGTGAAAGAGACATTATTATTGGTTTACGATGTGTGTGATTTAATATTTTCTGAAAGATATATCATTAATACATCTACAACAATTGTGTGTAATATAACTAATTTAGATAACTAGCACCATCCTTGATAATGGTGCTAATGATGAGTGGCAAGGTACCCCTTTGCCCAACCATACAAATCATAAGCTTTCATGCACAATCTGATAAAATTTCATGGATGGGACTAGTTGTGCATCTAAATACTTATGCCTTGATCATAGTTCATTGTCTTCTCACTTGGACTAGTGGCAGCTTAGTTGTCATGTATGGTTTAGTCCAAAGTGAGGCATATGATAATGTTGTCTAACCCTACACTACTCCTGATGACAATAAGAGGTAAATTAATTAAGCTAATAGAAAGTGGAAAGTAAAGTCTAAACTAGCCTATGTGTGATGAGTATTTGTCCCTAACCATCCGCACATGCCTTGGACTTCATATAACTACCATTGGGGTTGCCAAGCGTACATCACTGGGCTTGCCAAACAATACACTGCTAGGCTATCAAGTAAGTACACTTAAATGCTCACGATTAGTCATACTCATTTTGTTTAATGACAAAAATAATTGATAGCAATAAATGGAAACATTAACTAAAGAAAATAGTAAACAATTAAAGAATTAAATAATTAAAGCAACAATAAATCTAAGTGGATGCTATAATGATGGTAGCAATCTCAATCTTTATTTCTGGTCATGTAATGTGTCCAAGTACATCACCCTCGAATAATAATGTCATATAATCATAAACGTCACACTGTGAGCATGCATTAGGAATAACGGAACTTGGAATAAGAAAGGTATGAAAAACTATCTAAAATATAACAACAAAACTATGTCCCAACCATGCATCCAAGTGTTGTATTTATAGGCTAGCACGGAGGCTCTGATATCGAATATCCGACATCATTTCCTAGGACCCAATATCATGTATCCAATATTAGAGCTTTGATGTTGGGGTTGACATAATCATGACTCATCAAATGTGGACTTAACATACATCACATAAACCAGGAATGACAAGGAAATGATAAAAAATATTATTTAAATAATGAAAAATGGTTAACTGTTTACTGTTGGAAAAATAACTAAGTATGAAATTTTGAAAATTAAGTTAAGGATATAATAAACTATGTGAGATAGAATAAAATCTATGTATAAAACATGAATAAAATAGCATAAAATATTAAATATGAGATGCTGTGATATAGGGAGAGGGATTTAGGTTACCTTTGCAAAGAATAAAATTGCTTTATTGCTAAAAAAGAAGCGTTCATCTCCTAGGGAGTGCCAAATGACAACTGCGAAGTCAAAACATGAGTGAGATAAAACTAACAATAAGAACTCAATTTGGGAGAAAAATATGATTTTGGAGAGTGGAATTGAATCTCTAAAGGATGAGATAGATGAAGAAGTCTTAGTCTTTTCCATAATCAAATTACATCCAACCAGGGTTATTTTTGCTAAGGATCCCATAACTAACATTTGAGCTAAAAACATTCTATCTATGGAGAATAACACTAAGAAAGAAAAAAAAAATTTAAGTTTAGAGGGTTGAAGCAGATGCTACTTGATTAAGGTGAATACTGCATCAACATTAGTACTAAAGCTTGAAGGAGATATGGTGGGTGTGAAGCATGCGAGAAATGTTAGGTGGTCTACTGCACATGCTACTGATCTCAAGAAATGTGTTCAATATCTTAAGAAAGTAGCTTTGAAATATGGGTTTTAATGTCATATACAAGGTTTGACAAATCCAAGCCCGAAGCTAAGTGGCGGTCACTATAGGTTAGTTCAAAGTTTATTTGAAGCAATTTTGGCTATATGAACTAGGTAATGTGGATCTCACAAGGGGTGACATTGACATTGATGTTAGCATTAGCGTCAAGGTCACTGGTACTTAGTGAAATTTTTCTAGTTCTACCCAATATCAAGTTTTGAGTCTCTAAGATCCCATTTGATTCACAAATTGATGTTGAATGGTGCCAAGACGATGCCAAGGAGTTTGTGAGGCCAAGAGATCAGGTTGAATATTGATTGGAAGTGTCAAGGATGGCATTTTACAAGTTCTAATGTTTGTGATGTTAATGTTGACATTAGCGTCAATGTTAGCATCACCAATACTTAGTTAGATTTTGGCAATTTTGATCAAATTACAATTTTGAGCCTTCGTTACACTATTTGAGGTCCAAACTAATGTCAAATGCTATTAAGGAGCCTAAGAAACTAGGGAAAGAGGTCAAATGATGAGCATAAAAGTGATGGATGAGATTTTACAACTTCCTAAGGTGCTAACGCTAACATTAACACTAGTATCAACATTAGGGTCAACTAGGTACTTATAGAAATTTTGATTATTTTTCCAAGTTATGATTCTGGCTTTCTAGATGCCCAAACTAACACTAAAATGAGTTTTGATGATGTTTATTGGATGCCAAAAAGCTTGTAGACCTATGAAATGCCACAAACTGCAAGTGTAAAGTAGAATGGAGGTGCTTGGCATGGTATTGAATGTGTTGATGCTAGCATCACCTCTAGGGTTAGAAGAATTTTGATCCCAAGGGTCCCAAAGTCAAGTTGTTAAAATTTTGAGATTTAACTCTTATTACATCAAGAGGCCTTGGGCAAGTTGTACAAGGCCTCAAAGGATCAAATTGAAGGCCAAATTGTAGTATTAGTTAAGGTAACCTAGATAGGATGGTCCAAGGCTACAACTGATGTTGCATTAATGGTTGAGGAAGAACACTAAGATAGCATTCACATCACCTCTAATTCTTAGGAAATTTTTGATTCTTAAACTTTTCTAAGGTCACCAAAAATGGAGCTCATAAGCTAGGTTATGAACCCAAATGATCCATGTAGGCATTTGGGAGTTAGAAATGTATCCAATGATGCTTTTCTTGTGGAGTTCGATGATTAAACTAATGTAGAGCAAGTTAAAATTTACCCTTAGTCTTGATTTGTGACGAACCAAAAAAGTGGAGGTAACACCTACCACAACTAAGCATACACACATGAGAAATATAACACTATACTCAAGGGTTTTATGGTGAGGGGTTACAATAATTAATCTAAGTTGCTCTACAAATCCTATTTGGATTACCTTATGGATGGATCTCCAACTTAATTTACATTTGAATTTATTGTGAAGATGAAAATGAAAAGGGAGATAGGAGAAGAGAGAGAGACAGAGAAAGTGAGGTTTCGGGGGAGGGGTGGAGGATGGTATAACTCTTATTTGTTCTAAAACATTTTTTTTTTAAAAAATATTTATCCATAGGAATATAGCCAAGTTAGAATTATATGACTCAACATTACAACTCATAACTTGAAGCTTCCAAATCAAGAGTCTTACCACTAAGCTAACATTTTGTATATTTAATCTATTATTTATCAAGTACATCAAGGTTCTTATTATAATATATTTGTAGGTAATGAGAGGTGGCACAAGTGGTTGGCTTAGGATTTGTAGTTAAGAGGCTATTAGAAGGTTATTAGTTCAAGTTAAACTTAAGACATTTTTATATTTCTTTATAATCCTTTTAAAGTAGCATATTGGCTATATGTCTTAGGATGTATTTATTAAATTGTTCCAAGTTCCAACACTCCCTTTTCCTTATTATACTAAGTTCCATGATTTGTATGACATGTATGTCAACATTAAATCTTAAAGATATTGAAATCACAATAAGTATTCAATTGACAATAAGAGAGGTATAGACTCCTAATTTGAAAGATTCAAGTTATGGGCTCAATTCTGGTGGGCAATGCTAAGTTTTAAAGTTTTAAGTAAACTATCTATCTTGGGGTGTACCTATATTACAATTATTTTTAGGGTTCCAACACCTCCCACAATAAGTATACAGTTGACAATGAGAGAGGTGACTCAATTAGTTAGCTCATTGTCTATTAAGGATTTGTAAGTAAGAAGCATCCAATTTGTTTAAATTATGATTAAAAATCAATTACATTCCTTAGTTCTATTTGATTACTATTGAATTTCTATCCCAATATAATAATAAGCCAATCCAAGATCAAATATTTCAAAGGTGCTCTTTTAAAAGTGTTTAAAGACATTTAGGATATTTTGATTAAGGCTATGAAAATTCCTACTTAATATTTGACTTTTAGATAGAATAAATAATTATCTCTCACTTATCTCACAAAACTATAGGTTTGTAGAATTTCAGAAAATTTTTGATCCCATATAATCTACACATTGTTCTACACAAATAGAAGTCTCCATATGATATATAAATAGAAGTAGGCCTACAAAAGTAACTCAACTAACATTCTCATACACATAATAGTCATTTGTGATATATAACATTATAACTACCTCTTGTCACTTCAAAATTTTCCCGGAGGAAACTATTAAATATGAAACACGCACCCTTGCTAAAATGCTAAGTTAAACGTAAGATATAGATATATCCATGTTAAGCAATACGAATGCAAGAAACGGACGGGATACGCAGAAAGTTTGGTATATGGGGTAATAGCAAATTTCCTACGTCTTTAGCGACAAATTTTTGAATTGACATGTACATGGTACTTAATCACTGATTTTGGTTGGATGATACTGGCAACTAAAATTGTCAGGAAAACATAGCTCTGATGAACTTAATCCATCCACCTGTTCAGATTCACACAGAAACGTTGGAATTTCTTAGACTGAAAGTCTAGTCAACATGCATTTTGATGCAGGACCGTATTGGTTTTTAGAGGGACAAAGGCAGGTAACAACAAAAACAGGTGGATCTGTGCGCCTGTACTGAAATTTGTCACAGTTGAAGAAGAACGAAACACATGCACTACAGGCGACCTGGCGATGGATTATGCACCACGCAAAGGTCGATGAAACCCAAGACCACGCCAAAGTTATACTTTTCCACACGGTAAAGTTGCAGAAATCTGATCGGTTATATAATAATTATAAATCTTGTAGATAGTAAGCCTTTTTGTATTGATTTTTCCACCGTTTGTAGCTAATTCTTGTGGCACCCAGGAAATTCTATATTTGAATTCCCTCTTTCGCTGAGAAAAATGGAAAAATCTAGCAATTATAGATGGTGGTATAACTTTTGTTTTGGTGATTTATGATTTTTGCCGATTTGAAACCTGATTTTTAGTGCCGTTTTTTAGGATTTGATTTGTAAAACTGGAGCCCGATGCACATATCCGATACGATTGTTTTAGTCTAGGAATTGCATCGTTGATTTTAAGTCGTATTCAATTGAATCGCATGGCTGTTGCGGTTGCCAACTGCCCAAACCTGCGATGATGATGATTATATGATGTTTTCATTGCTGGTTCGTCAATCGGATGCTCCATCAATTAAGCAAACCTCGTCTTAGTGTTAATGGCGGTGCCGCCGATTATCGACTGCGCACACGTAGAATGCAAATTCTAACCGGCTGCCCCTGCATTCACTTAAAATCCCAACGGTCCGTTGCTTGCAGAGCAGAATTCAGCACAGGTGCACAAGGAAATTGGAAATTCGAGATCTTCTACATTTATGATTTGACCGCGTTAATAATGGTTGGTTGGTTTTTTTTGGTTGATATTCTCCGCGGCATTCCAAGGTTGATAAGTTGCAATTGCCGATGTAATTGCGTTGAACTGTTCATGCTCTTTTTGCCGTGAAAGACTCGAATGAACTGTTCACGCTCTTTTTGCCGTGAAAGACTTGAACCAGACCACCAAACCAGAGGCGCAGATTTTGTTGCTTAGCAGCCCCGTAGGAGTAGTAGAAGAGCCCAATTCTTGATCTATGCTTGTGTTCCGTTTTCTGGTTTTTTCTGGATTTCTCTGATGCAGCAGTAATGGGAATGCATGAGTGAGTGAAAGAGAGAAACAGGCGGTCATTTGGAGGATTTTTGGCAATAGAACTGCAACTTGGACAGTGGTGCTACAACGTGGGTGTGCTGCTGCTTATGTTCATGTTCATGTTGGCTGCGTTTCTGATATTGGGCTTCAACCATGATGGCTGCGTCTTTTCCATGATGATAACAACCACAGGCGCCTCTGACCCTAATTCTAATTCTAATTCTAATTCCAACTCCAACTCCAACGCCATTCTTGATGCAGTTCCTCCAGTCCTCAAGCCAAATCGCTCTGCTTCCTCTGCTACTGCTTCTGTGATTCAACTTCAACCCAACCAAACAGTCCAAACTGTAATGAGCTAAAACTAAAAAAACTGATCTTTCCTGCTTCAATTTTCCGGTTTCTTTCCAAATGCATACCACCCTTGGTGTTTTTTTTTTCCTTGATGTTTGTCAGCTATGGCTGTTCTTGCACAGAAGCTACTTTGGATATGCAGTTTCTGTCAGTTTTTTTTTTCCTTGAGATTTTTGTGTTTTGAATGTGCTGCTTTGCATGCAGAGGCCAGCGCTAGTGCGAGTAGAAGCAGAGCTGTGCAAGGCAAGATCCGTGATCAGAAGCGCTGCAAGCCCGAATTCAGGCCTCCCGACAGCGTCCCCAGCGAGTACCTGCCCAAAGGCGGAGTCTACCGCAACGTCAGAGTTTTCCATTGGTAAGATTTCCATTTATGATTGTGTATTAAAAGTGAATGAAATCAGAAACCACCCATCGATCCATCCAGCTACAGTGATAAATTTCTCCACTGGCTTTTTTTGGCTAATTTAGTTTTTACACGTAATGTGGATTAAAATTCACCCTGTTCCATTGATAATTTCTCCAATTAGTCTTTCTGGACTAGTTTAGTTTGTATGGGGGATGCGTTGTTAACTGTGTGGATTAAAATTGATCTCTTTACATCGTTAAATTTTTTCATTGGCCTTTCTGGGCTAGTTTTATGGGTGATGTGATTTATCCTGTTCCATTGAAAAATATTTTGATGGTCCATTCTGGGCTAATTCTTGTTGCATTGATAATTTTTACCCTTGGCCTTTCAAGGCTAATTTAGTTTTTAGTTTTTATGGATGATATGTGTTGTTTACTGTGAATTAAAATTTACGGGAGTTACAAGGAGATGGAGAAGCGGTTTAAGATATACATTTACGAAGAAGGAGAGCTGCCGCTGGTGCACAACAGACCGTGCAAGAACATAAATACGACAGAGGGTCGCTTCATCCACGAGATGGAGCTGGGAAACAGCCCTTTCTTGACCAAAGATCTAACAAGTGCACGAGTACCTGCACAAGAAATCTAACAAGAAATCCAACATGATGTATCAAGATTACATGAAACACAGCAAATTTTGTCTCTATCCGAGCGGCTACGAGGTGGCCAGTCCACGAATCCTGGAGGCGATTTACAGCAAATGCGTTCCTTTGATAATAAGGGACCACTATGTCTTGCCTTTTAGCGATGTTTTGAATTGGAATGCATTCTCAGTTCAGGTTCCGGTTTAGAGAATTCCCCAGCTGAAGAAGATTTTGGGATCCATCTCGGAGCATCGCTATGCAATGCTGCAAAATAGGGTTCATCAGGTGCAGAGGCATTTCCTCATCAGCCATCCCACTGGGCCCTACGACATGTTTCCTATGATCTTGCACTCAGGATGGCTTCGCAGACTCAATGTTCAGATTCCTGCACCTTGATTTTTGCTTCCTGTTATGATTTTAGGACATGTTTCTCGGATGAACATGCTGTGACAGTAAATCAGAAGTTTGAGATAGAAATTTGAACTGACTGATAACATCACCAGCAACCTTGAAAGGATGCAAACTTCACATTTTAATTCAATTGATAATGACCTTTAAATAGGCAAATACATCAATGGAAAATAGCAATTTCTATAACGGTAAACCCTTTAACTTCTGTAATAGTTGACCCTTCAACTTTTACAACGGTCAATCTTTCAACTTCTACAACTACAACGGCCAACCCTTCAGCTTTTGTAACGGTCAATTTTTCAACTTCTATAACAATTGAATCTTCAAACCTTTCAATTTCTGTAACGGTTGATAATTCAATTTCTAAAAATAAAAATAGCAACTGAATCCCTAAAGATAGTTCCTAAAGACTAGGACAAGCAAAAAAAGCATGCTTAACAATTAAACACATTTAACACCCTCTCATAAATTGAAAGTTTGTAAACTATTAGTTTAACAAAAATTATTCAACGTGAAGACTCAGCTACTTTCTCAGCCTCTAGAATGTTGATAACTTGAGGGGTTTAATTAGAATATCAACGAGTTGATCTTCACTTTTACAAAACACTAAATCAATAACACCATCATTGCATAGATCACGTAAGAAGTGAAATCTCACATAAATATGCTTGCTTCTTCCATATAGCATAGGATTTGTGGATAACTTTATAGCAGAATTATTGTCACAGAAAATTGTAGTAGCCCCCTCTTGCTTGAAATATAGCTCATTAAGAATTTTTCTTAGCCAAATAGCTTGGCAAGCACAAGATGTTGCAGCAACAAATTCAACCTCTGTGTTTGACAATGTGATAATTGATTACCTCTTAGATGACCATGAAACATCCCCTATGCCCATCATAAAAACATATCTCGAAGTGCTCTTCCTATCATCTTAATCTCCTGCATAATCACTATCAATAAATCCCACAAAATCAGATTTCTCACCCTTTTTGTAAAATAGCCCAAAATCTTTAGTCCCTTAAAAGTAACAAAATATTCTTTTAGCAACCAACAAATGCATCTTCTTTGAAGACTCCATATATATGGTGATATGACTTATAGCATGCATTATATTAGGTCTAGTTGTAGTCAAATACATTAGACTCCCAACAATTTGCTTGTAAAGTGTAGCCTCCACCTTACTTCCTTTAGGATCTTTGTTTAGCCTTAAGCTAATCTCAATTGGAGTGCTTACAGGATTGCAATCTTTCATCTTAAACCTCTCCAAAATTTCTCTGACATACCTTTTTTGAGAAATAAAGATTCCAATGGGGGATTGCACTACTTCTATGTCAAGATAATAATGCATTTTTCCAATATCAGTCATTTCAAACTCATCTATCATTGACTTCTTAAATTTTTCAAATGAATCACTATCATTCCCAGTGAAAATAAGATCATCGACATATAAATATACAATAAGCATTTTTCCTTCATCAATCTTTGTAAAAAGTGTATGCTCAAGTGGACATTTTTTAAATCCCTCCTAAGTAAAATAGGTGTTTATACAACTATACCAAGCTCTTGGAGCTTGTTTTAGTCCATACAAAGCCTTTTTTAATTTATAGACCTTGTGCTCACTACCAAGCTTCACAAAACTAGGGGGCTAATCAATAAATACCTGTTCCCCCAACTCTCCATGCAAGAATGCAAACTTGACATCCATTTGGAAGATAGGCCATTAATTTTATGTTGCCAATGCAATCACCAATTTGATTGTATCATGCCTTGCAACATGAGAAAAGACTTCTTTATAGTCAATCCCATATTTTTGTTTGTATCCCTTAGCCACCAATCATGCCTTACACTTGTCAACTTTACGAGTCCCCTAGTTTTGTTTTGAAGACCCACTTCACACCAATGGTTTTGTGCCCTTTTGGAAGATTAACCAGCTTCCAAGTACCATTTCTCTTAATGTCTTCAATTTCATCCTTCATTGCCTTTCTCCATTGTGATTTTTTAATAGCACTTTCAAAAGTTGTGGGATCACAATCTACAAACAAAGCAAAGTGGGTGATTGGGTCATTAGATTAGGCAATCCTAGTTACCTCATAATCCATCATCCATAAGGATCTTTTTCAAATATGGTAAGATTTAGTTGTTGCTATTGTTGGTTAAGTCTTAGCCTCCATAGTTCTTGGTGCTTCAGCCTCCGTGGCTTTTGGGATTTCAGTCTCCACAATTCTTGGTGTTTCAAAGTCTGTAGTTCTAGGTTCTGTAGTTTTGGGTGATGTGGATTCTATAGTTTCATTGTTGAAAATAATTGAAGTAGATTGCTACCCATTCCAATTCCAAGTGCTTTCTTCATCAAAAATGACATCTCTGCTAGTCACAACCTTCTTCATTAAAGGATTATATAATTTATATGCTTTGGATGCTTCACTTACGCCAAGAAAGATACATTCTTCACTCCTATCCTCCAGCTTCTTCCTCTTCTCATCGAGGATATGTGCATAGGCAAGGCAACCAAAGATTCTAAAGTGATCCACTACTAGTTTCCTCCCAATCCAAGCCTCTTCTAGTGTCATGTTTTAAATAGCAAAGGTGGGACTTCTGTTCAAAACATGGATGCTTCAATTCATAACCTATGGCCCAAAACTCTTTGGAATACTTCCTCTTGCCAAGAGGCTTCTCACTATATTGAGGATGGTTCTATTTGTTCTCTCTAATACACCATTTTGTTGTGGTGTATAGGGGGCTATGAGCTCTCTCCAAATGCCATGACTCTCACAAAAAACATCAAACTCTTTTAAACAATATTCTCCTCCATGATCTATATAAAGAGTCTTAATGATCTTTCCAAACTCATTCTCAACATGTGCCTTGAAGCTTTTAAATGCATTAAAAGCTTTAGAATTCTCCTTCAATAAATAAACACAACTTTTTGAGTATAATCATCAATGAAGGTGATCAAGTACCTGTTACCTCCAGTTGAAGATGGTTTTATTGGCCCACAAATGTCGAAGTGAAGTAGTTCAAGGACATTCTTTGCTCTCCATGGTTTTTTTTGAAAGAATTGAGAATGATTTTTTTTTACCAATAACACATTCTTCATAGACTCCAGAAGGAATTGCAATTTAAGGAAGACCAATCACCATATTTTTCTATTGCAAAGTCTTTAATCCTCCAAAATTCAAATGGCCATAGCAAAAATGCCAAAGCCATGTTGGGTCTTTTACTTTAGCCTTTAGGCAAGATTGAGCACTTTCAATCCTCAATGAAAATAACTTGTTGGAGCTCATTTGAACAACTACAATAGCTCCTCTTGAAGGATCATAAATTTCACAAGCACCCTTTTGAACAATTATTACATAACCCTTCTCTTGCAATTGACTAGTACTTAACAAATTACTTTTCAAATCAGGAACATAAAAAACATTGGGAGTTGTTTCTACAAAATCATTATTGGTTCTAATGTTAATATCCCCCTTTCACATTACATTTATAGTAGAACAATCACCAAAACTTACTCTAAAATGAAAATTGTCATCTAAGTAAGAAAAAGTAGACTTACATCCACATATATGGTTGTTGTAGCCAATATCCACATACCATACATCTAAATGAGACTCTTAGTTGGCTTGAACTGCCATCAACAAATTCTTAGACTCCTCTTCTACAAAATTTGATTTCTCTTCTTTGTCATTGGGTACTTTAGTGTAGCATTCGAAATGATAGTGTCCGTATTTATGACATCTAAAACATTCCACCTTAGATTTGTCAATTTGTCCTTTGCATTTGCTTTGAAATTTATAACCATACCCTTTGAAATGTCTGCTACCATGTCTATTGTCATGCTCTCCTCTTCCTCTACCTCTCCTCTTGAGGAAAAAGCCAAAATAGAAGCCTTCAAAGATTGCTATTCAAAAGTTAAATTTCGATTCATCTTCTTTTCATGGACAAACAAAAAAATTTGAAGTTCATCAGGGGAAAGTACATCGACATCTTTGGATTCTTCAATTGAACAAAAAATATAATCAAACTTGGGGGATAGGGAACACAATATCTTTTCAACAATAATCACATCCTCCATCTTCTCATCATGAAATCACATTTTATTGGCTATCCCCATTGTCCTTGCATATTAGCTGGTAACAAACTCCCCATATTTCATTTGCAAAGTCTCAAAATCCCTTCTTAAGGCTTGAAGCTATGCATGCTTTACTCTCAAAGACCCCTGATATTTCTTCTTCATAGAATCCTAGATATCCTTAGAAGTTTCTTTGTTAAGAATAGTCTCTAGGATAGAACAATCAATTACTTGAAATAAATAATTTTTTGCCTTGAAATCTTTCATCCTCAGTTCCTCTAGCTTCTTTCTTTGTTCATTTGTGAGTATAGCCTCAGCTACGAGTGCTACTACACCATCTTTAACAACTTGCCAGTACTCCTTAGACTTCAAAAAGTTTTCCATAAACATGCTCCAATGGTTATAGTGACCATCAAAGCATGGGATGGTAGGCTATACAAATTTTTTAAAGACCATTTATGCACTACTATGGTCTTCTCTCAAGCCTTCTAAACTAGGTGCACTATTGTGCTTTTCTCTCTAGCCTCTTAAGCTAGGATTTCTCTCTAGCCTTCTAAACCAAGCTCTGATACCATTCTTAGCCTTTAAGGCTATGCATTGCTAGCCTCAGATAAAAAAACAAAAAAAAACAACAAAACAGGGGTAAAAAAAGCTAACTCAATTTCACATTTTTAATTAATTAATAATGACCTTTAAGTAGGCAAGTACATCAATGAAACCCTTCAACTTCTATAATAGTCAACCCTTTAACTTTTGTAATGGTTGACCTTTCAACTTCTATAATGACAAACTATTCAACTTTTGTAATGCTCAACCCTTCAAATTCTATAACACTAAATCCTTCAACTTCTGTAATGGCTAACCTTTTAACTTCTGTAATGATTGACCATTCAATTTTTATAATGATTGACTATTCAACATCTAAAGAACGAAAATAACAACCAAATTCTTAAAGATAGTTTCTAAAGACTAGGAAAAAAAAGCATGTTTAACAATTAAACACATTTAACAAAGTATATGTACAATTTAGCCACAACATATTGCTATTCCTATGCCTACTTTAGCTCTTGCAACTTTTCAAATAATAGCTGATAGTGGCTTAGTGTTCCAACATTATTCTCAATGGCATGGAATGTTGTATGTTATGGGAAGGTAATTGCATGCATCCATTTGTTGATGTGGGTCGGTATTAGATTCTAAGAATTTCTTATGGAGTTTTTGGAATCCTAAATTTGCAGACACAATGGCTGTGTTGGCAACATAATACTGCACCTTATCCTACAATGACTGATTTTTTCCAAAATCATTGGTACAGCTCCCAGTAACAATTGGCGCTCTTTATTTCTATTTTTCACTGCTGTGCCATTGAGCACTCTTGCACTTTGTGTCTTGTGGTGCCACCGATGCTCATCACTTTCCTAGTGTTTGGTGGGGAGCAAGGCAGCTTTGCCTTTGCTTGTTTTCCCTAGTTGTGATTTCTAGCAATTTTTCTAGGTTTTGCTTGGCCATTTTTCTCTTTCAGTCGCATTGTCCTAGGCCTAGCTTCAATGGGCTTGGGCTACAATGCCTCTCTCTACCATTGTTGTCGTGGCAACTCCCTATGGTTTTCCTTGCTGTAGCGTTGAGATCCAGTGGTAGTTTGGGGCTGTGGTTGGGTGTCTCTATGTTGCTGCTATGAAGAGGCAGTGTGGGGCTTTGCTATGCTACGTTGGAAGTGCGGGGTGTCCTTGTTGCGGTGGGCTTTCCCAAAAATTGGGGCTTCCTTTGTGGTTGTGGTTGTGGTGTTGTTGTTCTTGCCATTGCTACACTTGCTTCGTGGGTTGGTGTGTTGCAATGGCAAATTATCTGGTTCTGCTCTCCCTCAAGGAAGTTCCTCTATCTCACCTCAAATTGACTTTCTTCTACCTGATGATATTTTTGAGGTAGTTTCCAAAGATTTCACAACACATTTTATTTTATTTTCAAATTATGGGATTTTTATCAAGGTCTTCAAGTATTAACACTCATGTCCAAAGCCTCCTTCGGCTCTAGGGAATTTAGGTCTCTCATGCTTGATACTACACCTAAAACTTCATTTTGGTGGAACTATCCAATGCCTTTCAGGTCGAGAAGGCTCTCTCTTTAAAAATTTTTCCAACATGGAATGTAATCCTAATAGCATGCACCTTGAGATTTGACTTTAATGTCAACAACCTAGCCTTCAACACAATTCCCTATTACGTGGAATTGCCCAATCTTCCACTCATTTTTCATCCGTTGAGAGGGATATTATGAGCACCTTGGATCCTATTATTTCCAATCATTGTGCGATGATCAATGGAACTCAAATTCGCTATTATTGTATTGAACTTGACATAGCTCTTCGGAAGACCTCATTAACCCTTGCTACTGGTGGTAAACTCTTCACCCAGAAAGTAGACTATTTTTACCTTCCAAACTTGTGTAGCTATTATCATACGGCCAAGCAACATATATCAGTGTGTCCCTTCCTAGCCAAGAAGAAAAAACCCATAGCATCTCAACAAACTTGTTCCCTAGTCATACCATTGCGCCCACCCTTAGAAGCCTTCAAGTTTGGATATCCTTCCTCAATAGCTCCATAATCCTCCTCTCAGTCTAGCCCCTCCAAGCTACAAAAACCATAGTCATTTACTCACACCTTAGCCCAGGTCATCCCCTTGAAGGAAATCAAGGACTTTGTTTTGGTTAAGGAGTTTGTGGTGGACAGTGGAAGGAAACAAGTCAAGGCTTCCTTTCATTCTACTCCACCCTCCACCTCCTCTTCACTAAACATTTCTGTGGTCCTTGACTCTACCAAAAATTCCTTTGCCCTCTTGTCAGGAACAATGGAAGTTGATACTTCGACTTTCGAACCTTCCGTTGACCTCTTAATCAAAAAAACCCTTCATTCCCCATGAACCTTGTTTCATGGAACGTTCGAGGCCTTACTAGTAGGCTTTGATGGAAGAGAGTAGGCAACTTTATTTCTAGTCTTAATATAGCCTTTGATTTTGTTCTCCTTCAAGAAATTAAGGTTTTAGCTAATCTTTTATCCTTTTCCGCCCATTGGTTTCTTTCTCACTCGTCAATTCTAGCGACGTCCCACGTGAGTGGGAAAGGAGGTGCTGTCATCCTCCTCTTGTTCTACTGGCAAAATAAAATCCTTCAAAGTGGTTTTGATTTTGGGCATAACATTTTCTAGGTGACCTTCTCCTCCTCGCATGACCCTTTTGAAATCTACTCAATATATGCCCCAAACGACTCCACAGAACGAACTCTCCTTTGGTAAGAACTTGCAAATTCTCTTCCTCTAGTCAATTGGATATTTGGAGGTGATTTTAATATGCTTTAATTCCCTCAATATAAGCTTGAAGGGGTGTTTTTTCAACTACCCAATTTTGAGTATTAGACCTGGTCCACCTTCATGTAAAGGTTTTACCTTTCTAATGGGGTGGACACCTCTGTGTGTGTTTCCCTCCATAGATTTACTTGGAGAAATCTCTGTCCTAGGCAGCCTCACATCTATAGTAGGTTAGATAGGTTCTATTTCTGCACCCTTTCTTTATGGAAAGCCTTCTCTGCTACTACAGTTCGTCACCATGCTACCCTATCAGACCATCTTCCTATCTCTATATCTATCCAGATTCATAGCAGCCCTAACAAAAAAAAATTCCATCTTTTCCACCTACACAACAATTGCTTTTCTTCCCCTTCTATCCAACTTCTTCGATCCAACCTTTGGAATGCTGAATCTAGTGGGTTGGATTCATTGGTAGCTTCGTGCTTCATGTCAAGTGCGGAACTTTGCTCGTTCGTATGGTAAGGAAATGGCTACTCAGGCTAGACAAGAATACAATAACATTCACCTCACTATTGAACATCTCACTAATAGACTAGCTTAAGATCCTTTCAACACTCTAGTGCACAAGGAGCTAGCTAAAACCTAATTAGCCTTTCAACATTAGGACGTGTACTGAGCACAAAGTGCCTTAACTAAAAGTCGACTCACTTGGTTAAATATTCAAGATGAACACTGTAAAGAATTTTTTAAGTATCTTAATATTGATTCCCCTTCACATTCTATAGACAAAATTTCTAGTGATGGTACCACCATTACTAACCACAATAGTATCCTCTCTTTTCTTAAGAGCCACTATGAAACCGTTTTTGCAACTACCTCAATGGACATCTCTTCATTCAAGGCTATCACCCCCAATTATCCTCGCCTTATCAATTCCACTACGCTACAAAGTCTTGACGCTAATATCACTATGGTGGAGCTACAAATGGCCTGTTCTAAGTTAAGTCGTGGGAAGGCTCCTAGTTATGATGGTTTCCCAGTGCAATTTTTTCAAACTCATTGGGATTTGGTGGGAAATGATCTTTTGTAGGTCATTAATGAGGCTATCCTAACTGGTTCCCTTGGGACCAATCTAAATCAAGGGGTTATTCATCTCCTCCCTAAGTTTGGGAATCTTACCAATATCTCCAACTAGCGTCCCATAACTCTTCTCAATGTGGTGTATAAAATTTGGGCCAAGTGCTTAGCCTTACGGCTAAAAAAAAATTCTTGGCCAAATCATATCTTCCTAGCAAGTAGGATTTGTTCTTAGTCGATATATTTTAGATAATGTGGTTATGGTGTGGGAAGGTCTCAAGTGGGTAGAGGATGATGGACAAGATATTCTCCTAGTGAAACTTGATTACGTTAAGGATTATGACAACATAAAGTGGGACTTTATCTTGCAGACCATAACCAAACTTGGTTTTGGACCTAAGTTCCTACATATGGTGAAATGCTTATTCTCAGATGCTACTATAAGAATAGCCACTACGTTTAGCATTACCTCATCCTTTCCTATACATAGGTTAGTGTGGCAAGGTTGTCCTCTCGCCCCCTATCTCTTTATCATCGCAGCTAACTTTCTTTGTCATCAAACAAACCAAGACATTCAAATAAAATTTCTCACTGGGGTCTGCCTTTCTTCCTCTCAACAATAGCTTCTCAATATGCACTTCACCGACAACTCTCTTTTTTTCTCATTCAAAACACAATCACCAATTTGCACCACCTCTCATCAAGGATGGAGCAATATTGCACACTCTTAGGCTCCACTATAAATTGGAATAAATCCTCTATCTATAGCTTTACTAGCAATTACAAACATGTAACCAACTATAATTGGAAGCAGCTTTAGGATCAAGACATCATTAAGATTCTGGGAATCCCTTTCCATTTTAGAGGTTCAACCTCTATTCTCTTGGAGTAGGTTATTTATGGGATTCAAAAGAAACTTGCCAAATGGAAGACTAAATCCCTCACACTTGCAGGTAAATACCTCGTATGTAAGCCCATATGTGCGTCAACCTATGTGTATTACTCTTCGTGTTGGGCCCCCTCCCAAGCTACCTACTAGAGGCTAGAAAAATTATTTTGTGACTTTGTGTGGTCTTTCAAAGATTCTCAGAAAGGTTTCCATCCATTCGCTTGGAATATTGTTACTCTTCCCAAGAATAATAATGGTTTAGGTCTTTTGAATTCCTTTAAGCAAGGAATTACCCTAGTTGCTAAGTGGTTGGTATAGCATTTAGATGCCTCAGATATTATTGGGACCCTCCTCCAATTAAGGTTTCATCAAGCATTTCCTAAAAAAAAAAAGCCCTTTTGGAAAGGTATCCATTTTGTCAATTGGATCCTTTCCCCCCTCACTATCATTCTTCTTGGATCTCATGTTTTCAAAATCATTTGGAGGGCCTAGCAAATTCTACAAAGTTACATTAATTGGACTCATGTCAAGATCAACCCTACTATCCTCTCTAAATTATGTCCGTGGTGGTTACCTTTGTCACCCACTCCCCTTGCCATCACAAATGCTAAGGTTGCTACCTCTTAGTATCAGAAAGAGGTTATTTCTTTGAATTGTCTTAGGCTGGCTGGTCATTAGATTTTGGGGGTTGAGTTTAATAATTTGTATGGGGAGTTGGACACAATGAACCATTTCCTAGTCAAGATTTACTCCTTTCTCCATGGTCATTGGCAACTAGATGTCACGGTGCAAAGCCCTTTTCATGGCCTTCAATGGATTAATGGGGTTAAACTCCTGCCTTATTGACCATCTATCCCCTTTCACCTTATGTAAGACCCATCTAAGGTCATTCAATGCTGTAATAAGTCTTGGCACAAACAAGAGTTAGAAAATTTATTGATCCCCCTCTTCCAACATATTTGGAAACTACTGACCCTCCCCAAAATTAAGCAATTCCTCTGGTGTCTCCTCCACCATGGTCTACCAATTGGTAGATGTTTAGAATATCTAGGGATTCCCAATCCCAATTGCCCTCTTTATGGTGGACAAGATGACTCTGTCGACATGTTTTGGCATTGTCCCTTTGCTCAGCATGTGTGGGAGTGGGCTTCCAAAGTTTTTCCATCATGCAAGCTATCTTAAGATGATGCCATATTCGGCCTTTTGATCATTACTTCTACTAATTTCAATTTTTTGTGGAAAGTTATTAGGCCTATTATTTTATATTATATTTAGAAGCACAGATGCAATGTTATTTTTCAAAGGACAAAATATTCTAACAAATGTCTACTTACTTACCAGGTTAGAGAAGTTGCAAAACTTTTGCCTCATTCATTTCCAACTCACATCTCAAGCATCCAAGTTCAATCTGGATAGTCATCAGTTGGTTCATCTCCTACAACTTTGAGAAAGACCCGTGCATTTTAGCATCACTCATCATCAATAATCTCTGCAAGGAAGCTTCCCTTCTTTCAGTTGTGTGGAGCCACCATTTGAAACTCTCTGTCCTTTACTGACATCTCTCTACCTCATCTAAATTTATGTCATTCTCTTGTGTAACAAGTTAGTTTGAGTTGATGTTTGGTAGTGCCCCAAATCGGGCTCCCCTTTAGTAATCATTTATTTATCAGGTTGTTCTCGAGTCTCATTCACAGTTATCTCTGTTCCCCCTTCCCTTAACCCTGTGACTTATTGTGGTTATTGTAATTGTTACTCTTTTAATATTAATAAAAACCCCCACCTCCTCCCCCCACCCCGCCAATACTGCACCTTACCTGCACCAAAGACAGAGACAATTGGAGTTGTTAGAGGAGGGAGGATAATTCATATGTTTGATAATCCATCCAAATTTAATACCTTTTTTTTTAAAATTCCTAAGTTGAAACCTATGTTCTGCTCCAAAATACTTGTCAAGATAATGGACCACTCCATGGTTAGCGATTCGTGAGAGAGTGTGGGTGGTTCACAATGCCACAGTCAAAGTATATAATTCTGTATGAAACCATGTGAGCCTGGAAATATTTACATTACAAAGAAACAACACCGAAACCTATGGATGGAAAATAGGAAGTTGGTATACGGTTCTGAAAAATCATCCATAGAGACGAAATGGGAAAGCCTACAGAACGGTTAACACCACGATTTTAGCTATTGCCATCTGTAATGATAACATGCATGGCAACAACAGCACAAATCACAGTCAAGAAAGAGAGGTAGAATGGGAAGATTCCATAATTTACCTTAATCCAAGATCTTGCATTATCTGTTTGGCTATTTTGTTACGTTTACAGTCTGGCTATTGCAAAATAGTCACCAATGTCAGAGGGTGATTGGCATGCATGGGCAGCGTTTGTATTGGAATCCAAGGGTGAGAAGTTGCGTTGCAAGTTTCAACTACTGGTAATGGCTCTGTTGTCGATTTCTCGGCTTTAGAAAAACAACAGTAAATTAAGGATAATGGCTAAAGATACACAAGACATCAATTTAAGTACATTGGAGTGTTTGTTGAAACTTTATTTGACATGATACTACACGAGCTACATGATTATTAAACATAAGTTATGTATAACATTTAATATTTGAATAATATTGTCTGGAGGCACCTCTTATGTAATTTGTTTCAAATAAAGTAATGGCTTCAAATTGTGAAACCATATCTTAGTGGATAAACGAATTAATTAGTGGCCTTATGCTAGCATGGGAGAGTTGGCATTAATAGTTTCTTATAAAATGAAGGAGAAAACTCTCTAAAGAAAAAAAAATACATTAATTAGAAATAAAAAACTAATAGCAGCAAAAGTTGAAAGTTTCTCATCCTTGAGTCTTTAAAACATTAATAAATTAATACTATAAAAAAAATTAGTTGTTCAACTTTCACTAGTAGCATTTTTGCTTGAAGTTGTAGTTGAAAAGTAACATTTTTGAGAATTTGATAGTTGACATTGTTGATGTTAACACTCCCATGCTCACATGGGGCCATGATTATCAATGTTTCTATTTCTCTCCCTTAATAACCACAGTAAAATCATGAGAGTAGTGGGCATTTAAACTACCAGGTGGTGGTCATTAATGGTAGTAGTTACAATCATTAGTGGCAAACGTTTTGGAAGTTACGATAATTACGCTCATTAATGATGGCGGTTACGATCATTAGTGGCAAATGTTTTGGAAGTTACGATGGTTATGGATATAAGTGGGCACTTAATTGGAAAATGTGGGCATTATTACACAAGAAGTGATGGTGGTTTTTGTAACCGTTACATGAAACATAGACATCATTATGGATGGTTGCAGCGGCTATAAAATGGAGTCTAGGGGAAGGGCTTTGGATCAATCAAGAAAGGGAGTCCCAAATAGTCTTTGGCTATCAGTCTAAAGGGGTAGCTTCCTCTTCACTAAGCAATAGTTTCCTCTTTTCTTTTCTTTTCTATATAGGCTTCTAGTTGATCTTCGAGGAAAGTCCAAGGCAGGAGCCAGTGGCTCAAAATCGGATCCTTGCAGGTCTTCTCAGTGATGGTAGGTGAAACACTACAAAATTTTGAGTTTAGTACTTCTTCAACAAGAATCGAGCTAAGTCATGACGTTCCTCAGCATGACTAAAAGCTTGACGACCCCACAAACAGTTCTAAGTGGAGTTGAACTCAACAAGAAGCAGGTCCCTACGACTCACAGACGACCACAGCGGCATCTGGTATCAAACATGGCAACTTCGGAGTCAAGATACTTAGTTTTCACAAAGTATACATTCTCAGCGTATACGCCTAGCGTATATGCCCAAGTTCACATTCTTAGCGTATACGCTTAAGTTCACATTACTCAGCGTACACATCCACAGCGTATACGCCCAGCGTAGACGTCTAGCGTACATGCCCAGCGTACACGCCTTACAAGTACGCTTAGCCTATTCGACTGATGTATACGCCCAACATGCAATCCCCAAAGACGGCATGGAAATAGCACTGCAGAACAAGATTTGGTACCAAGAAGCAATTCACACGAACAAAGCAACCATCAGTGTATACGCCCAATGTATACGCCCAACAGACGTAGCGTATACATCCAGCGTATACGTTCTGCATGCCCAGCATATACGCCCAGAGTCTACGCCCACTAGATACAGCGTATACGCCTAGCGTATATGCTCAGTACATGCAGCATGTTGTACACTTGTAAATTTTATTCTTTTGCACTTGATCAACGGGCCACGTGTCACCCAACCCGAGTCTAGCGTCTAAACCTGTATAAAAGTCGTAATTTTTCACTAGATATAGGGAGGTTGGCAATTTGGAGCAAAACAGAGAGAAAAATAGAGACGCTAAGAACCAGAGCAGAGAACCTTATATGTTGGACCTCAACCCTGTACGTTGAGCATACAACCTCTACGCTGTGCCTGCAGTTTGAACCAGCACACAGTCATCCTTGCATCCACTGGGGCTATTCGTTTGCCTTGTGTGAAAGCCACAACTGCGTTAGACCGGTGCATTGTAACTCTCACTTTGTAATAATATTGCTGCATTTTCTTCCTAAAATCTGTTATAGTTTTGCATTAATTGTTGCATGTATACTGTTCACGCTCTTTTACATTTACGCTCCATTTTCGCCAATTATACTATTTATGCTATGCTTTACATCTATTACGTTGTTTACGTATAACCTGGCGTATAGCACCTCGGTGTACGTTTGGGGAAATCCTTTCCTGATCTGCGTGCGGACCACTCAAGATACTCTGCCTTCATCAGTTCCAGCTTACCCTCAAACGAAGGTAGGGTCTTCTGTGCGTGTCCGATGATCTCCCGATTTTTGTTTCATTCTAGCTGGAGACCGACGATTTTGGACGGTACAGAAATTAGCGCTAGAAGGAGGGCTACTGCTTAAAACTTACTGTGCTTTAGAACTCTCAGCGTCTACGCTATTGAGTATATGCCATCCTTGTTCACAGAACTCCTAGCGTTTACGCTGCTAACTAGAAGCCGACTCTGTCTGCAAAGTCCCCAGCGTCTACACTGCTGACATATACGCTGCACACTTTATGCTCTAAACTAGGTCTACGCCGCACACAGAACTCTGTTTACGTTGCTAACATACACGCTGTTGCTAAATTTACGCTGCACTCTCTACGCCGTAGACTTAGTCTACGCTGCTTTGCATATACGCTGTATGCTCTACGCCTTAGACTCGTCTACGCTGTCGTCCAGTATATGCTACACTCTGTACGCTGTAAACCCTATTTACGCTATACGCTAACGCTGTCTACGCTACTTAGCGTATACGCTGTACGCTCTACGCCATAGACTCGTCTACACTGCCATCCAGTATACGCTACACTCTGTACGCTGTAAACCCTGTTTATGCTGTACGCTGACGCTGTCTACGCTGCTTAGTGTATACGCTGTACGCTCTACGCCATAGATTCTCTACGCTACCACTATACGCTGTATACCTATACGCTGTCACTATATGCTGGCCGTTGAAGCCCATACGCTGAGACCCAGTTTATACGCTGTGCACCACGAACGAAGGTTTACGCCGTACTAGGTACACCAGTTGCATATCCCTTCATAGCGTTGCGTGCTCAACTACGCATCATGAACACCGCAAACTCCACCACTAGAACCACCTAGGTCACAGACCTTGTAGGCACCATGGATGTTCAACAGCCCGTGGTACAACCCACAGTGGGGCCTCGCCGGTCTCTTAGATTGCAAGGGAGAAACCCATCGTCTAACATTATAACTGAATACTAGTACAATTTCATATGCATGAAAGTATAGGCCAGCCTAGCCGTGGACCGAGCCAAAATGAAAGTTAAGAGGCAATACGAACTTTTCTATAAGGAAGGACAAGAGTTCATTCCTTCCCCATACGATATCATCCCCCTTCCAGATCCTTACTCTGAGCTCATCACATAACTCCTCCTACAAAAGAGCCAATCTCTAGATCAGCCTGTAGTAAATCCTGAACCGGAAGAGGAGGATGAGTTCGAAGCCCAATCCGAGCATGAAGATTCGTACCATACGCTTAGTCCACAAACCTATGTCAACCCGATGTTTCATCCAGCCACAGGGGAAATTACGTCCCTTCAACCATTTAGATTCACTCAAGCACAAATACCCCAACAGGAACCATCCGCACTTGTTTAGATTCCTCCTATAACCGACCCGCAACTCAATACACTCCCTCTTGCTATTCTCCTTGTGGCAACCATAGCCCCATCCTCGCAAGTAAAACCCCCTCAAAATAATGTAGGGGCAACCTTCCCGCCCCTAGTGATCGGGATGCTGCATGTGATACTGGCTTCTACGTCCGCTCATTATATCCCCCGGATCCAAACCCATAGAGACCCTTTCACTGCTGTAACCTAACAAGTTCAGGGGATTCCCACGGAAACCATGACCAGGCAATGGGCAGCGATTGGTGCTCAATCACATCCACCCCCTCACTATAACATACCGCCTCACACAATTCCACCGGCCAACATCCCTCAAGGATAACCACAACAACAGCAACCCCTTGCCTACAATGTGCCGCCCCTAGTACCACCCGTTATAAATATCCCGCAAGTACAGCCTCCAACTACACAACTTTTCGCCTTCCAACCCACTACCCAACAATCTAATATGTACACCGCACAACATCCCCAACCTGCCATCTCACCTAGTGCCCAAGATTGGGTTGACACCAAAAAACTAATGCAGGAACTAACTGACGAGGTCAAACGCCTCAAGACAACCGTCGATGGAGAGCTGAAGGTAGTAGATTTTTATCACGATGACCCTATCAACTCTTCAGTTCTGCCCCTAACATTACCCAAGGGTGTATCATTGCCTACGCTAACTAAATAGAATGGGGAGACAGACCCCAATGCTCACCTTATAATATTTAGACTAGAATGCGCATTACTTCAGGTGTGTCCACATGTCATTTTGCGAGTGTTCCCAATGTCCCTCGCAGGGAGAGCACTTGATTGGTATCGGGCCTTGCCAAGAAACTTGATATTTTCTCTAGAGGACTTGTTACATCAATTCGTTACCAGGTTCAAGTATAACTTGAAACCTGAAGCGACACTTGACAGCCTTATATAGGTCAAACAAGCACCTTTGGAACCTATACAAAAATTCATCCAAAGATGGAGTGCTACTCTCAATGAGCTCCATGAGCCGATCCCAGAGACGTATCTCCTCACCATTCTAAAGGGGGTTGTTAACGACTTTTTTAAATCCAAGTTATATTATCTCAATGCGCGTAACCTCAATCAAGCCTTTGTATAGATTAAAAACATAGAGGAGGCGGCCCAAAATAGCCATGATCCTGCGTATTTGGCTTTTAAGAATCAACACAGTAAGAAAGATAAAGAAAAGGCTAAAACAACTATAGTGCTAGTAGCGGAAACACAACAAGAAAATGTGGGACAACAAAGCAAACTGCCTGTTGCCCCTACTAATCATGCTAAAATTGCTACCGCGATCACACCAGAATCATCCTCATCACATAACCCAACACCAAACCGTACGAGAAACTTTGAGATGAAGGACCCCTCCCAATACACGCCATTGACTATGAAGCCATCGCAACTATTCAACCAACTCCTAAAGGCTGGATTAATGAAACATAAATAGTTATCCCCTGCTGCCATCTAGAGGCATGATCGATTTTGTCAACTGGTTCAGAACCCAAGCCTAGCAATGCCAGATGAGCCTCCAGTACCAAAAGGCTTTAGAATGGACCGCTTCTGCGATTATCACCAACGTAATGGACACGGCACGGATTACTGTTTCACCCTAAAACAAGACATACAACGAATTATCGATGAAGGCCAAATCACCTTTGATGAGGCCAACCCTGTCCAACCACAAAACTAGGCCATGGATGTGTATAAAGACCCTCTAAATACCAAAGAGGCACCGTACGTGATCAACACAATCTACCTTGATAACGAAATTGAAACACCTAGCATTAACACTTTCTATTCTGACCATGACTAGCAAACGCCTAATAAACCATTTGTGGTGCGTATTCCTCTGACTGTACAAACATCCGCGCTCAATCATCATACGCCCTACAGAAGCCTTATGTCGTTCAGGTACCCTCCGTCGTAGCGACTTCTAACACCCCGACACGCAAAAAACCATACGTGGTGCGCGTACCTTCCGCTGCTACTACTACAAACTCACAAACACCTTCTATTCGGCTTGCCCCCTACGTAGTCCGAGCACCACCTACCATCGCAAAAATAGAGGTACAACCTCCAGTTAGGCCAACTCCATACATCGTTAGGACACCTGAACGTCCTAGTGATCACCAGTCCTCCACTTCGCAAACACGAGACAAACCCAACCCTTATGTCATTAGGGTGCCCAGCCAGCCTTCCGCTCAACCGCATGTGACCGTCCAACCGCAACCTCGCCCAACTCCATACGTAGTATGAATCCCAAAACAATCTGAGGCCCCGAAACCAACTGCACCCCCACGCCACACACGAGAACGCCTAGCAGATAAACTTACGTGCGAACGCTTAGAGAAGGAGCACCAACGACTAGCCTTAGGACCTCCTAAACCTACACCATTAAACACAATATCCATGACACCACATAATGATACACCAAACACAGGCCATGAGGGTGAGTCATCCAGAAAACATGATACACCTAAATCAATGATTCCGGGCAAAAACGACAAACCAACGATGCACGAAATAAAATTGTTGGGCCCAATGGACCAAGTCACTGCCGATAAACATGCGCCCAACAGTAGAGACCTAGAAATAACCCTAACACAAGTCATGCAAGCATTCAAACAAAACAATACTTCACTGAGCTTATATGACTTAGTTTTAACATCCCAAACACACCGTGAAGCTTTGGTGCGCATGTTAACATCTATCCCAGTAAGCGAGGACTTACCTCCAAATGAACCTTCAATTCACGTGGTAATGTACTCGCCTCAAGGATCAATTTCCAAGCCATTAAGTTTCCACAACGATAACATCAAGGTGGATGAGAAAACAAGAGAGGTAACAACAGCCCCTATGTTCATAACAATATAAGTAAACCAATTTAGGATATATAGGGTCCATGTAGATGATGGAGCTGCCACAAATGTAGTGCCATATCCCATCATTGAACAACTGGGGCTCACAGAGCTAATCAAATCAACTGCCACCACATGCTTGAAATCATTCAACAGGTCACGCGTGATAGATAAAGGCACCGTGACTTTAGACTTCATAGCAGGGGCCCAATTCCCCACATCTGCTGACTTTGTGGTAATTGATGAAATGTTAGGGTTCAACTTAATCTTGGGAAGGCCCTGGTTAGCCCAACTTAAAGTATTCTCTTCACCCATTCACCAAGAAATTCACCTGCCTTATGAAGGCGATGAAATCGTTATACATGGGGAGGTTGCAAACCCATCATCTCATCATACATAGACACAGACCAAGGCTCAGAGGTTAAGCTCGAAGAGCCTAGACAACACGATATAAATGAACAACAAACAGTAGGTGATAATCTTTTAAACACAAGAGAAAATCCACCCAAAACAGAAACACCCGGGCTTGACATTGTACATACACAACCTCACTTAGAAACCACAACTGACACAGAAACCATGATACATGCTGAAACCCAAGACAATACTAACACGGGAACAATTCCATTAGATGTCCCTTGGGCTGAATTACCATTCAACATGATCAGCGAAGGGGACGCTGAATATAGAATCATACCGGCTAATGCATCGCCTAACGTCAAAATGAGAAAAATCAAAAAATTACTAAACCATTAAACTATAAATGGTCCGAAATGACGTTAAACTACAAGCTGTCCGAAATGACGTTAAACTACATTCCAAGTCTGGAATGACGTTAAACTATCATGTTCGTAACGACATAAAACTAGCCACAATCAGAGATGGTTGGTCAACTGAGAAATACACCCGTGTCATTCGAAATGTCTCTTGTTTACGCTGGGGCCTGAAATGACCTTAAACTACGCATATAGCCCGAGATGGCCTTAAAATAGTGCATATGGCCTGAGATGGCCTTAAACTAGATCATCCACTTATACTTTGTTTTCCTCCCAGATTCTAGTTCATAGTTCGAATTTACGCTTGCATTGCCATGTTTTCCCTTTTCGCAATTATCTTTCGCTCGTAATTACAGTTCTACTTATGATTACATCTGTGCATTACTCTTAAACAACAAAAAACAAACCAAAACATTTTACATTGTTGTGTCGTGTTTACAATTAAACTCAAAATCGACAAAAAATAAATAAATAAATTTATATACGTACACATGTAATGATGTACAATTACAAAAGTTAACTCATTTTATTCATCTGTTCAATATAACTCGAAATTTTCACTTTACAATTCTCGTATAAATTCGAGTCAGAATAATTTCACAACAAAAAAAAACTAAGCATCTGGAACGGGAGGATCATCTCCTTTAGACCCGCTGGCATCATGGGCCCTAGCTCCACTGGGGCTGGCTTCTTGGACATCATCATCGCCTCGATCCTGAAAATGCAAAAGAAACAATTAACATAGGAAAAAAAAGCTTTCAAACATTATTCAGCAAACGAATTTCATAAAAATAAAATGCTTACCATAGGGGATGCCCCCAAACCGAATTCCAGCTGGCAAAGGATTTCCTCTTCTGAGACACTGGTCCAATCGGTCCCATCAAGGCCTAGGTTGACATCTGCCAAGGCCTTCCTCTTGTCAACAGCTGACCAGGTAGGATGCTTTAAAGGGAATTCACCCACTAAAACCTCCCCAGAAGTGATTGTAATCACCCTTGTAAGCGATTCCATCTCAACAGTTGTGTTTTGAGCAAAGGTATCAAACGTAGAGCGTAGACCCAAACCCTCCACAAACATTTCAAGTTGACGCTTTTCAATGGATACTTCCTTCAACGATTTCTTATAATGATGCTTGTGGTTCTTTTCATCCTGACCCCATTTTCATACTTTGGAAGCGAAAGCCTTCTAATCTTGGCACTTGTGGTTTAGTAAATCTACCTGGGCCTTATGCTCTTCTAGTCTCTAGGTCAGTGACATGTGGCGATTGAGTAGGTTCCAGTATCTAGTATATGTGACCTCGAAAGTCTACCAAGAGAGATCACCACTTAGTTTAGCAGAGGCGAACTCATACCAAGCCTTGAGATCGTCATGCTCAATTGACAACTCAGAAACTTCCTTCTCCTTTGCTTGAACTTGCAACCACACCTATTCGATGGAACGCCTACAAGTCCAAAGCGATTTGGCATTGTGTACAAGACCTTTTACCACTTCGTCATAAACTGGCCTTGGCACCTGCTCTACTTCTGGGGATAGTGTAGGCAAACTCTCGAGGCTAATTGTCTTAGATGGATCCCATCTTAGTTTGGCACCTACGCACACGAAAAGAACAAATGCTAAAACCACAAAAACGAGGTGTGAAACTCTAAAGCTGCAAAAAACTAGAAATATTTGTACCTATTTCAGGGTGGGCTTCCTGAATGCATTCAACAACCTCCTCAGCGATACCAGCCACAAAATCCATTTTACTTGGCATTTCGGTCCAAGTAAATGATCCACGAGTACGAGATGGACTAGCCTCCTTGGCCCTTTCAGGAACCATTTTCATGGGCACGTCCAACTGCATCGTTCTGGTTTCACTACCTTCGTCTGGAAGTGATGAAAACATAAAAGTAAAATACCATAAAACAATAACTCCCAAAATAACATAATAAAATGAAAGAAAACATACCATGTTCTCGGTCTCCTTCTGAGTTTGGGGGTTCTCCTAAGTCCAGTCTTCCCTTAAGGAAGCTGCTGAACATTTCATCGACACCACTCTGGTCATCTACCAGTTCAGTCTCTGTGGTGTCTTCTCTCAGTTCTTCCATCCCTCCGCCTGATCTTTGCCCACATCCTCCTCCTCAGTCATTAACTTTGTTGTAGCTTCCTCCTCTTCAATGATAGTCTCTAATTCCTACCTCCTCACTTCTTGAGTCAAGTCTGAAGGCATCAGTGGCATGTAAGTGGTCAATGTAAAAATTATGAATAAGACGAAAACGATAAAGCAATAAGTGTACTAAGTTTACTTACCTTGGGCAGGGATCTTGAACCGTATACGCTTCACCCATGGCTCATCCACATTTGAGACCTCCTCGATTGAACGTTCACGCTTCGTCAGCTTCGACTTAGCCTTACCGATGGTCTCTTTGATGACCCGTTCTGCTCTCTTGGCAGTATAAGGCACGTCGTCTGGTTCCAATCCCACACTGTCACGTGTGTGGATTGAGGTACCAGATGACCCCCCTATTGTGATAGATATGGATTCATGAATTCCCTCGGGCGCATCTTGGGACTCAGCTCTTTCAAACAAATGGTTGATCCACGGGCAGGATAATTGACCTCAATCCTGTAGAACATACTTATTGTCCGCGCGAATCACTAGAAATTCGGCTAAGCGGCAAAGATAACTGGCAAAGAATGAAAAGGTAAAGTGGGACTGCGCCTCGACATTTGAGCGTAATCGCACTATCTCCTTATGAAGGCCTGACAACAAAAATTGGGCCCAGTTATAATGCATTCCAGTTTCTAGGACGGTTCGCATAATATGCACAACCTCAACACCAAGACTCCACACCTGGGAAAGGGATTTAGGGAATACCCGTGCCCTAAACAGGGGATATAATTCATTAACTTCCTCAACTTTTGAATTCCCCTGCATAGGGAATCCCTTAGCACCCTTGGTAACGCCCAACCAGTCCTCTAATTCACGAACCGTATGGAGCTCTTTATGAGCCCTGTCCAAAACTACATTTATACCATTCGTTGGTACACCAAACAGGTTCGAAAAGAATTCAGGCAATAGATGGAAAACTATCTTAACACCCTTAATCAGGGTGCTATAGTAAGAGACGGATTTTTCAAACGAATCAACAATTCTGATCATTTCGGTTATTGACACATCAGGGCTAGGGGTGGTAAAGAGCTCCATAAGGCCGGCATCATTTAAACAACGGACGATGGATGACAGGGCATGGGTACGCAACCATTTTTGAGCCTTACTGATCTCCCCGAACTTCATCGAGAGGGTACTCTCAGTTCATTTGGTTGTGACAGGGTCTCCGCCAGGAGGGACATCAACTGTAAATACAATTCGAAATCATCATATCAGTATAACCCCCGGCAGTTCAACAAACACGTTAACACATTTAGAAAATATTGTAACTTACCTTTAGCAGTGGACTTAGAGGTGCTACCCAAGTCAGAGTCACGAGGGAAGACTGGTCCCTTATGCGACCAATCTTCATGCAACCACCCATGAGCTTTGCATTGTGTGAACGCTCTAGAGAATCGTTTGTGAAAATGGACGATATCACCCTTGGTTTGAGCTAATACAGCTCCACGAAGGGTGGGACCCGCCATAAAGGTCTCTAGAGTGGTATGAGCTAGAGCAAGCCCAATATCATCAATGCATGTTCCGTCTGGGTTAACTTGGGGCCTGTAAAAGAACGGTTGTTAAAATAGAAGCAAATGCCAAATGACAAAAAGAACAGAAATGACAAGCTTAAACGATCTTACCTATCTACCCGGTACACTGTGCCAGGAGGGTTCTGGAACAACGTGTGCACACGCGTCGCTAAAAACAGAGTGTTGTTGAGATAATTATGCCCTCATAGCAATAGGGCCCACATGTGCGCTAATGGGTGAGTAGACCTGGGCCCACCAGAGGGATCGTCCTTGATCACAAGCGGTCCCTCGTCGATATCCTCCATGAAAACAACGACGCTCTCCGACGATCCCAGCAACATGGCCTCAAGCACACTTCGTGCCACTTGTTCGCTCAGGTGCGACCAGACAACCACCTTAAATTTGTCCAGCATTAAGGTGAGGAATTCGCACACCCCTTCCTTAAACTAGACCCCATTGTTGTCAACAGTTAGATCTGGGGTATGTTCATCGGCCTCAACGGGGCCAAACCACGCCAATACTCCGACTAGTTTAACTACCAGGAGAAAAGGTTTGGTGTCCCTACAAGCAACCAAAATGCCACGGTAAATCAGCCATATATGAAAATGAGATAAAAAACAAAATTTCACATTGTAGGTAGACACTTAGAAAAATTACCAACTGTTTACGCTTGGCGTATACGCTACCTAACTCGGTGTATACGCTGTTAAAAACCATTTTTGCTCAGCGTATACGCTGTAAAAATCCTCAGCGTATACACCGTAAAAGCCTTCAGCGTATACGCTGTGCAAACAATTTACGCTGAACACTGTGCAAATAGTTTATGCTCAAAATAGTTTACAGCATACGCTATGAAAAAAGGTCTACGCTGTACCCCACTTAAAAAGAATAAACTGTTTATGCTCAATGTATACGCCGTGAAAATCATCAGCGTATACGCCGTGGAAACCACCAGGGTATACGCTGTGAAAACAATCAGCGTACACACTATGAAAATCATCTACGCTTCATACTGATAAAATCATCTATACTTCATGCTGGTAAAATTGTTTACGCTGTGCACGGACAAAACAGATTACGCTACAAAAAATTTACGCTATATACAGTATACGCTATACGCTATAGAAACCCTCTATGTTGCAAACCTACAAACCCCCTATGCTAACTATCTATGCTGGGCGTATACGTCGAAACCCTCTATGCTACAAAAAACTGCCTATGCCAAAATAACATGTACATACGAAAACAACTAACAGAGGCAGGATTAGAGCTTACCTGTGTGACGATCCAGGCCATGATGGAACCCTCGGCCTGGGCAGACACTGCAGCATGGCCTCGCTCTCCTCCGTGAAAGCCAGATTAGGCCCCTTCCTCCCCTGGCCTTCCACTTCCTTGCCCTTGCCCATTCCAGTGTCCTTTACATTGCAACTGACACGGTTTACGCTGAAGTCTGAGGCTGCACACCAAGCTGAATCCTCTACGCCGAGTTGGAGTCTCTATACTCACGCTGAGTTGGGACATCTATGCTAACGGTTCGACCTCTATGCTCTACATTTATGATGGGGTTTAGTGGTTTACGCTTACGCTAAGGTTTATGCTTACGTTAGATTTTGCTCCAAGATTCATGGTGTTTACAAATGACGCCCCTGCACTATATATAGCATCGCGCACCGCCGCCGTTGCCGCCGCCACCCTGCGTTTTGTTCCTTTTTATTTTATTTATCTCTTTACTATTAATATTAATTAAAATTATACAAAATAAAAAAAATGTATAAAACAAAAAAAATACTACCACATGCTGATTCCCTCGTAAACCAACCTCAGAAGTCTACACTGAACATTTTGACGCAGACTCTCTTGTGCAAATTTTACGGTGAACATTCGACCTGGTATTGCCTTAAACTGCCATGTCGGCTTGGTATGGCCTTAAACTGCCATGTCGGCCCAGTAAGGCCTTAAACTGCCACAAAAAAACCCCCTTCGGCCCGGTAAGGCCCTTAAACTACCACATCTGGCCCAGTATGGCCTTAAACTGCCATGGTGGCCCGGTATGGCCTTAAACTGCCATGGCGGCCCAGTATGGCCTTAAACTACCGTGGTGGCCCGGTAAGGCCTTAAACTACCACCTGCAGATCACATTCAGCCCGGTAAGGCCTTAAAATGCCACATCACAGCCCGGTAAGACCTTAAACTTCCATGCATCCCGGTGTGACGATAAACCACCATCATGCATGTACACACGATTTAAGTTGTCGGAGAATAAGGAACAGTACCTATTAGCTCATTCTGCTCTCTGTTTATTGGCAGGAGCAAGCTCGATGGATTGTCAGCATTTATCCGCATTGTTAATCATCAATGGACCATATGGAAAAATCATATGAGAAATCGACATAAAATCCATCAACTTAGACACATCAACGGAAGACACCCTCATAGCCTCAACACAACAAACGGTAAATAACCACAAAGGTATGATGAAATCTCTTGACATAGAAGCTGAAAATATCACCGAAGACCCGTTGACTAAAACACCCATCGTTATGCTTGATGGTGAAACCAAAATATTAAAATTGAGCACATTATTGCAACCTCAACTGGCCAAAAACATAGAAGATGTGCTTCGAAACAACATGAAAGCATTCGCTTGGTCTTACACCGACATGCCCGAGTTAGATCCTTGAATCGTCCAGCACAACATTATCCTTGATCCAAAATTGAGACCAGTAAAACAAAAGGCACGAAAGGTTAAACCCAAGGTAGCATTGGCAGTTCGCAATGAGATCACCAAGCTTTATTAGGCCAGTTTCATTTGGGCTATCGATTATGCCGATTGGGTATCCAACATGGTCATTGTCCTGAAAAAGAACGGAAGTATTCGCTTATGCATCGACTTCCGGGATCTAAATGTTGCAACCATAAAAGATGTTCCCCTACCCAACATTGATCCACTGGTAGACTCGACTGCTGGGCACACCCTATTATCTTTTATGGATGGCTTCTTAGGATACAACCAGATACGCATTAACCCGGAGCATTAGCTCCGGACTACCTTTATGACACCACGGGGAACCTTTTGTTACACAATGATGCCCTTTGGTCTCAAGAACGCTGGGGCCACATATCAAAGGGCAATGACATTCATTTTTAGTGACTACATGCTATGCTCGCTCAATGATTACGTGGACAATATCGTGGTTAAATCGAAGACATCAGAACAACATGTACAAGATCTTGATTTAGTACTAAAACGTTGTTTAAAATATGAACTGAGACTTAACCCAAAGAAATGCGTCTTTGGAGTCAAAACAGGCAAAATGCTTGGATTCATAGCCTCAGAAGCAGGGATACGAGTAGACCCTGATAAAGTTAAGGCCATAACAAACTTAAAACCACCTAGCAACCTTACCGAACTTCGAGGTCTACAAGGTAGATTATAGTTCATAAGACGTTTCATAGAAAAACTAACAGAAAAATTAAAACCTATGAACCACTTGCTACACAAGAACATCCATTTTGAATGGACTCCACAGTGTCAGGAAACATTTGATAATATTAAAGTAGCACTCGTTCAACTACCCACAGTTTATGCACCTCAAAATGATAAACCGTTTTATATCTACCTTGCCACTTCGGATTCATCAACTACGTCCATGCTTTGTCAGAAACAAGATGATGGAACCGAAGTCCCTATATATTACTTAAGCCATGCATTAGTTGCCCACGAGAAGAAGTATAATGAGGTGGAGAGATCATGTTTAGCCTTGGTCTTCTCTCTAAAGAAATGGCGACATTACCTCTTCCACAATCAAGTTAACATAATCTTCAAGGATAATGTCCTCAGAGCCATCACCGGAAATATTTACGAGTCGAGTAGGATAGCCCATTGGAAAGCCATGATAGTTGAGTTTGACCTACACTACATAGCGCAATCATCGGTTAAGGGTCAAGTCATAGCAAATCAAATAACCACGTCACCAACGCACGATCAAGTGATGATAGAGCCAGAATTCCTAGATGAAAATGTAAGTGCAATAGACATAGTACCCAATGACTACAATGCCATTTTAAACTTTGATGAAGCATCCACCTCTCGAGGGGGAAGTGCTACCGCTGTCATCACCTATCCCTCCGGGGAGATCAGATCCTTTGCTTATCGTTTCAACTTTCGCTATACCAACAACATAGCAGAGTACAAAGGTCTCCTTAGAGGTCTCATGGCAGCACTAGCTTCAGACATCACACGGCTTGTGGTCAAAGGAAACTCGCAACTAGTTCTAAACCAAGTCACAGACATTTATACATGCAAAGCGCAACATTTACAACCATACTGTGACTTAGCCAAACATTTAATGAAACGATTTGAAAACATCGATGTGCAACATGTCTCCAGAAATGACAATACCATCGCAGATGCACTGGCCACATTAGCGTTAAACATATCCCTTGACATGTTCCACATGTTGCCAAGCTCCATAATCAGCTGTGCGAAACCCATAACCGATACGCTTGATACATTGCCAATTGCATCCGTTAGTACAACACACACGATAGAATGGTATGACGACATAA
The DNA here is from genome assembly GCA_015680685.1 of Gnetum montanum. Classification (NCBI taxonomy): domain Eukaryota; kingdom Viridiplantae; phylum Streptophyta; class Gnetopsida; order Gnetales; family Gnetaceae; genus Gnetum; species Gnetum montanum. The sequence continues at coordinate 1,222,715 of MNCI01036463.1, read as the reverse complement.
AAGAGTACCTTCTACGCAATGAAACACAGCAACACTTAACAAATGCACAAAAGGATGCGGTATGAAAGCGTTCTAAGCAATATGCCCTAGTAGGAGACACTTTGTGTCATTGATCCTACGAAGACATATTACTAACATGCGTTAGTAGCACTGATGCCCAAACCATCGTTGAGCAAGTACACGACGGACTAAGCGGATGACATATACCACCTAAGGCAATGGCAACAAAAATAAGACACTTAGGCTAGTATTGGCCACACATGGAGTATGATTGTCTCTCCAAGGATAAAACATGCAGTACCTGTCAAAAACATAGTAATCTGATCCATGTCCTACCAAACGAGTTGCATACAGCGCAAATCACATGGCCTTTTCAAAAGTGGGGGTTGGACCTTATCGGACCAATAACACCCTCATCTTCCGCAGGGCATAGTTTCATCATAACCACAATAGAATATTTCATGAAGTGGGTAGAAGTTGTTCTCCTTCAAAAAACCACATCTAAACACGTGTGCAACTTCATTCTTGAAAACATCGTGACCCATTTTGGCATCCCTATGACCATTATCACTGATAACGGGCCGCAATTCAGCAGTGCCGAAACCAAAACTTTCTGTGAATGTCTAGGGATCAAAAATTCATTTTCATCCCCTTACTACCCCCAAAGCAATGGGCAAGCAGAGGCCACCAACAAAACTATCATTACTATACTTAAAAAGATGCTTACCCACAGCAAGAGAAGATGGCACGAATAGCTAGTATACGCATTGTGGGCCTATCGTACCACACATCAGACTTCAACAGGTAAAATGCCATATAGTCTTGTTTATGGTTCAGAAGCTATTTTACCTATGGACTTGTAGGTACCATCTTTAAGGATCGCACTTTCCAGACTCCTTGACGAAGGGTAAAACAATGACCTGCGCATCATTGACCTGGACTCGGTGGAGGAGGAATGCATACGTGCACTTGATCAGATTGAATGGTACCAAAAACGACAATGGCAACGCCATAAGCACGACATTCATAAGCGCCCAATCAAAGAAGATGACCTTGTACTTAAGGCCATTTGGGAACACCTGGACAAATTCTTAGCCAACTGGGAAGGGCCCTACTTGGTCACCAAAGCATACTACAATGGAGCATTCAAGTTAGCTGATATGGAAGGGAATAAGCTGGGAAATCTAACCAATCACTTGTTCTTGAAACCATTCCATATTTGAGTATAGGCTTAGGTACGTGCGAGTCCTGGCATCACAATTATAAACTGATACCATCANCTACAATGGAGCATTCAAGTTAGCTGATATGGAAGGGAATAAGCTGGGAAATCTAACCAATCACTTGTTCTTGAAACCATTCCATATTTGAGTATAGGCTTAGGTACGTGCGAGTCCTGGCATCACAATTATAAACTGATACCATCGTCCTGGAATCATGATGGTAAACTGATACCATAGACGAGTCCTCGCATCATGACTATAAACTGATACCATTTTCCTGGAATCATGACGGTAAACTAATATCATAGAAGAGTCCTGGCATCACGACTATAAACTGATACCATCGTCTTGGAATCATGATGGTAAACTGATACCATAGAAGAGTCCTGACATCATGACTATAAACTGATAGCATCGTCCTGGAATCATGACGGTAAATTGATACCATAGAAGAGTCCTGGCATCACAACTATAAATTGATACCATCGTCCTGGAATCATGATGGTAAACTGATACCATAGAACAGTCCTAGCATCACGACTATAAACTGATACCATCGTCCTGGAATCATGACGGTAAATTGATACCATAGAACAGTCTTGGATCATGACTTAAAACTGATACAACAGCTCATCCTGGCATCATGATGATAAATTGATACCACACAGTGTTCGCAATGACAATAAACTAGCACCCGTCCAGTACGATAGTAAACTACCACAGTTGCATTCACCAGAGTCCACTAAGACTATAAACTGGTTTGTCTCTTCACGGTCCACTAAGACTAGAAACTGGCAATGCACTGTCAGCCACGACGCTAAACGGGCAATGTCCAACGGGTCATGACATAAAACTAACCCATGATAGTCCGCTAAGACTATAAACTAGCAATTTCATCTCTGGTTCCTCAATCAGTGGCTGCATTCAAACTTCATCAGAATCATTGCATCGCTCGCCATCGGCCGACCCTAACGATATTGCTGTCATTTATATACAGTGCCTAAAATCTCATTTGGTGCCTTTGTTTCATCGGTAGCTGTTTAAGTCTAAGCTTGCTTATGCACTCATGGTTTTCTTGTCTTCTTGGAGTTGTGTTTGCAGGATGACACTTAGAGGTGTTCACACAAGAATGCACTTTGTCATAAGCAGCAAGGTGAGACGTTGTTCATAGCACACATGACAAGACTAATCAGGCCATTCAATAGTACATCCCCCATTTCATATCCCGCCTATCCCTCAACACCTTATACTTGGTTACATCCCGAACACATCCAGTACAACCCGAAACATCGAACATACCGTTGCATATCGTGCCACTCCTAAGCAGCTGCAACCCACAACATGGCATTTGAGCATAAGCAAAAAAAAAAAAAAAAACGTCGTCCCTTCCCACATAAAACAAAAGATGGGATGGTAGTTGCCTCAAAAGCAAACGTTCATGTCTAAAATAATCAAGATACTATAGAGGAATAGGGCCCTTGTTTAGTGTTTAGGGGGAACCTGTTGGTGGAGAGCCAAAGCCATGCTTGGCTTTGGCTCTCCACCAACAGGCATGGCTTTGGCTCTCCATCAACAGGTTCCCCCTAAACACTAAACAAGGGCCCTATTCCTCCAAAGAATGCAACACAACATTACGTGGCTTTGGTTTCGCCAACAAGTCCTCTTGGACATTGATCAAGAGTCTTGTTTCGCAAAAGGACGCCCATCTCATGTTTTGATTCCGAGTCTACTAAATAATGGCTATTGACGAGGGTCAACATAATACACACCAGAGCATCTCCTTTACCATGCACAATCCCTTGGTTAGTTCTCAATCCCCACAATCTCCATGTCCCTATCCAGCTACAAATTCTACTTTCCCAATCCGAACATGGTACGATAATGTCTAGCCAAGGTGCCAACGGAAATGTTCCTACCAAGCTGCTTGTGGTGTTTTGCACTTCTTTGTCAACGCTTCTCAGGTTGATTCCTCCAAGAGTCAACAAAGAGGGGCCAACAAAACACCACAAAATTTTGATCTTAGTACTTCTCCAACAAGAATCGAGCTAAGTCATGATGTTCCTCAGCATGACTAAAAGCTGAGGGCCCCATAGACAGTTCCAAGCGGAGTTGAACTCAACAAGAAGTAGGTCCTTGTGACCCACAAACGACCACCACGGCATCTGGTATCAAACATGGCAACTTCGGAGTCAAGATACTTAGTTTTCACAAAGTATACATTCTCAGCGTATACGCCCAAGTTCACATTCTCAGCGTATACGCTCAAGTTCACATTACTCAGCGTACACATCCACAGTGTAGACGTCTAGTGTACACGCCCAGTGTACACGCCTTACAAGTACGCTTAACCTGTTCGACTGATGTATATGCCCGACATGCAATCCCCGAAGACGGCATGGAAACAACACTGTAGAACAAGATTTGGTACCAAGAAGCAATTCACATGAACAGAGCAACCATCAGCATATACGCTAGTGTATACACCCAACAGACGCAGCGTATACATTCAACGTATATGCCCAATATGCCCAGCGTATACGTCCTGCATGCCCAGCGTATACGCCCAGAGTCTACGCCCACTAGATACAATGTATACGCTTAGTACATGTAGCATGTTGTACACTTTTAAATTTTATTCTTTTGCACCCGGTTAATGTGCCATGTGTCACCTAACCCGAGTCTAGCGTCTAAACCTGTATAAAAGCCCTAATTTTTCACTAGATAGAGGGAGGTTGGCAATTTGGAGTAAAATAGAGAGAAAAATAGAGATGCTAAGAACCAGAGTAGAGAACCTTATACGCTGGACCTCAACTCTGTACGCTGAGCATACAACCTCTATGTTGTGCCTGCAGTTTGAATCAGCACATAGTCATCCCTGCATCCACCAAGGCTATTCGTCTGCCTTGTGTGAAAGCCACAACTGCATTAGACCGGTGCATTGTAACTCTCACTTTGCAATAGTATTGCTGCATTTTCTTCCTAAAATCTGTTATAGTTTTGTATTAATTTTTGCATGTATACTGTTCACGCTCTTTTACATTTACACTTCGTTTACACCAGTTATGCTGTTTACGCTCTGCTTTACATCTATTACGCTGTTTACGTATAACCTGGCGTATAGCACCTCGGTGTACGTTTGGGGAAATCCTTGCCTGATCCGCGTGTGGACCACTCAAGGTACTCTACCTTCGTCAGTTCCAACTTGCCCTCAAGTGAAGGTAGGGTTTTCTGTGCGTGTCCGGTGATCCCCCGATTTCTGTTTCATTCTAGCCGGAGACCGACGATTTCGGACGGTACAGTAGGAGCTTGTCACGGTGGTGCAGACGTGGGTGAACAATCTTCCTCTCTACAACGATGCACAAGAGGCAAAAAATGACGGCAGGCTTTGAGAACTGTAGTTGCTGCCCTATGTGGACTGTAGTGGGTAGTCTCTTTCTTTCTCTTTCTCTCTCTCTCCCTCTCTCATGGAGATCGTGGTTTTCCTGCCCAGCAGTGGATACCGTCAACAGTCATAGACCAGCAACGTCAGTGGGACCAAGAAAAATTCATTTATTTTAATCACTTATTGTATTGGAGATAATTATTTAATTTAAATTCCAAATTTCTTTCTTGTTTATTATTTGAAAAAGGCCACATAGCCCTCTCCAGCTGAGACTATTTTCAGGGTTCTGTATCCATACAGGAGGTGCCCTAGGCATTAGTCTCCTAAAACGAGTTTTCTTTCCCAGTGTTGGTGTGGCCAAAATTTATGCATCAACAGACACCTGAAGAGAGATCATAGTTACGCTCTAATTGCTAAAAAATAATTACACATCGAAGCTTTCAAATAGAGAAGAGAACAAAGGATCAAAGACAATTCCAAATACAAAGAAATAAAGTAGACAAAGTAGGATAATCACTAAGAATAACTTCATTGATGCTTGGTTGAAAGCTGTTACAAATTCTAGATGTCCATTTCGCATGTTGAGCAATATGACAGTAAAAAAACATGAGAAAATAAATCTTCACTTTGACAAAAAGAACATTGAGAAGAAATATTTCTCATATGTTTAAGATGAATGGTGATAGAAAAACCTTAATGAATAAGACACCATAAAACTAGCTTATATATATATATATATATATATATATTGGTTGAGATGATTTTAAAAAAATGATGTTAACGAAGCTTGACTACTAGACAAGGTAACACGATAATTAAAAACAGAATCACTCATTCTTCTGTTTCTCTACCACTTACCCAATTTAGTTTTATCATCTTTGTCAAGTTTTCTCTTTCTTTGTTTGTTCATGGCATTTTTGAGAAATAAATCTCTTGCATAAATAATGTTCAAAAATGCCATGAACAAACAAAGAAAGAGCAAACTTGATCGAGAGGGTAAAACTAAATTGGGTAAGTGGTAGAGAAATAGAGGAGGAATGAGTGATTTCATTTTTAGTTATCTTGTTACCTCGTCTAGTAGTTGGGCTTCGTTAACATCATTTTCTTAAAAATCATCTCGGCCAATATATATATATAAGCTAGTGGAGTGGTTTCACAGCCTATGAGTAGAATTTAATTTTTTATTTTATTTTTTAAGTTATCATCACTATTTGCATTCTAAATAATATATACTGGTAAACATAAATTGGTTAAAATAAAAGTTTATATATTTCGTATATGTTGATGAAGGAATACATTGCACAATTATTGCAACAAACATTACAGAGTTGTATAATAGGATTGAGCAAAAGGTAAAATACAATGATAAGTGTGAACTCAATATGCCTAATTCTCCAACTGAGCAAAATGAACTTCTTGTGCAATTCTACTTTGAAGATGTTTAGCATTTGAAAATTTTTTGTATCTTTGCACATGAAAAGGAGGATGAATCTTTAAAAAATTAATGGTCTTGACTGCAGATAATGCAACAAACATTAAAATCGTAAGTTCTCTTGTGTAGCAGTTTTGCGACCTATGAGTAGAATTTAATTATTATTTTTATTTTTAAGTTATCATCACTATTTGCATTCCAAATACTATATACTAGTAAACATAAATTGGTTAAAATAAAAGTTTATATATTTCGTATATGTTGATGAAGGAATATAATTATTGCAACAAACATTACAGAGTTGTATAATAAGATTGAGCAAAAGACAAAATACAATGATAAGTGTGAACTCAATATGCCTAATTTTCCAACTGAGCAAAATGAACTTTTTATGCAATTCTACTTTGGAGATGTTTAGCATTTGAAATCTTTCTATATCTTTGCACATGAAAAGAAGGATGAATCTTTAAAGAATCAATGGTCTTGACTCTAGATAATGCAACAAACATTAGACCCGTAGCCTTATCTAGTGTTATTCCTTAAGATTTATGAATAGTCATGGCCCCATACCAACCGTAATGGTGACTGACGAGATGCTCCTTAGACCATATGTTGAATTGGCACTTGATGGGAATTACCATTATCAAAGGTAGATCCAATGTAGGAGTCAAAATCAACAAAAACATATAATGGTAATGCAGGTGGCTATTTACCTTAAAGATACATAATATTGTAAATCATGCCAAGTGCACCATTCACCAATCCTACTTTTGGCCAAAGGTTAACTGTAAGCATTAACCTTGCACCTTTACATATAAGCAAAGATTGCATTACTTGTTGTAGTAGATGGTTGTTACTGATCTTGAAGGGAGTGTTCTTCACCTTCTCTATTGGGACTAATAGCAGCAGCATCCATGTTTCTAAAAATATATGAATTCCAATATTGCACCTCTTAATCTTGTAACATGATGCCTAAGTTCAATATTTTTAAATACTGCATCACACCGTAACTATCATTACCTTAATCGTTGCCATGATCGTAATCGTTACTGTAACCATAATCATCATCGTTGATAATAATAATATTAAGTATTCATTATTACTGTAATTGTAACCATCACTATTTATGAGAATAATAATAAATATTCAATATTACCCACCATTTATAATAATAAATATTCATTATTACCCACGTCGGGCCCTACACGTGAGGGAATACAAAGAGATGAATGGGGAGTCCAAGAGTTAGGGGGCGTCAATTGAATAGAGATTTGACTCTCTTATAGTGACTCTTTAGCTCCCTTGCATGTGGTGCGTGCATGTGAAGGAATACAAAGAGATGAATGAAAAGCTCAGGGATTAGGGGACATTAATCGAGTAAAGATTCAACTCCCTTGCATTGATTCTTTAGCTCCCACGCATGTGGCGCATGCACATGAGGGAATATGAAGAGATTAAACTAAATTAGCACTGCAACATATATTTGTAATGCATATTCATTCGTGGAGATATAAAAAATGATGTTACAAATACATAAATAATGTTATTATTATATCATGGGCTTTTGTATATTGACATTATTGTTACAATGGACAAGATATGAATGATGCTAACACCTCATTTATAATTATTATGGAATCCAATACATGTTATGAGATTATTATAATTACAATAATAATCCATAATTATAATTTGAGATATTATGGATTATAATATTCATTCGAACGGTAAACATTTCATAATAAATAAAGCTAAGATATGATGAAATATTACTCATAATCCATAATGTTAGAGATATTATTTTTTCATTCATAATGCTAACCCATAATGATTATATCTCGGTTAGCATTATCCATAACATATATATAATGAAATGATTATAAATAACCGACTTTATTTATGATGAAGTGTTTATAATCATTATATACAATCATTTATGTTTATGATTATAAATATATCATTATATATAACCAAGATAAATATAATCATTGGCTCCCTTGTAGTGACTCTTTGGCTAGGGGAGATTTATAAATAATTGGTTATTTATGATTATGACAAGACATGTGCGTCAGTGGAGAGCTTGTCACCATTTTCCTTGACATTGGCTAGGATCATCATAGCATGATCTTGCCGGAGATCTTCCTAGGGTCTAGGCTACTAGAGGTGCAGAAGTTTTCATTTTTAAAATTTACCAGGTTAACAACCATATCATCCATTAGATTCCATCAATCAATGAATATGTACATAAATAAAAAGCCTCACTGCATGCGAGAAGGTAAGAAGAAATTATCAAATTTGAACTCTTTAAGTCCTCCTAATAAGCAAGAAAAATTGTTAAAATTATGAACAAAGTCAGGCCGACATCTTCATGTGCTAGCAAAAATGCTAATGCTTTTGCATTTTATTAAAATGCATATTGCAAATGAAAAAGTAGTCACAATCATAATAACTAAATGTATCTACTCCATGGTAACTTTTGAATTTCAAAGCACAGGCATAGAAATGATAAAAGCTACACAAAATATATAAAGAGATAAAGAGAACATGAACTTACAAATGTTCTTTTACATTGAAAAAAGGTGTAGCAAAAAAAGATTACTTAAGGTAGTAGTAGAAAATTACAATTTCAAAATTCCCTGTGACTTCAAAAAGCATTGAAAAAATAATAAACCAAACTTTGAAATGTTTTTGCATTGGAAATGTAAATATATAGGAAAGCATGCTAAGTACTGATGATAGAAGAGCTTAGCTTGAAGTGAAACTATGAAAATTGCACAAAATCATCAAAATGTAATGTTCAACACGTTACAATTCACTATAAAAAATTAACAAAAACACACATAAAAAATTTAAGAATTCACACATAAAAAATTAACCAAACAGATGATGTGTAACTAATTTATTTTTACAATAATGAGTTTTGTTGACCCGTTATTTCTCAATCTCCAATTCCAACATGTTGTGCAACTGATGATGTGTGATTGATAATGTTTTGGTCATCTATCTGAAGCAAAGGACCTTGAAATTGAAATCTCATTTCTCCATCCTTTTCTGACAATGGAATATAAGAAATGCTATGGAAGATGTTAACATCATCGATATCAGCAACATCATCTAATGCATGTATATCGATCTCGACATCTCGATAGTATGGATCATTTGCCTTCTTAAAAATCAAAGCTTCATAAACCTATCTCTGATTGAGAATGAAAGTATACTTGGTGTCCATTTGATCTACTCTTCTCAATATCAAGAAACGATGTCTTTAATTCTAAGAGGAAGTCTTTTAGTAATCTATGTGACATCCTAAGCAAAGCTAATTGTGTGACCTCCATACTTGAACTATTCACCAACTGCATGTGTAACTTCTAAAATGGGATTGATTTTTGTAATTAACATTTTTTTGACCTTAGTTAAACAGCCTAGGATAGGTGGTTGGATACTAAGATCCATGTTATTTTCAACAGAAAATCGTTTGATTTCACAACCAAAATTGTCAAAAATATTATTTTCCTTTTTTAATGCACCTATTGCATGTGGGTTCTCTACTTCTGGTTGAATCCAATAATATGCTAAGAAACATTTTGTTGCATACATTATAGGAATGTGGATTTGCAAAACTTCTAACTGTAGTATTAAAATTATGTATTGCTTGAGTAATTTTTGTACTTACCTTTTACAATCTTGGGAAAGACTAAATAAGTTCTGAAGAAGGCATTTCCATTGTTGGTGCATTGGCAACATCTGTAGCTTCATTTATTTGATGAAGTGAATTTTCTTCTTGTTGATATTGCCTCTTTCAGTGCTCACTCTCACTATAATGTAGTTGTTCTTGATCTTCTTGCAATTGTTGTTCTTCTTTGTGTGTGATTTTTGGAACAAATGTTGCTTGATTAACAGGCACAAATGCATTTCTAATGTCCTACAAAAAATGTTTCAAAATTTAAACTAAAAATTAAATTAAACTATTTACCAACTTGAGTATGGGCAAACACCAACCTGCATTTCTTCTTGATTATTTATATTATTAGTATCAATAATGTGGATCATTGCATTGGATGAATTTCCAAGTGATGAGAGGGGATTTGAAGTTGACATAACCTAAAAAAAATATGCAATGTAAGTATGTAAATAAAATGAGAAGATTTCCCTATAATAAATATTTGTTTTAAAATATCAAAAAAATGCATAAATTACATACTCCTAAATTTCATAGAATTAGTTCTCGTTCACGTCATTTTGCTTCTCATTTTAGAAATCATCTTCTCTCCTCCACAATCATCAATTCTAGATTTTTAGTTTTTATAATTCGTGGTCATCCTCTTCTTTGGCCATGCCCACTGCCATGACCTCCATAAATTGTATTACTTGTTGCAATATATGATTGTTGCTGATCTTGAAGAAAGTGTTCTTCAGCTTCTCTATTGGGATGAATAGCAGCAGGATCCATGTTTCTATTGTTGCAGTGACTATTTGGCTCTCTTGCATGTGGTGCATGTGCGTGAGGAAATACGAAGAGACGAATGGGAAGCCCAAAGGTTGAGGGGCATCAATCAAATAGAGATTTAGCTCCCTTGCAGTGACTCTTTGGCTTTTTGACTTTTTAGATTTGGCTCCCCTACAATGACTCTTTGGCTCCCTTGCATGTGGTGCGTTACATGGAGGGTGACAAATCCACTCCCCTCTTCCCCCTATGCTATGAGACAAGTTGGCCTCTTTGCCAAAATAATAGAAATTTTAAGAATGTAGAAGCTCTCCAAATATTTTTCATTTTCCACATTCAAAAGTTTGATGATAATTGCATTTCTAGGCCTTATTAAATTTGTTATGAATAAAATCATTTTTTGTAATAATCTCATAAGCAATCTATGAATTAAAAATGAATAACATATCTACCATTATTCCAAAAAATATTTGAAAAAGCCTTATGTAAATTGTTGTCAACTTTAAATAAAATCTCAAGATTAAAAATTCATTTTTCAAAATTATTTTTCCTCTTCTAAATCAAACGATAGAGGCTAGAAGCTTCAATCCATCTATCATGCATATGTAGACAAAAAATTGCAATGATATGAAATCTGCTCTAAGTAGTACACAATCTCGATACATTAGTAGCCCAATCTCTTGCATTAAAAGGAAGCTACATTGGGCTAGTTTGCTTAAGCATATTTCTAAAAATTGTAATATGATTGTAATTCCAATATTTACTAAGCTTGCACAATGTCTTCCAAGTTCAGGCAATTTATAGGTCTGGGGCTTTACAAATTTACTACCTGTCCAACCCGCACAAGCTTATCTTAGTAAACATATAGCAAATTAATCTTTTAACCACTAGTGTAATCATTTTTATTTATCCTAGCTAGAAACAACAACTATTCTCTAGTTCAATATTTTTCATTAAGCCTTAGAATACTTAGAACATGAGAAAAATGAAGAGTTTCAAGCCTAAAACACATGAACATGCAAAATTTTCAACTAGTGATATCATAGTCATAATATCATAGGCATGTATTATGTCATAACTATGATATCAACCTTAAAATAACTATATATATGTAATGCCTTAGTCAATTTTTCACATTTCAATTCAAATGCACATGGATTTTTTGTCATTTCCGAAGCCCATAAACTTCCAAGTTTCATAACTTGCAATTCATGAGTTTGATTTCAGTAATTTAAAATCCCTTGAGCTCTCAAAGTTGTGCTCCTTGTTGTGGAGGATCATAAGTGCAATTTTTGAAGAATTTTCGAACACCCATTTAAAACTTCACTAAGGTAATTCATGATAAAAATAATGAAACTTAATTGAAAATTCTCTAATAACTTGATGATTTAGTTACCTTAGAGCCAATGGAATGATATTTCATAATCATCTTATGCTATTAATACTATATTTTTATAGTTTCGATAAAAAAAAAAGGATCAAAAGGATTAAAAATCATCATGATAAATCTATGGAAGACTAACACTTGACCCTAGGTGATTGCAAATAACATCTAAACGAGTTTATAATGTAGGGAGACTTCAAGAATTTTTCCATCAACATGCTCCAATGGTCATAGTGACCATCAAAATGTAGGATGGCAAGCTGTACAAAATTTTCAGAGGCCATTTATGCACTACTGTGCTATTCTATCGAGCTTCCTAAACTAGGTGCACTACTATGCTTTTCTTTCTAGCCTCATGAACTAAGCTTTCTCTCTAGCCTCCTGAACTGAGCTTCAATACCACTATCAGCCTCTAAGGTTGTGCACTACTTACCTGCTACCCTGAGATAACAAAATAGAACAAAACAAGGGCAACTCAATTTCACATTTTTATTCAAGTGATAATGGCCTTTAAATAGACAAATACATTAACAGAAAATAACAACTTCAAATAGACAAATACATCAACAGAAAATAACAACTTCTATAATGGTGGACCCTTTAACTTTTATAACAGTCAACCCTTCAACTTCTAGAATGGCTGACTCTTCAACTTTTGTAATAACCAACCTTTCAACTTCTATAACGACCAACCCTCCAACTTTTGTAAGGGTAAAGCATTCAACTTCTAAAAAACAAAAATAGCAACGAAATTTCTACAAACAATTCTTAAAGACTAAGACAAACAAAAAATATCATGTTTAACAATTAAACACATTTAATAGATTTCAGAGATTTTGTGGATGAACAGCCACATATAGTTATTCATTTCTTTTGTGGTTTAGTAGGAGACTTTATTGAGTCGTTAAGGCTAGCAATATTTAGTTTTCATGGTATAAATGTAATGCCTATCTTTGAAAACTCAACTTCAGTTTCACTTCAATTTCTATGGCTGATGGTAAACATCATAGAACTTAACTTCAGTTTCAATTTGTGGTTGCTGCTGATGGTAGCGGTTGACATGAGCTAGGAGGGTTTTGGCTGTCCCACGTTTTGTCCAGATTGAGTGAAGTCCAAGGCAAAAGACAAAACCGTGGGTCTGTGATTTGCTTGCAAAAGTGGTGCATTTCTTGCATAGAGGGATTGCTTTGTTCTTTGGTGGGTCTGCAGGTAAGCCAGTACTTGACAAAGCTAAGATGCAGTTTTGTGCGGGTCCGGAAGCTTGGACTGAAGCAAGAAAAGAATCGCAGAATAAGGAAAACCGAAAACTGCAAAAGATAATGTTTGTATGTTGGATATCTTGGTATCCGTGAGTCATTCTCTTTCATTCCAAAGTTTCGTGTTGATGGCTTTAGATCGGTGCAACGTGTAAGCTTCAAAGAGATTCTAATCTGTTAACAAGTGAATGAATATACTGCTATTACGCTTTAGCTTTTTGCTTTTATATTATCGTCTGTCCAGATGACTTTGTTCCATCTCGTAAGTAATCCAGAGATTTTAAAATTTAAATATAGTTTCCCATCCTTGAAACATCTCTTTTCTTTAACTTTGGATCACAATCTCGTTGCTTGATTGCATAATCAGGGAATTAAGGAATTCATTCAAGCCTCGGGATTTAAGGGATTCATTCAAACCCCAAGATAACATGGAACATCTAGTTTTACACTTGATCAGAACGGGGCGAGGCCCATCTATTTATGGGCAAGGATGCCTTTGTTTCATCCAAAATGATTAAAATTTGCTAGGTAGCCTGATTTGGATGAGGCATATTTTTGAGCTTGCCTTTAAGCATTTCTTGTTTCGTTACTGATGCATTCTTTTTGGTGGTGTCTAAACTCCATCCCGTTGAAAAATAATAAAATTATTGCAAATTTTTTTAGTGCAATTGTAAAAATAAGATTTCAAGAATTTTGTTTAATTTTTTTGAACTTTTAATTTTTAAAATTTTATTTTGGAGGTTTTAATTCCAATTCATTAATTTTTTTCTATTTTTAATCCTTAATGTTAATTTACTTTTACATCAACTTATATTATGAATGTAACAACATGTATCTTAGCCAAGTCAATAATTTGAACATTCTATTATGTAATGTATCTTAGATGTACTTAAAATGGTTAATAAATAAGTTATTTTGAATGTTTTATTGTAATCATGTGCAAAATTACTTATTCCATTATAGTATATGAATCTAGAAGCTAAGACAATATGAAATTAGGAAGGAGTATACATATCATGGTAACAAAGGGTAAAAAGGTAAATGAATAGTAACTTGGGTAAAAAAATGGTAAATGATTAGTAAGCTTAGTAAAATAAGGTAAATAAACAGTAACTTAGGTAAAATATAGTAAATGAATAATAACCTCATTAAAATATAATAAATGAATAGTAACCTTGGTAAAAGATGGTAAATAAATAGAAAATAGGGTAAAGCAAAAGCAAAAGGTGAAAATAAATAGTAAGTGAGGTCAAGAAAATGCTAGCAGAAGGATATTTTCCTAAAATCTTCTAATGGAGGTCACATCTTCCAACCTCCAACTATCCACACTAACTATAGAACTCTCTAGAACTCAAAAGATCTATTCTTTCTTAGGCCTATAAATACATCCCTATCCCTACCTCTTAGTCACACCAAGCAAGAGGAGGAAGAGCCACTAGGAAAAGGAAAAGAGTATAGGGCCTAGGAGTGTGAGAGAAGCAAAGAAGAAGTTCTCCAAGAAGATTCCTAAGGTTTATTTAATTCTATCTCTTACACTTCCTCTAATATAACTAGTTCCTTATTAGTGTATTTGTATGTGTTGCATGCATGTATATGTATACATGTTTGTGCATAACATAAGATTGTTTCAATTTTATTATGATGATATATATTTCTTGTAAGAAGATACTACTACCTTAATTCAAAGACATGGAGTGGTAAAACTAGTATACTCACTTTTAAGTTTCTTTTATCATACGAATGAAAATTGTTAGGAATAATCAATTATACACGAATAATCTTGATCATATCTTAATATGTGTGTGTAATATTGGTTTTGTTATGTATTGCTACAATTCACGAATTACATGGCTTTGATTCCTTGTAAACTCTACAAGGTTACGTAGGCAACTAGGGCCATGGCCTTTGGTGTGAATACCCTTCCTCTTATGTCGAAAAGGGTTTTGGAAATAGTTTAATTAAATTAATTAATATATCACTTCTTTGTGAATATTCTATAAATTGGCATGTATAGTTAGTTGTTGTAAAAGTAATTTTTGATTTAATGTGTGCTTTATAAATATTATTTTGCTTGAAGCTTACCTATAAGTATTTTTGTGTTATTAAGTATTTCCTCTACTCATGGGAATCTCATTACATGATTTGCCTACCATTAGCCTCTATGGTTGCATTGGTGGAAATAGGCTCTCACATGGCACATAGAGTTGTAACCAACTGACCTTCTATGATTATGATGATACTTTCCATTTGTCTTTGTGGTTGTGTCAATGGAGATGGGCTCCCATATGGCACACAAAGTTGTGACCAATGGGTTATGTTTCCACCATTGGGCTCTATGGTTGCATTGGTGGGATGGGCTTTCCAAAAGGTACTTAAAGCATATACCAATAGAATTGATTAGTTGTAAGATTGATGAGCACTGGAGTAGTCCAACACCCAAACATATGAAATACGAGTGTTCACATGCAACTCAGTCAAATTCCATGGACAAGGCATTGTGAATTCGTTAAAGTTTAGGATCATTGTCTTCCCACATGAAGCTAGTATAATCTATGTGTATGGTTTAGCTCTGATGAGACATGATATCGTGGCCGCTGCGATATTGCGTCGTCCCCTGCGATGTTGCGTACGTGATATCGCGGTCCGCCGCCATATCTATAAATAAGAGGCGGCTCTCCCTTGTTTGTCCATCCTGAGTTAGGAGTAGGGAAACTCTAGCAGTTTGATCACTCTAGAGATAGAATATTTCCCATGTGCCTGCAGTAGGAGTCCTAAAGTGAAAGGATCTTTATTCGAGCAACATTGTACTTGAACATAAGTTGTGTATGGCAATAAAGATGAACTTCTTGGATAAACCTTGCAGTGTATGGAATAGGATTTTATTTATTTTTTTCTCTCTCACCCTTAAACTCCTAGAATGCGGAATGAGTAGGACTTGATTATGAGCATCTAAGGATGTGTACGGATAGTCAAGGAATCGGCTTCTCATCGCATGCGGTATGAGTATGACTTGATTATGAGAATCTAGTGTGACTGCTTGGTAACCCTGTGGCATATCCAGGATCTACGCTTGGTAATCCTAGTGGTAGTACCAAATGTGTACGGTTAGTTAAGGAATCAGCTGCTCATCGTACTTAGGCTAGATAGATTCTCTCAACCCTTTCCTCCTAGTTAAGTGCCTCAGTATGACCACTTCAAGCACGTGCATTACGTGCGGTGATCCCTGCAATGATTAGCATTTGGTAGCCACGATTGCATCAGTTCAGGAGGTGTACGATAAGTGGGAACGAATGCTGATGCTAGGTAGTTTAGACTTAGTCATTAGTTAGAGTTAGTTAGTTTATCAACCCTTCACCTCGATAGCATAGGAGAAAAACATAAAAAGATATAAAAATTATATACCTCGGACTCACTTAACCATACACCATGACAACCACAAGTAAGTCTAGGAAGATAATGAATGATTAACCCCAAGTGTTCCATGGGGCATGTAGGCACTTAGTCTGCGGAGTTCGACCAGATCACGCGTGCTACGCTCGTTTTGTATGGTTGAGTGTAGGGGTAACTCTCCACTCATCATTAGCGCCGTTGCCGAGGACTAAGTGTTTGTGCACTAAATAGAACATAATGATATCACTCACATCGTTGGGAGCCTAAACGAACCTTCGGGTTAATCAAGATAAAAAATTATACAACGGTGAATTAGCACACCGATAACAATGTCTTCTTCTCACAAGAGCAACTCACCACCTAAGGACCATACACGAGACAGTCGGCAACATAAAACACATAGCCGAAATTAGCCAAGTCCTAAACAATACAAGATAGTTTATACTCATCCCGATGAGTATATTACAAACTTTACCTTTATCCTCCATCAAGATGAGCAGCTGCGATGGAGAGATTTGCAAGGTAACATCATGTTACCCCCAGATCGATTAGTCTCTCACATGCTTTTCCGTTCCCTGGCACAGATAGGAATGACTAAATTATATGCTGAATACGTTGTGGAAGAATTTGATACGAGAGATTATCATCCCACAAAAGCACAACTTATGAGGGACGCAAGGAAGGAGAGTCAACATACACTTTTGAAGGACAAAGGTTTGCACATCCTTAGTGAAATAGGAGATGAGGAACCCCTTATAATAGGTTCTTTAGCAAATGATGTTCACCCTCCTAATGATGGTGAGGAGGTAGGGTATCAGAACCTATGATCAATGATACATAACCATGGTTCTGATGCCCGTGAACACCAACTGTTCACAGAGGAAACAACCACTCATGCTAAGGACGGGCACTTAGATCATCACCACGATTGGGGCTGTAGTAGCCGAAGAGAAGGCAAGAAACATCGTCATGGCGATGGTTCCCCTTCTTCTTCCCCTTCTTCACATCACTCATGCTCTCCTTCCACACCTGAGCACAACCATCATGAACACAATGGAGAGGATAAAGGTAGACAAAACAAGAGACCTCGACGAGAAAGTCAAGAGAGAGGATAAGGGTAAGGACGTAGGGAGAGTAGGGAACAATCTAGACATCACAGACGTCATGAAAGAGATGATCATGACGAGCCCCTACTTGCAACCTGAAGTATGCTTGACATAATGGAGGCAGTTAGGATTCCCACAAAGCATTTAAAAGATAGTCGAATCAAACATTTAGACATGAACAATATCCTACAATTTGAAGGGGGATACAATGCTGATCCGCAAAATCATTTACAGGCATTCCACGATGCCTGTGCTTTGCAAAATATAGAAAATGAGTGGAAAAAACTTAATTTGCTCCCAAGGACACTCACCAAAGAAGCAGAGAGCTAGTACCGGTCCTTAGAACTAGAAACCATCAGGAGGTGGAGTACGATGTTAGAATTATTCAACGATAAGTATCAGACGTACTCTAGAGTGTTCAATTTGTGTAATCAGATCCAAGGTTGGAAACAAGGTACATATGAACTCTTAGATGCTGCCATGGGCCGCTACTACACATTGTTACATCGTTGCCCGGGCCATGGGTACGCTCAGCGGGATCAACTTCATCACATTGTGGATGGGCTAAGGCATGAAACTAGAAGAACCCCTGGGACTTACGCCCAAGGGAGACTCTCACAACTTAGAGCCCATGAAGTACATCGCTTGTTGGAGCAAGTAGCAAAAGAAGAAGGTGAGCTACGAAAAATGGAAAGTGTGGAAGAATACAACCGTGATCCCTCTCTTCGAAAGAAGGGAGTAAAATTTTGCGATGAAGAGGATGAGTCACCAATTGAAGAGTTAGTGAACAGAAAGACTTTGCCGCTTCCAAAGCTCACAACAGAAATAGTGGCTAAGGTAGATGATGTATGGAGTTCCTTAGACTCTAAAATTAAAACTATCTTAAAAATTGTAGAAGAGTCTAAGGTAGAACAAAGTAGTGAAAAAGGTAAGACAAAGTGGAGAGATTTAGGCCCTGCACATAACAAGGGTAAGGGAAAAATTACTAACTCCAATGTGGCTATGGACTTTGACATAGACGATGATGGTGGATGTGAGATCTGCCAATATGACCATCCTAAGGGATGTTGTTCAATTATCTCACTTCTACAGGAGGCTGGGGTGTATGCGCTTAATCTAAGACTCAACCAACTGCAAACACCCCGTAGGTTACCTTATCCCCAAGGTAACCCAAGACAATTCCACCAATCATTAACGTATTATCCAAGTGGAACTCCACCACAACCAATCGAACAACATCAGCAGTGGTAAGACCCACAATCATGGGGGATGCCAGCGCCGAAACTTCAGTACCCTTACCGGCAGCCTAACCCTTATGGATATTATGTGCAGCAGCCAATTTCTCCAAGTGACTGTATGAGTCACACAACCCCCCACCGTTACTACCAAGTTTGGAAGTACTTCAAAAGGACTCCTTCTCCTCCGGGAGACACTCCATACCCACACCATCCTCCAAATCCATCCGCACCTCTTCCACAAATAGTTCCCATAACACCTCCTACTCCAAAAATGCAAGGGGAACTTCCTCCTCAACCGCAGCAACGTGACGCTACTGAAACACCACAAAAATTTTTGAGTTTAGCATTTGTCTGACAAGAAGCAAATCCCCATGACCCACAGACGACTTTGGCTACATTTGAAGTCACACAGGGCAATTTTGAGAATTGAAACACTTGGTTTCCACCAAGTGCTGTGCCAGCGTCTACGCCCAACGTCTACGCCCAGCGTTTACGCCCAGCATCTACGCCCAGTGTCTACGCCCGGCGTCTACGCCCGACGCTCAGCATACATGCCTCACACGCACGCTCAATAAGAACAACAGGAGCAAGAATTGAAACAAGTTGACGTCCAGCATCCATCAGCGTACACGCCCGAGCGTATATGCCAGCATTCATCCAAGTCCACGCCTAGCGTATACGCTGGCCTGTTGTAGCGTATACGCCCAGCGTATACCATGTTTCTAAATTGTAAACGCCCGGTCTATACGCCACGTGTCTCCCAGTCCGATTTTCCCAGTAACCCTACCCCTATAAATAGCCCAGTTTTCCGTAAATTTGAGGTCGGCAAAAATTTATGAGCAAACCCAGAGCAATTACGCTGCAAATAGAAGCCCAGAAATGCCTTTACGCTTACGCTTACACCGGAAGTCCCGTACGCCGAGCACAATCCGTGCTCCATCTACCATGTCAACCAGCTGCATCCCTGCATCCACCGGGGCTTTACATCCGCCTTGTGTCCCTACACGATTGCGTTAGACTGGTGCACAACATTTTGACTCTGTAATACACTGTTTACATTTGTTGCAAGTTCTTTTACAGTTCTACGTCAACTTGGCCCACGCTTCATTTACGCCTGTTTACATTCACGCTCTGTTTGCATCCGTATACGTCCGCACTGGTTACGCCGTTTACATTTGCTTACGCTCTTTACACTTATTTACGCTGTTCACGCTGTTCACGCTTGTATACGCTTACGCTGGGCCTATATTTGTTTATGCTGTTTATGCTCGACGTTGTTTATGCCCCTTTACGCTTACGTTCTGTCTATGTCTATTTCACAGTTTACGCTCCGTTTACACATAACCCAGCGTATAACACTTCGGTGGCGCTCGGGGAAATCCTTGTCTGATCCGCGTGCGGACCACGCAAGGTACCCTACCTTCGTGCATTCCAGCACCCCCTCAGGCGAAGGTAAGGTCATCTGTGCTCGTCCTGTGATCCCACGGTCTCTGTTTTTCCCTTCCAGTCGAGGATCGACGATTTCGGGCGGCATAGAAATTGGCGCTAGAAGGAGGGCCTCTGCTTGAACTTGACTGTACGCTCCTCAGCGTTTACGCTCGTCAGCATTTTCACTGCCCTGTGCCTTGTTTAAACCCCCGACTGAGCGTCTACGCTGTCAACCTTCCAGCGTCTACACTGCGATCAAACCCTAGCGTCTACGCTGTCAACCTTCCAGCGTCTATGCTGCGATCAAACCCTAGCATCTACGTTGTCAACCTTCCAGCGTCTACGCTGCACACTTCAGCATCTACGCTGCCCGAAGACCAGCGTCTACGCTGCATACTTAGCATTTACGCTACACACAACATTTACGCTGCAAACTGACCGGCGTTTACGCTGAACACTTAGCGTTTACACTCGAACCATTTTGCATATACAATCGATCATCATGAATCCCGTAAACACCACTGCTGCCACTACCCAGAACATTGACATCTCACACACCACGGCTGCCCAGCAGTCTATCACACCACATTTGGGAGGGCAATCCACAATGGGGCCCCGTCGGTCTTTGAGGCTACAAGGGAGAGATCCAGCCTCTAACGTTATAACCCAAGACGAGTATAACTTCATCTGCATTAAGATACAAGCCGACCTGGTAGTGGATCGGGCTAAAATCGAAGTAAAGAGACAATTCGAACTCTTTTACAGGGGAGGACACGAGTTCATTCCTTCTCCATACGACATAATCCCCATTCCAGAACAATTCTCGGAGCTCTTTACTCAGCTCCTTCTGCACAGGAGCCAGTCATTGGACCAGCCCATGCTAGAGCCTCAGCTAGAGGAAGAAGACGAGTTCGCTGCTCAATCTGAGCAGGGTGACTCATACCACACCTTGAGCCCCCAAGCACAGATGAACCCCATTTTCCATCTCGGGACAGGGGAAGCCTTGCCCGTACAACCCCCTAGACTCGCCCAAGTTTAGATGCCACCACCAGAAACACTAGCACTCGTACACATTCCGCTCCTGAGCGATCCCCAACCTCACACCTTTCCTCTGACAGTTACCCCTAATGGAGTTGTGGGCCTATCTTCACAAGCACCGCCTCCTCATGATGGCATGGGACCAACGTTCCCACCTCGCGTAATTGGGATTCCGCATGTGATCCCCATGTCTACATCAGCTCACTTCATACCCCATATCCAGACGCATACGGCTCCCCAAGTAGCCCCAACCCAACAAGGAGTCCCCGCATACAACGTAGTGGGACAGTGGCCAGCAAGGGGGGCGTCATCATATCAAATTCCTCATCACCACATCCCGCCCCACGTAATCCCCCCAATCACTGCTCCTCAGGCACAACCCCAGCCGCAACAACAACAACAACCACAACACTTTCCTCTTAACACCTTAGCCTTAGCACTACCTATCATTAACTATCCCCAGGCACAACCGCCGATCACCCAGCCTTCGGCCTTCCAACCCGTGACCTAGCAATCTAGCTGGTACGCAGCCCCGCACCCCTAGCCGGTAGCTTCACCGAATGCCCAGGATTGGGCAGACGCTAAAAAATGATGTAGGAATTAACAGATGAGGTAAAGTGCCTCAAAACTGTTGCTGATGGAGAGCTGAAAGTAGTCGACTTCTACAATGATGATCCTATCAGCTCCTCTGTCCCGCCATTGACTTTACCCAAGGGTGTCCCCCTTCCGACATTGACTAAGTATAACGAGGAGACAGACCCCAACACCCACCTCATCACGTTCAGATTAGAGTGTGCACTCCTTCAGGCATGGCCCCACTCCATACTACGAGTATTCCCCATGTCCCTCGCGGGAAGGGCACTTGACTGGTACCGAGCCTTGCCCAGGAGTTCCATCCTTTCCCTGGATGATCTTCTACGCCAGTTCGTGACTAGGTTCAAGTACAACTTGAAACCCGAAGCAACACTGGACAGCCTCATGTAGATCAAACAAGCACTGCTCGAACCGGTGCAGAAGTTCATTCAGAGGTGGAGCGTAGCTCTCAACGAGTTGCACGACCCGATCTCTCAAACCTATCTGCTCACGATACTGAAAGGGGCTGTTAATGAATTCTTCAAGTCAAAACTGTATTACCTCAATGCGAGCGATCTGAATCAAGCATTTGAACAAATCAAAAACATAGAGGAAGCTGCTCAAAACAGCAACGACCCAGCGTACCTGGCCTTCAGAAACCAACACACTAAGAAAGACAAAGAGAAGGCCAAGGCGACTGTAGCAGCAATAGCGGGGGCACGTCAAACAAACACAACACATCAAGACAAACCACCCATTCCCCCCACTAACTATTATCAGCCCACTTCCACAACAGCCTCAGAGTCGTCACCGCAAAACCCGACGAACCGTACGTGTAACTTCGAGAGGAAGGAACCCTCTCAGTACACGCCTTTACCGATGAAGCCATCCCAGCTCTTTGACCAACTCTTAAAGGCTGGATTAATGCAATACAAGCAATTGTCCCCAGCGGCCATCCAAAGACATGATCAGTTCTGTCAACTCATACAGAACCCAAGCCTGGCAACTCTGGATGAGCCGCCCGTGCCCAAAGGATTTAGGATGGATCACTTCTGCGACTATCACTAATGCAACGGGCATGGAATGGATTACTGCTTCACTCTAAAGTAGGACATATAAAAGATAATTGATGATGGCAAGATCACCTTCGACGGGGCTAACCCCGTCCAACCGCAAAACCAGACCATGGGGGTGTACAAAGACCCCCTGAACGCTAAAGAGCCACCGTACATAATTACCTCAATCTATTGTGATGATGACTCTAGCACACCCCGCATCAACACCGTCCATCCCGAAAAAAAACAAGAAACATCTAACAAACCATTCGTGGTTCAGATTCCCCCCGCTAACTCTATACCTCAATCACCTCACGCCTCGCAGCGGCCATTCGTAATCCGGGTGCCCTCCACAATACGCACCTCTGATGTCAGCACACACCAACAACCATACGTAGTGCGCATCCCTCCAGCTAACCCCGCAGGTACTCCAAACCCTCACGCTCAGCCTACCCCTTTTTTAGTTTGGGTACCACCTGCCGTTGCAACGATAGAGGCCCAGCCTCCACCAAGACTAGCCCCGTATGTCGTTAGGCTACCTGTGCAAACTCCTGCCCAATCGTATGCATAGCCTCATCCTGCTCCCTATGTCGTAAAAATCCCTAGGCAATCCTAGACTCCAAGGTCAACTCCACCTCTGTGTGACACACAAGAACACCTAGCAAATAGGCTTACGCGAGAACGTTTGGAGAAAGAGCGCCAATGACTAGCTCTGGTGGCACCTAAGCCCACTCCCCTGAACTCTGTACCCATGTCACCATCTGATGATCAACCAAGCACGGGTAATGAAGGTGAGTCATCTGAAAGGCATGAATCATCTAAAACGACAGCTCTGAAAACTGAAATGCCAACAAAACGAGAGATAAAACTGTTGGGTCCCATGGATCCAGTTAGCACCGATAAAAACACCCCCAACAGTGAAAACTTCACAGCCGCCTTGACACAAGTCACCTAGGCATTAAAACAAAAGAACACTTCACTGAGCTTGTATGACTTAGTCCTAACGTCTCAAACACATTGGAAAGCTCTAGTACACATGTTAACGTCAATCCCGGTGAGCGAGGACTTACCCCCAAACGAACCCTCCATCCATGCGGTGATGTTCTCACCTCGCACGACTACTCCTAAGCCACTAAGTTTTCATGATGATAACATCAAGGTGGATAGGAAAACGCGGGAGGTAACAACAGCACCCAAGTTCATAACAATCTGTATAAACCAGTTTAAAATACATAGGGTCCATGTAGATGATGGAGCCGCGACAAACGTTGTGCCGTACCACATCATTGAACAACTAGGACTTACTGAACTACTTAAACCAGCCACGACTACGTGTTTAAAGTCATTTAGTGGGTCATGCGTAATGGTGAAAGGCTCAATAACTTTAGACTTTATAGCAGGAGATCCATTCCCGACATCTGCTGAATTCCTAGTAGTGGACGAGATGCCGGGGTTCAACCTGATATTGGGAAGACCCTGGTTAGCCCAATTGAGAGCTGTCTCCTCCCCTATCCATCAGGAAATTCATCTGCCCTATGAAGGTGGAGAAATCGTCATACATGGCGAAGCAGTTACTCCTATTATCTCATCACATATGGACATGGACCAGGGCTCGAAAGTCGAGCTTGAAAAGCCTAGCCAAAATAACGAAAATCTACGATCATCGGTAAGCAGTAAATCTTCTGACATGGAACAAAAACCTCATCAAACAGAAACGTCTGTGCCTTCTCAAGCAAAAGCTAATATAGAGCTCCCCACGGACACTGAAATATCCGAAAGCGCTAACACAAGAGACATTCCATCAGAGGTCCCTTGGGCCGAATTACTGTTTAATGTAATCAGCGAAGGGGACACTAAGTACCGGATCATACCTATTGAAACATCATCTAACATTAAAACGAAAAAAATCAAAAAATTACTGAAATGATACTATAACCCAAGGTCCGAAATGATGTTAAACTACAAATAGTCCGAAAAGACGTTAAACTATAAAAAGTTCGAAATGACACTAAACTACGATAAAACAGGAAAAACAATTAAATGCCACTCCCGGTTTGAAATGACACTAAACTATCATGTCCGCAATGACATAAAACTAGCCACGATCAGCAATGATCGGTTAGCCAAGAAATCTATCCGCGTCCTCCAAAACATCCTTTGATTACGCATGGGGCCCAAAATGGCCATAAACTACACATGAGGCCCGAAATGACCATAAACTATGCATAGGGCCCGAAATGGCCATAAACTACGCATAGGGCCCGAAATGGCTATAAACTAGTACTTGCCTTTCGTTCTACTTTTATAATCGCTTCCTGTATTACAGAAAATAAATCAAAACATTCTACATTTCTATGGCATGTTAAACCCAAGATCAACGACAAAAATATATATATATACATTTACATACAATCAACCGTCTTTGTTCATTTCATAATTTTCAAGTTATAGTTTCAGTATAAGTTTGAATCAAAAAATGAAAAATGCTAAAATGCTAAACATCTGGGGCATGAGGATTGTCCTCCTTGGATCCACCAGCATCAGAGGCTCTTGCCCCACTGGGGCCAGCTTCTCCAGTCTCATCCCCACCTTCATCCTGAAAAAAAAACCAAAGAGGAAATAATCAACATAGAAAAAATGAGCGAATTTCAAAATTTCAAACATTAGTCAATCAATTAACTCCAAAAAGACAAAACGCTTACCATAGGAGGTCCCCCCAAGCCGAATTCAAGTCGTCGCAGGATCTCCTCTTCGGAAACACTTGCCCAGTCCGTCCCATTGAGACCCAAGTCAATATCTGCCAAAGCCTTTCCCTTGTCAACATCCGACCAGGTGGGACATTTCAAATGGAATTCTCCCACCGACACCTCCCCAGAGGCTGTCGTTATCCGCCTTTTAGGAGATTCCATCTCTACAATTGTGTTTTGGGTGAATGTGTCAAAGGCAGAGCGCAGACCAAGACCCTCCACAAACATTTCTAACTATCGCTTCTCAATAGACACTTATTTTAGTGACTTCTTGTACTGGTGCTTGTGGTTCTTCTCATCTTGCCCCCATTTGCGTACTTTGGAGGCGAAAGCCTTCCAATCTTGGCATTTCGTGTTCAGCAAATCAATTTGGGCCCTACGCTCTCCTAGTCTCCATATCAGCCCCGCATGGTGATTGAGTAAGTTCCAATACCTTGTATACGTGACCTCGGAGGTCCGCCAAGAGCGATCATTGCTTAATTTAGCTACGGCGAACTCGTATCGGGCCTTCAGATCGTCACGTTCCATTGACAATTTAGAATTCTCCTTCTCTTTCGCCTGAATTTGGAGCCACAATTGTTCAATGGATCGCCTACACGTCCATATCGCTTTGGCATTTTGAACGAAGCCCTCTGCTACCTCTTTGTAAACAAGTCTGGGCACTTGCTCAACTTCTGGGGAAAGTGTAGGCAAACTCTCCATATTGACAGGTTCGGATGGATCCCACCTCAGTTGGGCACCTGTCCATAGGGAAAAGACAAACGTTAGAACAAACAAAATTGAGCATCAAACTTTAACATAGTAAAAATCTTAGGATGCATCCATACCTATGTCAGGATTGATCCCTTCGATCCGCTCGACAACTTCTTCGGCCACCCAGCTACGAAATCCCTTTTACTTGGCATTTCCATCCAAGTAAAAGGTCCATCAGTGCGCGAGGCGCTAACCTTTGGAGGCACTTTGGGGGGGATCTCTGACTCCTTCTCTGGGATGGTCTCGCTCTCCTTTGGGTCAAACAAAAAATTCGAAAATCCATAATAAGGTAATCCAGGAATATATTAGGCTACACAACTAAGTAAAGAGACATACCGTTCCCTCTGATCTCCTCCTGCGTCGGAGGGTCTCCAAGCTCAAGATCCCCTTTAAGAAAGCTGCTGAACATTTCTTCAGTCTCCACTTGATCATCTAGGGGTTCAGTACCTCCAGTTCCTCCAGTTCCGTCCCCTAGCAATTTAGTTCCTCCCGCCGGGTCGGTTAATTCCTCATCCTCTGGTATAGTCCGCAAATCGTGTCTCTTGAATGCTTAATACAAAATGAACGAAGTCAATTGCATACAACCAGTAACCGTTAAAACTATTTGTAAGACAAGTGAAACAAGAATAAGAAGTTTACCAGGAATTTTAAATCGAATCCGCTTTACTCTAGGCTGCTCAATCTCACTAGTCCCCTCAGCTATGCTGTCACGCTTCCCCAACTTGGATTTCGCTTTGCCTATGGTGTCTTTGACTACCCGCTCCACCTTTTTGGCAGCATAAGACATTCCGTCTGGTTCCGGCCCTACACTATCGCGTGTGTGAAGCGAGGGGCTAGACGACCCACCCGTTGTGATCGTAAGGGATTCATCAATCCCCTCGGGGGCGTCTTGGGACTTGGCTGTGTCAAATAACTGGTTCACCCAGGGGCGAGATAACTGGTTCCTATCACGCAAGACAAATTTGTTTTCCCCACGAACCACCAAAAATTTGGCAAAGCGACGAATATAGTCGGGGAAGAAAGCGAAGGTAAAATGGGACTGCGCCTCTATGTTCGAACGCAGCCGCTCTATCTCTTTGGTCATTCCTGATAATAAAAATTTGGCCCAGTTGTAGCACACGCCAGCCTCTAGAACAGTGCGCATGACTCGCACTGCTTCAACCCCGAGACTCTTGACTTGCGATAGAGTCTTCGGAAACAAACGTGCTCTAAATAGGGGGTAAAACTCGTTAACTTCCTCAACCTTCGTTCTCCCCTGCATTGGGAATCCTTTGGCACACTTGGTCACCCCTAACCAATCCTCTAAGTCGTAGATCATGTCAATCTCTTTATGCGTCCTGTCTGTAATGATTTTTACACCATTTGTAGGCACGCTAAACAAATCCGCAAAAAATTGAGGTGATAACTCAAAAATTACTTTAACGCCCTTAATACGAGCGCTATAGCGGGAGACGGATCTGTCAAATGAATCCACAATCCTGATCATCTCTGTTATAGATACATTCGGGCTAGGGGCCACAAAGAGTGCCATGAGACCAGCATGTTCCAAAAAGGCAACAATAGACGGTGAAGCTTTTTTCCGTAACCACTTCTGGGCGGAACTGGTTTCACCAAATTTCATTGAAAGAGTTATTTTAGTCCTCCCGGTCACAATGGAATCCCTGCCGGAGGTGGTGCCAGCTGTAAAGACAAACCCAATACCTTCGTATTAGCTTGACACTTGGCAATTGACCAGACCAATCACGACATCTATGAAACATTGCCACTAACTTTTAGTATTGGACTTTGAGGTTTCGCCCAAATCAGAAGCAGATGGGAAAATTGGTCCATTAGGGGCCCAGTCGGCATGCAACCAGCCACGCGCGGTACATTGCGCAAATGCCTTTGAAAATCTCTTAGGGAAGTTCTTCATGGCATCCCTAGTGTGGGCCAAAACGGCCCCGCGAAGGGTGGGACCCACCATGAACACCTCCACAGCCGTACGCGCCAATCCAATCCCATTGTCGCCTGCATAGGCCCCATCTTGTGTAACTTTTGGCCTGCAGGAAGGCGAAAACATGTGTCAAAACAAAAGTAAGTATTTGAATATGAAAAAGAGAGAAATAACCAAAGCTAAGATGAAATTACCTTTCCACCCAGTACACTGTGCCAGGGGGATTCTGAAACAAAGTGTGCGTGCGGCCAGCTAAGAACAATGTGTTGTTGATATAGTTGGGCCCCCACGGCAGCTGGTCCCACACACGTGTCAACGGACGGGCAGATTTCGGACCACCAAGGGGAACACCCTCAGCGACAAATGACCCTTCATTAATATCCTCCATAAACATTCTGATGTCCTCCGCTGCGCCGGGTAACATCGCCTCAATGATGCTCCTTGCCACATCCTCGCCTAGGTGAGACCAAATCACGGCATTCAAATGGTCCAGCAAGAAGGCCAAAAATTCGTAGGCCCCGTCCCGGAACCAGACTCTATTGTGCTCAACGGTCAAATTCGGGGTCAGGTCACCATCCTCCATACGACCAAACCATGTCAAAACCCCAACTAACTCAACCACTAGAAGGGGAGGCTCAATGTCTCTGCAAGCCATCAAAACAAGACCAACGATCAATACTGAAAACTTCATTTTGGAAATTAGACATTCGCAAAAAATTTTTCTAACTGTTACGCTCGGCATATACGCTGGGCGTACGAAAATAGTTACGCTCAGCGCATACGCTGGGGCGTACGAAAACAGCTACGCTTGGCATATACGCTGGGCGTACGAAAATAGTTACGCTCGGTGCATAAGCTGGGGTGTACGAAAACAGTTACGCTTGGCGTATACGCTGGGCGTACGAAAACAGTTACGCTCGACGTATACGCTGGGGCGTACGAAAACAATTATGCTTGGCGTATACGCTGGGCATACGAAAACAGTTACGCTTGGCGTATACGCTGGGCGTACAAAAACAGTTACACTTGGCATATATGCTGGGCGTAGAAACACCGCATACCAAAAACTATCTACGCCGTGCATAATACAAAAATTTACGCCAAACAGACTTACGCCGCGAAGTATCCAACTTACGCCCGGTGTATACGCTATAGAAACCCTCGGCGTAGAAGCCAGTACAAGTCTCTACGCTAGACACCGAAGAAACGAAGCCGCGACAGTCTACGCAGAGAATAACACACGCGGCGTTTACGCCGATACATTACTCCAAACCCTTCACGCTAGGTGTATACGTCAAAAACCTACGCTAACTGTCTACGCTACAAAGAAAATAGACACTAAAAATCAACGAAAACAGGGTCAAAGGCCTACCTGCCAGAAGATTCGGGCCATGCGGGGATGCTCGGGCAGGGTAGGCACTGCAGCATCACCTCACTCTACTCCATAAATGTCAGTTCAGGTCCTTTCTGTCCTCAGCCCTCTATTTCTTTGCCTCTGCCCATCTCGGTGTCTACGCCGTGGCTTGTCTGGTCGGCGTCTACGTTGTGGTTTGCGCACGACATCTACGCTGGGGTTTTCTCTCGACGTCTACGCTGGGGTTTTCTCTCGGCGTCTACGCTGGGGTTTTGCTCGGCGTCTACGCTGGGGTTACGCTAGCAGTTTACGCTCACGCTCCGAAAGTCAAATGACAAAATGACGCCCCTGCTCCCCTTTTATAGCGCGTTGACGTTGACGCTGACGCCGTCGCCGCCACCGCCGCTTTTCCGTTTTTCTTCCTTTTTGCCTCGTTTTTCGTGCTTTTTCGAATTTGCTTTAAATTTTTCAAAAAATATATAAAATTTACACACATAAACCACGTAAAACACAAATTTCGGCATTAAACTGTCGTTCGTTGCCCGGTAAGGCATTAAACTGCCGTTCGTTGCTCGATAAGGCATTAAACTGCCGTTCCACTGTCACGTTAATCCATTTTCGTACATGCATACTAAAGATCGCCAAAAGACCTAAAATAACCTACGCTATCTTACTAGGCCCTCCATTTTTTGACAGGAACTTGCCTAATGGATTGCAAGTGCTTAACCAAGTCGTTGGTCATCGATGGACCATACGGCACGATTGAAAGGAATATCAATGTGAATCTCGTCTATGCGAGCTCATCAGCAAATGACGCAACAATAGCTTCAACACAGCAAACGGTTGACGAATATGAGGGAATGACAAAGTCCCTCGACATTGAAGCCGAAAACATTACTGAAGATCCTCTAACCGAAACTCCCATCACCATGCCCGATGGGGAAATTAAAATTCTAAAATTAAGTGCGTTACTAGAACCACGTCTAGCTAAAGATATTGAAAATGTACTTAGGGTCAATATGAAAACATTTGCGTGGTCCTATATAGACATGCCCGGATTAGACCCTCGTATCATCCAGCATAACATCATCCTTGATCCAAAACTAAGGCCAGTAAAACAGAAAGCACGAAAGGTCTTACCTGAGGTGGCATTAGTAGTTTGTAGTGAGATTACCAAGCTCTACCAAGCTAGTTTCATTAGGGCTGTTGATTATGCCGAATGGGTATCAAACATGGTTATAGTCCCAAAGAAGAACGGAAGTATCCGCCTGTGCATTGACTTCCGGGACCTTAACGTAGCAACCATAAAGGATGATTTCCCCTTACCTAGCATTGATCAACTAGTTGACTCAACCGCTGGGTACGCCCTGTTATCCTTTATGGATGGGTTCTCGGTATATAACCAGATACGTATTAATCCAGAACACCAGCTCCGAACCACTTTCATGACACCTTGGGAAACCTTTTGTTATACAATGATGCCTTTTGGTCTCATGAACGCTGGGGCCACGTACCAAAGGGCGATGACATATATTTTCAGTGATTACATCTTACACTCGCTCAATGATTATGTAGATGACATAGTGGTTAAATCAAAATCATCAGAACAACATGTATAAGATCTTGGCTTAGTGTTAAAACGTTGTCTAAAATACAAACTAAGGCTTAACCCAAAGAAATGCGTCTTCGGCGTCAAAACAGGTAAAATGCTTGGAGTCGTAGCCTCAGAGGTAGGGATACGAGTAGACCCCAATAAGGTTAAGGCCATTACAAACCTGAAACCACCTAGCAATCTAATCGAACTTCGAGGGTTACAAGGTCGATTACAGTTCATCAAGAGGTTCATAGAAAATTTGACGAGAAAACTCGCACCTATGAACCACCTACTACGCAAAAATGTCCATTTTGAATGGACCCCGCAATGCCAAGAAGCATTTGACAACATTAAAACGGCACTCGCTCGGCTACCCACTGTATTCCCACCCAAAAACAACAAGCCGTTTTACATCTACTTGGCTACATCAGAATCATCAATCGCATCCATGTTGTGCCAGAAACAAGATGATAGAACTGAAGTCCCTGTATACTACCTGAGCCATGCATTAGTTGCCCACGAAAAAAGATACAACGACGTAAAGAAGTCATGTTTAACTTTAGTTTTCTCTTTAAAGAAATGGCGACATTATCTTTTCCAAAATCAAGTTAACGTAATTTGTAAAGATAATGTACTCAGAGCTATAACTGGAAACATCTACGAATCAAGTAGGATAGCCTGTTGGAAGGTAATCATAGCTGAGTTTGACCTGCACTACGTGGCACAATCGTCAGTAAAAGGCCAAGCCATAGCAAATCAAATGACCACGTCGCCAACACATGATCCAGGTACAATAGAACCCGAATTCCCAGACGAAAATGTAAATGCAATGGACACGGTGCCAGATGACTACGATGCGATCCTAAACTTCGATGGAGCATCCACCTCTCGAGGAGGAAGTGCTGCCGCTGTAATCACATACCCCTCTGGAGAAATTAAACCTTTCACCTATCGTTTCAACTTTCATTGTACTAACAACATAGCAGAGTATGAAGGTCTCCTCAGAGGTCTCGCGGCCGCACTAGCTTTGGACATTACATGGCTTGTAGTCAAAGGGGACTCACAACTAGTCGTAAACCAAGTCACAGACGTCTATACGTGTAAAGCGCAACACTTACAACCATACTGTGATTTGGCCAATCACCTACTTAAACAATGTGAAAATGTTGATGTCCAACATATCTCTAGGAATGACAAGACCATTGCGGACGCATTAGCAACCTTGGCATTAAACATATCCCCTGACATATTTCACGCACTACCAAGCTCTGTAACCAGTTGTGCCGAGCCCATAACCCATACTCTCGACATGCTACCAATCGCATCTATCAGTACAACACACACTAATGAATGGTACGATGACGTAAAAGAATACCTTCTGCACGGTGAAACGCCAACACATTTAACCAACGCACAAAAGGATGCAGTACGCAAGCGTTTTAAAAAATACACAATAGTAGGAGACACATTGTGTCACCGATCCTACGAAGGTATACTATTAACATGCGTCAATAGTACCGAAGCCCAAAAGAATTGTTGAACAAGTACATGACAGAATATGCGGGGGACACATTGCACCAAAATCAATGGCAACAAAAATAAGACGCTTGGGCTACTACTGGCCACACATGGAATACGACTGTCAGTCCAAGGTCAAAACATGTAGTATTTGTCAAAAACACGGTAATCTCATCCATATCCCACCAAATGAGTTGCATACAACACAAATCACATGGCCCTTCCAGAAGTGGGGACTGGACCTCATTGGCCCGATAACACCCACATCTTTTGCCGAGCATGGCTTTATCATAACAGCAACTGAATACTTCACGAAATGGGTAGAAGCGGCACCCCTTCGCAAAACTACTTCTAAACATGTGTGCCACTTCATCCTCAAAAACATTATAACCCGTTTTGGCATTCCCATGGCAATCATCACTGACAACGGGCCACAATTTAGCAGTGCCGAGACCAAAACGTTTTGTGATAGTCTAGGGATCAAATATTCGTTTTCATCCCCTTATTATCCTCAGAGCAATGGGCAAGAAGAAGCAACAAATAAGACAATCATCACAGTACTCAAAAAGATTCTTGCCCAAAACAAACAAAGATGACATGAACAACTGGTGTATGCATTGTGGGCATACCGTACTACACACCGGACTTCGATAGGTAAAACCCCATACAGTCTTTTTTACGGTTCAGAAGCCGTTTTACCTTTGGAATTACAAGTACCATCTCTAAGGATCATACTTTCTGGACTTCTCGACGACGGGCAAAACAATGATCTACGCATCATTGACCTGGACTTGGTGGAGGAGGAGCGCGTGCGCGCACTCGATCAAATTGAATGGTACCAGAAACAACAACGGCAATGACATCGACATGACATTCATAAGCGCCCCATCAAAGAAGGAGACCTTGTGCTTAAGGCTGTTCGGGAACACCCGGATAAATTCTCAGTCAACTGGGAAGGGCCTTATCTGGTCATCAAAGCATTCAACAACGGAGCATTCAAGCTAGCTGACATGGACGGAAAAGAATTTGCAAATCCAACCAATCACTTATTCCTAAAACCGTTCTATACATGAATTCGAACTCAGGTACGTGCTAGTCCTGGAATCACGACTATAAACCGATACCACAGAATACTCCTGGAATCATTACTATAAACTGATACCACAGAATAGTCCTGGATTATGACTATAAACTGATACCACAAAATAGTCCAGGAATCACGACTATAAACTGATACCACAAAATAGTCCTAGAATCACGACTATAAACTGATACCACAAAATAGTCATGGAATCATGACTTTAAACTGATACCACAGACTAGTCCTGGATTATGAGTTTAAACCGATACCATAGAATAGTCTTGGATTATGACTTTAAACTGATACCACGGTGTCCGCCACGACGGTAAACCAGCATCCGCCCGGTAGGATAGTAAACTGCCACCGTCTCAGCCATCTGAGTCCGCTAAGACTATAAACTAGCTCGCCTCTTCATAGTCCACTAAGACTATAAACTGGCACGTTCATCTTCGACTCTTCACTCCACAGCCACATTCATTCATCAGAATCGTTGCATCCCTCATCAGCATCGTCGACATTCGCATTCAATGCTCAGAATCGCCTCAATATTTTTGTTCACCTGCAGCTGTTTAAATCTAAACTCATTAATTCACTCATGGTTTTCTTGTCTCTTTGGGGTTGTGTTTGCAGGATGATGCTCGGAAGTTCTCGTATGAGAGTGTGTTTCATCATTGGCAGCAAGATGAAGCAATGTCTATTCGTCCACCTGGCAAGACTAAATCAAACCGTTAACTTGCACATTTCCATTCCCCGAAAACCCACTATCTATTTACCAAACTACTGCACACTGCAAAACGTTACAGTAGTCGCAACACACAAGGCACAATATTCGCGCATGAGTACGAGGACAAAGTTCACAGAAAAAAAAATGGGACCCTTGGCACTTCCCATATAAGCCCCAGGCGGGAAGGTATCGGTCTTGAAAATACGTACTCATGTCAAAAGCAGTCAAGAAACATCCTATCGCATGGCTTTGGCTCTTCGCTAGTAGTTTCCCCAAAGAAGGGAGCTGTTCCTCCAAAGAATGCAAAACATCACCCTGTGGCTTTGGTAGTGACAACCGATACTCTTGAAAAATCACCAAGAGCACTGTTCTGCCAAAGGATGCACATCACATGTCTGAATTCCGAGTCTGCCAAAAGATGGCTATCGACAAGGACTGGCATGCCACACCCCTGAACATCCCACTTCCCCAGCATGATCCCTCGGACAGTCACCGATCCTCACGATCCCTTCCCTCCTACCAGTTACCAATCTCACCCTTTCAATCCCATTCATCACTAAACACGGTACGATGATGTCTGGTCAAGTGGCAAGGGACAAAGCTTTTATCAAGTTGCTTGTGGTGTTTTGCACTTCTTTGTCGACGCTTCTCGGGTCGATTCCTCCAAGCATCAACAAAGAGGGGCCAATGAAACACCACAAAAATTTTTGAGTTTAGCATTTTTCTGACAAGAAGTAGATCCCCATGATCCACAGACGACTTTGGCTTCATTTGAAGTCACACAGGGCAATTTTGAGAATTGAAACACCTGGTTTCCACCAAGTGCTGTGCTAGCGTCTACGCCCAGCGTCTATGCCCAGTGTCTACGCCCAGCGTCTACGCCTGACGCTCAGCATACACGCCTCACACGCACGCTCAGCAAGCACAACAGGAGCAAGAATTGAAACAAGTCGACGTCCAGCATCCATCAGTGTACATGCCTCAGCGTATACACTAGCATCCATCCAAGTCCACGCCTAGCGTATATGCCAGCCTGTTGTAGCGTATACGCCCAGCGTATACCATGTTTCTAAATTGTAAACGCCTGGTCTATACGCCACGTGTCTCCCAGTCTGATTTTCCCGGTAACCCTACCCCTATAAATAGCCTAGTTTTCCGTAAATTTGAGGTCGGAAAAAATTTACGAGCAGACCCAGAGCAATTACACTACAAATAGAAGCCCAGAAACCCCTTTACGCTTACGCTTACGCCGGAAGTCCCATACGCCGAGCACAATCCACGCTCCGCCTACCGTGTCAACCAGCTGCATCCCTGCATCCACCGGGGCTTTACGTCCGCCTTGTGTCCCTACACGACTGCGTAGACCGGTGCACAAAATTTTGACTCTGTAATACACTGTTTACATTTGTTGCAAGTTCTTTTACAGTTCTACGTCAACTTGGCCCACGCTTCGTTTACGCCTGTTTACGTTCACGCTCCGTTTGCATCCGTATACGTCCGCACTGCTTACGCCGTTTACATTTGCTTACGCTCTTTACACTTGTTTACGCTATTCACACTGTTCATGCTTGTATACGCTTACGCTGGGCCTATATTTGTTTACGCTGTCCCTTTACGCTTACGCTCTGTCTGCGTCTGTTTCACAGTTTACGCTTCATTTACACATAACCCAACGTATAACACTTCAGTGGTGCTCAGGGAAATCCTTGTCTGATCCGCGTGCGGACCACCCAAGGTACCCTACCTTCGTGCATTCCAACACGCCCTCAGGCGAAGGTAGGGTCATCTGTGCTTGTCCTGCGATCCCGCGGTCTCTGTTTTTTCCTTCCAGCCGGGGACCGATGATTTCGGGCGGCACAGCTATGAAAGCTGTAAATATTCAACCTGCTATTGGTTCTGACAAATGTAAAAAGAGAAGACCCTTCTTCAGAACCAAAATCCCAGACAAACTCTCGCAACAACAATCGGTTGGACCCATGTACACTCCTCCACCATCTAACACTTCAGAGCACCCTTCAGTCCAATAGAGCTTAACGCATACGATTATGTTGACGCATATCGTAACTGACTGGATCAAGGTAGGCCACTTTCCTAGGAAACTAACTGACCCTGGGAGTCCCTTAATCTACCTTCAGGTCACCAGAAATGAACCACATAGGGCTCTTCTTAACTTAGGTTCTAGAGTTAACTTAATTTCATGAGAGATGTATCACGCCTGGAACCTGCCCCAACTTAAGAAGAGCAACATTCAACTAGAGCTGGCAGACCACTCCATCACCATTCCCTTGGGATTGGTAGAGGAAATCATTACCACTGTGTGTGGTTGGTCTTACCCAATTAATTTTTTGGTGATTGAAGTCAACAACAACGAAGGGAACTTCCCAATTATAATGGGAAGGGCATGGCTAAGTACAGTAGATGCATGCCTTAGGATCCACGATCTTTCCTTGGAAATCTCTAAGATAAACATTTATGGAAAGACTGAGAAGAGGAAAGTTCCATGCATCACATATAGTGATTCATTGGGTGATGACATGGAGGAAATGCCTCCATGTAACAACTGTGCCCTTGAAACTTTGCAACAAAGATGCTTGTATGTAGCAACCACACAACCAATAGTAGACACCCCATGGTTGACAACTCTCGAAGGAGCAACCAAATATGCATGGAACGGACTGAGGAAACCCAAGCCCATAACGAAAGCATATATACATTGGAATATGAGCGTCGTCAACTTCCACCCCTCAATCTAAGATCATCAATTGGGAGAAGTTGGGAACTTCTTAGAAATTCAAAAAGGCACTCATTATTTCAGATCTCTCCCTTTCCACTCAGTCATGGGGGAGATGGCCACCTATGCTAATCATATGGGGCCCTCAGTTCTTTTTACATTTTTTTTACACATTTTTGTTTTACACGTTTTTGTTTTACAACGTTTTTACCTTACACATTTTTTTTTTTTTTACAAATTTCTTTAACTTTTCTTTTTTTTTTTTTTTTGATTTTTTTTTTTTTTCAACATTTTTTTTCTTTTCTTTTTTGTGTGTGTGTGTGTGCTCCATCTTGTAAGTTTGTCACACAATAAGTGTTTGGAATGATGGTATGAACTATTTTCATGTTGATTACTAATGTTTGATTTTTACCTTTAAGTCATAATGTTGATACTAAGGTATGTTTATTTTGACATGGTAGGCAATGAGACCACTTCATCCATCCATCCACCAATTTCTATGGTCTCTCTTGGCTTGGAAATGTATAGTCCCCTTCTAATAAGAACTTAAACGAATTTGTGACTGGGTATTTCTCAAACTAAGGAAGGACTTTAGGATTGAAAAGGGTGTGACTTCAAGGGAACTTGATGCTTTTGTGTTGGCCATTCTCTTGGGTGCTTGGATGTTTTCTTTTTGAGTTTTCTCACTGTTTCGATGTTACCCCAATTATCATAAGCTCTGACAATAAAAATAAGAATTCTTCCCATGGTGTGGTTCTCACGCATAAAAACACAAAACACAAAAAAAAAACACTAAGTGAGAATTCACAGCACACCCCTTAGACGAAATAAAATTGAGCTACAAGCACTGGTTATGGAACCAAAAGTGTTCCCTCTAACTAAGGCCCTTCTTGCTTCCCATTCTCTCCTTTGTTTCGTTGGAATGGTGGTGACTCTTGGGGAAGGCATCCTTGTTATCCAAGTGGATGGTTTAGCTGAATGCATTGATGCAAAGTCACTGGATGTGGCTAGTTTGAGGTTAAACTTGGAATGGGATTTGCTAAGTCACATTAATCATGAAACACACAAGGGGCTGTACACCGCCTTGTTCTTGGGATTCCATTCCATCCTCTTCTNNNNTTGTTTTCTTTTTGGTAATTTCTTATGGTTAAGACTTTAACTCTTGTTCCAAATAACATTCCCGAAGCCTACGGACTCTTTGAATGTGGGGTTGTCAGGGCATTAAGGGCATGAGCTTGCTTTGGGGAGGACCCACTGACCTTCCTATTTGGAGCATTAGTTAAATTCTTTCCCTTAACATTTTGCAATTAATTTTATTTTGTTCATTTCCATCTTGACATCTATTTCATCAATTCCATAGTCGTCCCTTTTTATCTATCTTTCTTACTCCTATCCTTTCTCTATTATAATGCTACCAGAGGTTCGCGATTAGTCATGGGGGTACGGGGCCCGATTTTTTCGATTTTCTCCTAGCCCAAAATTTTTGATTTTCTTCCTAACCCCTACACCTTCGGTAGTCATCATTAATATATCTCCAAATTTGTATTAGTCATACCACAACCTAGCCAATGAACCTACACCGAAGCAAGGTATTAATTACATAATAATTCATTTACCCTTGCTAATATATGATTGTGTTGTGTGTGCAAATGACGATCATACAACAATGGATTGGATTTGGAGCAAACACTTGGAATGGATCCATGTTGAAAGAAGCTATGTAAGGAGCAAGATCAATGACGCACTTACTAATGGACAATGGAAGACGCAATCTTGCCATTGGTAGTAGCAACACTTCTTTCTCTCTCTTTCTTTCTTTCTCAGCTGCCAACTAAGGCCTGATGTCATTGTAATAAGGTGTTCACCCTTGTTGTCATGAACACTAGTTTTTTCAAGTCTTGTAATGATGATCCATTCACATGTCATCCCATTAGTTCCATTCCCCTCAATAATCCCATACCTTCCCAATATTATTGTAAGGAACTTGAGGACGATTTTTCATTCAGTCATGGGGGTATGATGAGACGTCATTCGCATGAGCCACAATATCACGTATGCGATATTGCATCGTCCCCTGCGATGTCATGTACGCGATATCGTGGTCCGCTGCCATATCTATAAATAAGAGGCAGCTCTCCCTTGTTTTTCCATCCTGAGTTAGAAGTAGGAAAACTTTGGCAGTTTGATCACTCCAGAGATAGAATATTTTCATTGTGCCTGCAATAGGAGTTCTAAAGTGAACGGATCTTTATTCGAGCAACATTGTACCTGAACACAAGTTGTGTACGGCAATAAAGATGAACTTCTTGGATAAACCTTGCAGTGCATGGAATAGGATTTTATTTATTTATTTCTCTCTCACCCTTAAACTCCTAGAATGCGGAATGAGTAGGACTTGATTACGAGCATATAAGGATGTGTACAGATAGTCAAGGAATCGGCTGCTCATCACATGTGGTATGAGTACGACTTGATTACGAGCATCTAGTGTGACTGCTTGGTAACCCTGTGGCGTATCCAAGATCTATGCTTGGTAATCCTAGTGGTAGCCCTAGAAGTGTATGGTTAGTCAAGGAATCGGTTGCTCATCGCACTTAGGCTAGATAGATTCTCTCAACCCTTTTCCTCCTAGTTAAGTGCCTCAGTACGACCACTTCGAGCACGTGCGTTACGCACGGTGTTCCCAGCAACGATTAGCATTTGGTAGCCGCGGTTGCATCGGTTCAGGGTGTGTAGGGTAAGTGGGAATGGATGCTGACGCTAGGTAATTTAGACTTAGTCATTAGTTAGAGTTAGTTAGTTTCTCAACCCTTCATCTTGATAGCATAGGAGGAAAACATAAAAAGATATAAAAATCATATACCTCGGACTTACTTAACCATACACCGTGACAACCACAAGTAAGTCTGGGAAGACAATGAATGATTAACCCCAAGTGTTCCATGGGGCGTGTAGGCACTTAGTCTATGGAGTTCGACCAGATTGTGCATGCTACACTCGTTTTGTATGGTTGAGTGTAGGGGTACCTCACAACTCATCAAGCTCTTAGTTAGGTGTATGATATATTGATGTTGGTAGGCCATACCTCCTAGTAAAGATAAGGCAAATGAAAGTGATTTCTAAGTTTAAGTAAATGACAAATGAATCTAGTCTAGCCTAAGTGATGGAGATCCATTCCTAACTCTCTGCACACATCTTGGACTTATGTAATCATTACTAGAATTAGCAAGTACCTCGCTACTAGGTGAACCAAGCAATAATACTACTGGGTTACCAAACAATGATACTTTACATTCAAAATCAGTCATATCCATTCTGCTTAACAATAATAAAAGTAAAGTTCATGGAAAAGTAAATAGTAACTAAGAAACTAGTAATCAGCAGGATAAGTAAAAATAGTAAACATTATTCTATGCAAACAATAAATAAACTAAGTGGATGCTACAATGGTGAAAATTAATCTTAATCTTCATTGTTGTTCATACTTGTGTCCAAGTACAAGATGCTTAAATAAAGGATCCATTCAATCACTCAATGCCACACTGCATGCATACACTCTATTGCTAAGCTATGAAAATAAACTATAAGACTTTTAGTAAGGTGGAATGAAAATTGTTGTTTAGACCATGCACCTAAGTCTTGTATTTATAGGCCTGCACATGTCTATGATATTGGATATCTAACATCGTAACTTGTGCCCTAATATTAGGGATTCAATATCACATCTCTAATATTGGATGCTTGATATCATAGCTATGTAAAAAATTGATTTATCATACCCCCACGACTGATTGAAAACTCATCCTTGAGTTAAAACAAAATGAGGATGGATTTCCTTACAAAATTGGAATGCAGATTTAGATGACACTGACTACTATATACATGATTCTTAAATGCCACAATGGTGTTTATATAATGACATAAGATATGACATGACAATTTTAGCAAAAAATAAAACTTGGTGATGTTTGATGTAGTCTAGGTAGTTCTTGGTGGTGATGGCTCTTGAATCGGTTACTTTGCCTTGTTGCTAGGCTTCTAGAACTTGTATTGATTCAGGAGTACCTGGAAATTTTCCTCCACCATTCTTGGGTCATGTACCATCCATGCTTATTGTGCAATGTGTGATGGAGTAGGTACATCCCATGGGCATGAAAACTGTAGAAACATTTGATTCTCTTTAACATACCAGGCTACAAGTTGCCTTCTCTCCTCTTCAAATGCTTTGGCCTTCTCATGTAATTCATGATAATCAGATAACCATCTGGCCAAGTTTGCTACTACATATTTTTACCCTTGATAGTCAACCTTCACTACTTCCAATTTAGAGTTTGCCACTTCAAGTTTCTATAAGGAATCCTTATGATATGCAAACTCTTTTTCATACAAAGCATATGTGGTTGATACTTACTGTTTTAGCTCATTCTTGGGCCTACCTTCTATCAACATGGCTAAGTTAGTGTAACAAAGGTTATCTAATCTCATGTACTCTTTTAGGTCCTCTATCTATAAGTATTTATTTTTCATTTTTGCCTAGTGAACATGGGTGCAACTATCTAGGATTGGCTACCAGTCAAGATTTTGTGCTAAGATGGAGCTGATTCTGGCTTTGGCCTTCTAGATCTCTTTCTTAATGATTTTCTTATACATGCCCACCTAATCACAAAATTTTTCCTTAAGCCTTTTGTGCTTCTTTGCCTCATTTTTCCACATGCATATTTCAATGGCTGTCTTCTGACAAATGATGCATACCTCCTCCATTACGAGGATTTTATTTTCTCTTGTGAGGTGGCTCATGTCTTGGTTGATCCTTACTAGTTGTTTTCTACTTTTCTATAGTGGTTGACCTCATATTATTAATAAAAAATTATTT
Organism: Gnetum montanum; assembly: GCA_015680685.1. NCBI lineage: Eukaryota > Viridiplantae > Streptophyta > Gnetopsida > Gnetales > Gnetaceae > Gnetum > Gnetum montanum. Next base: position 1,180,458 of record MNCI01036463.1, on the reverse strand, counting down.
ATTTTCCCTTTGTACTGTGGTAAGTGCCTTAGCATGTAGATACATTTGTGCTTCTACTATGGAGGCATTTCATACCGCTTTCTTCTTCTCTATTGCCATCTATTTATTCTTCTCAAATAAGTAGTTTATTTGTTTAGTTTTGAACTGCTCTATCTAGTCAAGTGCAATGAATTGAGTTGGATCTCTTTGTTCAACTTTCAGGGCTAGTAGCTCTTCTTTTAATCTTAGAATTTCATTCTTTACATACTCTACCCTTGTCTCTACCATGACCAATTTTCCTTTGGTAGCGATGAGCTTAGATTGTACTACAATGACATCACTAGTGATGTTGAAAAGTGTTATCATGACTTGCCTAGTCTATAGTAGTCTATCAAGGTTCTAACTAACATTTGAGCATCTCTTGCTACAATTAGATCTACTGATGGCACAATAGGTATGTTCAAATATTCTTTGATGTGATTGATGATCACCTTTGCTTCTCTTGTTACATCTTAGTGCTACATTACCACTACTGTGGCTCCCTCTCCAGTCTTAAGCATGACTTGGAATGATACAACATTCATAGAAATCTATTGTAACCATTGGAACTCTCCTCCTGACTGCAGTGAAATCTGTCTAGTTGCTAGATCTACTAAAACTATGGGCTAGATAGCATTGTCAATAACTCTATAAAGGTTGGCCTTTTCCCTTGTTCCCCAACTAATGGTTTTTATAACTTTTTATAGATTACTCATCAATAATCTATAATCTTACAATGGTGGTGGAGGAACTTGTTGTTCTTGCTATTCTTGTTGTTACTACTATTTCTCTTGCTATTGCTATTGTTATTATTGTTGTTGCTCCTATTTTTTCTCTTACTCTTATTATTTTTATTATTTCTCTTCACCATGATCTTTTCAAGGTGGTTCTAGTTTGAACAATTCAGCATATGAAGCATTTTAGACTCTTTTGGAAATGTCATTGGTGTATCCCAGGATTCTAGCTTGCTTGCACAACCTTTTGATAAGGCAGAAAAATGGAAGTGTTAGCTTTCCTACCTTCCTTTCTTCAAACTACCTTTGAATTTTCATAAAGTAAAGTTATGCAAGGCTAGCATTGTATTTTCCCACTAGGATCGCACCTCCTCTAGTCACATAAGTGGATAGAAGGTTGATTCCTTTTATTACAAACAAGTAATAGGTGTCAATTTTGAAGTAGATTCTTTCCTCCAGAGTTAGTTCATTATATCCCTTATCTTCCTTGTCATATGCCCATTTTAGCCAAAGGTTTCTAGTTTCAAGATCTAATTAGGTGGATAGATGTGCTATCCTTACCCCTTCATTGGTTATGTTGAGTGCTTTAGCTATTGCCTTCATTGAGAATGAGACTGAAATTCCTCTAATGTTAATAGTGGTACCCTCTTCTTTATAATGCCAAAATGATAGGTTTTCCAAGGTACCATTCACCATTTTGTGAAAGTTTAAGCCATAGCGGTGATGCTTGGAGTTTCATCCTTACCACTTCAGGAACAAATTCCATGAATGGACTAAAGTGCATTTCCACAATGACTGTGGTCAAGATGGATCTTTCTTGAATAGCCTGGAGGTAGTCTTGTGATAATGTGAGGCATTTTCCATGCACTAGTAGTTCTTCTACCTCTCCTTGGACCAATTGTCATGTAGTATAAGTCTCTTGATAAATGCTAAATGATTAGGCTTCCTGCTCCTTGTGTTTTGGCTCTTGTCCTCCAATTCGTCCTCTACCTTGGCCTCTTGATCATTTACTGGCATCTATTGAGGGTCCTCCTTGTCCTCCTTTGTTTAGGGCCATCTGTAATCATTAAGGAACTGGAAATCATTATAAGGCATTCTCTATTTTTTATAACTTCATTCCTTTCTCATACTTTAAGTTAGATCAAGTTTTTAGTTGTTAGGATTGCAAAGTTAGAAAATGTTTGCAAAAAGTTACCCCATAAGTGTCAGTTTCCTTATAACCCTTTGCAATTATTCATTTTGTCCCTATGTATGGCTCATAATGATGGTTATAGGTCCTTAAGAGCATTATTTGAGTGTTTTTGCAGTAATATGATTAATTGTTCCTTAAAAATTTCAACTTCCACTTCATACTTTTTCTTAAGATACCTTCCAAGCGTTAGCAAATTTTGAAAAATTAGATTAGATTTTCCTTACTAGCATCCTTCCATGACTAAGATGAGCATCCCATAATCAAATAGGTTTAAAAATCATGAAAATCAAAGTGATAACAGTCAAGTTATGGCTTAGGAAATCTAGGAAAGCTAGGAGGTTATAGTTCAAATTAGAGAACAAAATTCAAAAAAGCTCTCTTGGCTCAAGTGAAAAATGGTGAAAAAAATTCGCTAAGTATCCATCTATATATAGGTTTTTTGTGATGTGATATTGAGAACTTGACATCAAGGAACTAGTATCGATGATAACCTGATATCAAAGCCCAAAAATTTGCATTTTTCATAAGGGTCTAATGAAAAAAATTGATTCTTTTGGATATCTAGAAGATTTTAAGGTTATTTAGAGATTTTGGATTATAGATATATGCATATTTTTATCAAAAGTGTGTTATTGGAAGTTCATAGAGAAGGAATCTTAGTCTACAAAAGTTCATAAGATGGATGAGAAGGGTAATGAATTCATGTAGTGAGAATGGATAGTTTCAATGATATGGGAAGTGTTTATTGACATTTGTTGATGTTGGAAGGTTCAAGATGATGTGAAATCACTTGGTAGGTATAAGATACAACAATTATACAAGTGGAACCTCCCCAAAGTAGGCTTCAACCCTTAATGCCTTTGTATAACCATGCCTAAAATGTCCTTAGGCACTTAAGGAGTTAAATGTAATGCATACCTGTTTATCAAAACACACATGTTAGTACCATGAAATTGAGAAAATAACTCTATGTTGTACAAAATCACAAGTTATGACTACTCTTACTGTCAGATGAGATGGACTTAGAAGGGATTGTAGAGATAGGGACATGAGGTATATTACCATAGGCATAATGAATTCTTGTGTGTTATTAGTCATTAAAATAATCACTAGCCTTTCTATTCAAGATTCAAACCAAGTCCAAACCATCATCCAATGACATCACATCATTTCATCTTTTGGAATTACATTTGTAAGATTATCAATGTTACAAGGAATATTTTCACTTGTCGTATTGTCCAAGGAAAAGTTTATTCATGGTACTTTGATTTTTTCTTTTTAGATTTCTAAGAAGCCAAATACCTTCAAGCATGAGTAGCATGTCTTTCAAGTGGGATTCCTAGAAATTTATTTTGTGCTCTTGTATTTTTATTTCTATTAACCTTTCAAGGTAACATTATTTTACTCTTACTCCCAATTTTTGTTAGATCTACAAGGATATAATGCAATCTTAGCAACACAATAGAACTCACAACAATAATCCAAAACAATCCACAAATTCCCATGATGTCACATCCTTTTCATTTCCTCTTGGTTCTTGACTCTTCTATCCAAGCACAATGATCAAAAGTTTATTCTTAGTTATATTATAGAAAAGAATGTCATTATGGCCATGGTCAGAATATCTTATTAATGGAATGGATGTATGGATGATGTGGGCTCACTATTCAAATAATCAATTCCTTATGACTTGATAACATAGAGAAATCTTCATCTTATTGGACTACATATTGCCTTTATTTGCAATGTGTCTTATTAGTAATAAACATTATTTACAAATGATTTAAAAACAAAGTATGAAAGAAATGAAAAATATAGTAAGAATTGTGAAAAGGTGTAAAAAATGAAAGATGTTAAAAAATTTCAAAGAATTGAAAGATATTAAAGAATATCAAAAATTTAAGAAATGAAAAATGGAAAAGAATAAGAAGATGTCAAAGAATGTGAAAGATATAAAAGAATAGGAAAAATTGCATCAATAAATAGGAAAAGTACAAAGAATTGTAAAACAAACAAAAAATGAAAAAGCACTTATTAATTCCCGCATCAAGGTAAAGTGTCTTCCCCATGACTAAACTCATCAAAGATTATTTGAAAAATTCTCCCTAGGTTTGCTAGATCATACAATCTAGGTGATTCACTTATCATATTTATTGATTTAAATTTTCTATTATTGTCCCATGTGAGCTTGATGGTAGTTGAGTTTTGATCATCTAAGTACTTGTTCTCTTTCCCTTTTGATGTATGATTATGAGTTATTAATTTTGTTTTGGGTCCTTCGTTGGAGTAATTTTTTGAGAATGGAAATTAATAAATGAGTGAGATTATTCCATGCGTATTTTGGATGGTTAAAGGTTCTTAGTTAGTGACCACATGATGTATTTTGATTTGGTGGTCCTTTCTCTTTTTTTTTTTTTTTTTGCATGCACTTGTTTTTCATTGTTGTTGTGGACTAGCATGGTGACTGTGTTGACATTTTGAAAAGTTGATCCATGACTGCATTCTCTTCTTTCAGTAATAATGCATGGAATTTGCTACATGTGTATGGCTTCATACTTATCTTCCTTAGCGATCTCAACAAATAGATCTCGCATACCTAGGTTAGCATCGATTTTGCTAAGCCATGTCCACCCCATGATAATTGGAAATTCCTTATCAGCTTCTTTCACATCAATTATTAGAAAGTCTACCAGAAAAGCTCATCCATTGATAGTGGTCACCAAGTCCTCAATTTGTTCCAAGGGAATGAAAAAACATTGATCTGCAAGCTCCAACCTAATATTACATTCCTTCAATGGTGGTAGGTTTAATGCTTGATATGTTTCGTAAGAGATCAAATTTACTCAAAAACCTGAGTCTAATAGAGCTTTTCATGATAGATTTCTAGTTGCTCATTGATAAATTAAAGGAATTTCTTGATCAATTCTCCTTTTAGGGAGTGACCTTTCCTTAATCTAGTCTATGCCTAGTTCAATGAGCTGGACAGTCTACTTATTTTTGTTGAATGATGTTGGAAGCTTATTATTGGTAGGTAGATATGATATAGGAGAGTTGGTCTTGCTAAAATTCTAAATCTACTAGCCTTTTTAGGACTTGTACTAAAGAAAGGATGTTTCTTTGTCTAGTCCTTAATGATTCTAGTAGGATCCTCTACTTGTATGTTCACTACCCATGTAACTCTCCTCTACTGTGGTTGTGATGGTAATTCATCTTGCATAGTAAGTGGTGGCACTAGTGGTAAAGGATTTGGATTATGATTTTTCAAATTAGCTACTTGTGGATGCAAGTATAAGCCTGAGTTGGTTCTTGGTGGTGTCAATCAATGATATTCCCGTGGATAATATTTTGGAATCTAAACAATTGCATTTGCTGGTAAGATTGAACATTGGACATAATATCCATATGGATTTGGCTCTCTATATGAATATTGTTGGCAAGGCTATGGCATAGCCCACAATTGAGGCTATTGCCACTATTGATAATACTACTCTTGTGGTTGTGGTAAGGCTCCACTAGAATAATACATGGGTTCGAGGTTCTATCGGTAGTTACCTTGAGGATAACATAACCTTTTGGGCATTTATTTTTGAACAAATATAGGGTTGAGTGCGTGTGCCCCATTCTCCTATAAATGTATCATGACTGGGCAACCTTCCTCATCTATGCAACTGGTGTCTGAGCACTCAACCGTTGAAGCAACTTTGCCTTTCCATCTAAACTCTTCTTTTTCCTCTTTCCTTTGCCTTTTCCAAAGGCTTTCTTGATTCTTTTCTTCACAATCTTTAATGTAGTTGTAAATTTCTCATGCACAGAGTTCCACATTTTCTCTACTTTGGTTGTGATTTCATTTACATATTTCTAGATCAATAGAGTCTTTTTCTAGATGGATTGATCCAAGGTTTCACCCTCTTGTGTGTCACAAACTCATGCATCTCTTTTTTGAATTGATGGATCTTTGTTATACTCTTCAGTTAATTCCCTCTTTCTTAGCTCACCTTCCTCCTTTGCCACTTGGTTGATTAGTCTTTGAATGCAATGGACAATCATTTCTAATAATCTTACTTGAGCATCAACCCCAAGAGTCTCTATGGTTTTTCTCTACAACCCATCTACAATGTGCTTAATTTTTTCCCTTGGTGAAAATCCATGGCCTAGGCCTCTATGCAACAGTGAATAATATCTACCCATTCCTACATCAAGGGTCTCATGAGTTCCTTGCTTCCATCCCTGGATCTATTTTCTTAAGTAGAACACTCATGAATAGGTATGATATTTTTCATTAAAGAGTTTGAACATGGTACTCCAACATCTAATTTATTTATGTTTTAGTGACTTGTACCAGCTCTTGGCCTCCTTCACAAGTTTTCTGGTAAATAACTTAACCTTTTGCGAGTCACTTTCAATATTTTGTAGGGTGTAGGCATCACAAAAATCTTGAAGGTGATGTTGTGAATCAGTATTATAGCCACCTTCAAATATTAGCATGTTGTTCATGTCTAGCTATTTGGTTCAGCTATCCCTCATGTGCCTAGATGGGATGTGAATAGCTTCATAGATGTTGATCATATTGCAGGTTATCATCAAGGGTTCATTATCTTGATTGGGTTTGTGTGCTCTATTATAGTGGCATCCCCTTCCGTACTCATGTCTTTCTTAATCCTTCCTTCAATTCCTATATCTTCTTTTTTTGTACTCTTCATCTTCTGAATCATAATGTCTTGGGTGTCAGTGATAACAATCATAATTACTTCTCTTTTCCCTGCCATAATCTCTGTGCCTTGGCTACCTCCTATTAGAGTCCTTTGATGATTGTGAGGATGAGGATGAGTCAATAGGAGAAAAATGTGGGCTTGTTCTTCTTTCATAACTGTTGTATTCATCTTTATGGGATCCTATAGATACTCTTGGCCTTGATTTCTGCTTATATCTTAAGTCGATTATCTCCCTCTTAGTTGTCTCTACTTAGGTAAACTACATTTGAACTTTGACAAGTTCTTCCAATCTGATGATAGGTGCTTTTGAAGGCTCCTCATGATTTTTGTGGAGCTGTTTTGCAATGAATGTATTAGCATCAAGTTTCTCCAAAACAACAAAAGTGCTAACCTACTTTCCTTTGTTATGTACATGTTTGGTTTTCATGGAAGCATCTCTCCTAATTTAATCCTTTGTGGATTCATAGGGCCTAGTCATGTGCTTAGTTACATGGTACCCTTCCTGGCTTTGGTTAAGATTCATTCCCCTTAAGGTAGTTTGAAGCATGATGAATACTACACATTCTAGAGGTAGGACAATGTTGCTTTGTATGTTTCTCCACCTCATCTAACTATCCTAATGCAAGATATAAGTACAATCTAGATGAGAAGGATTAGTGTGAGCATAAGTGATTCTCGTTTGCATTGGCATCCCCCATTCTTCTTCATCATTGATTCTGTCATTGCTCCTCCTTGTCTCTTTGGTAGGTGGTAATTTTTTTTTGAAGCCATATTGTATTTTTTAGACATTTAATTTAAGTGTGGTTTATCTTAGATTTATAAAGTTTAACTTTGTATTCTAGTACAATGAACTTTGTAAAATTCCAGTTAGTTAAATTCCATGAACAAGGCAATGTGAATATGCTAGTAGCTAGTTAAAGTTTGGGATCATTATCTTCCCATGTGGAGCTAGTATATCTATGCATATGATTTAGCTCTCAGCGAGGTGTATGATATATTGATGTTGGTAGGCCATAACTCCTAGTAAACGTAAGATAAATAAAAGTGGTTTCTAAGTCTAAGTATATGAAAAATGAAACTAGTCTAGCCTAGGTGATGGACATCTATTCCTGACTCTCTGCACATGTCTTATACTTATGTAATCATTACTGGGATTACCAAGTACCTTGTTAATAGGCAAACCAAGTGATAATACTACTAGGCTATCAAACGATCACACTTTATACTTGGAATTTGTTGTATCCATTTCGCTTAACAATAGTAAAGGTAAAGTTCATGGAAAAGTAAATAGTAACTAAGAAAATAGCAATTAGTAGGCTAAGTAAAAATAGTAAACATTGTTCTAGGTAAACAGTAAAGAAACTAAGTGGATGTTGTAATGGTAAAAAGAAATCTTGATCTTTATTACCATTCACACTTGTGTCCACGTACAAGATGCTCGAATAAAAACTCCATATAATCACTCAACATCACATTGCAAGCATACACTCTATTAATAAGCTATGAAAATAAATTATAGGAGTTTTGGTAAGGTGGAATGAAAATTGTTATTTGGACCATGCACCTAAGTGTCATATTTAAAGGCCTATATGTGTCCATGATATTGGGTATCTGACATTGTAGCTTGTGCCCCTATATTGCAGATTTGATATTGCATCTCCAATATTGTAGATATGTAAAAACTTAATTTATCAATGATGTTTCCACTACTCAAGAAATTCTTTATAATGACTTTGCTAATAAAGAATGTATCTATTTCAGGTTGATGTAGAGTATGCAAAAGGATTTGCTTTATATGATGATTATCTAATAATCCTATTGGTGATTATTGTTTAATTATATATATATATATATATTAGATTTTTTTTCTCATAAGAATCCCCAAAAGAGGATTCAAATTATCTAAAGATGTAGGTGCATGTAAATGTTTTTTTGTGTACTAATTTTTGAATTTAGAATAATTTTACATATAGTTTCTAAAATTCAATATTAGTGTTATATGATCATGGTTGCTTCTACTTGTGGAAGATTTTATAGTAGAAAATATAGTTAATTGAATTCTTCTTAAGAAGCTATCTTAAGTAGAGTAATAATTGTAAACTAATGTAAGGACATTGATGATTGTTTACATACTTTACTATCATTTTTCTTAGTTAAAACCCTATTATATCTTTTATGATTAGATTGAGTTAGGTCATTATAATGGAGGGCTAGGTTGGAACCCTAAAATAATTATACTATAGGTACATCTCAAGATATATAGTCCAATCTTTATAACTCAGCATTGTCCACTAGAATTGAACCCATAACTTAAAGCTTTCAAATCAAGAGTCTCACCACTAGGCTAATACCTTCTTTTTTAGAAGATTTATGGGACTTTTTTTTCAAAGAATCATAGTATTTTTTTAGAATAGTTCAATCATTTTATCCACCTAAAACAATTTTAGTTGAGTCTTGTTTTTTTAATAAGCTTTTATTTAGGAACTCAATTAAATAATAAAATGTTTATTTTAAGAAATCCAATTTTTTAAGGAAGTTTAGTAAAATAATCATAATGCTTTCAATTTAGGAGAATCATAATCTTTTTTTGAAGACAAGTTCAATTGCATTATCTACCTAGAACAATTTAGAATTTCATCTAAGGTACTTTTAATTTACAAAAGTCTAGTCAAAGAATCATGAGTGCTTTTATTTTATGGAACAAATCATAGTATTTTTTTTAAAAAAAGAGTTTTATTGCATTATTTTTCTAAATAGAATATGGGGAAGCTTGTGATGGGTTTTGATCCCAACCTCTTTGGATGCAAATCTTGTAAGTAATCCAATTGGGATGTAGTCCATACTCAAAGAGTCATAGTCTTATATTTATATTATAAAACTAATGGACTAAAATTTGGTGCACTAATCTTCTTTACACATGTCCACACCATTTAAGCCACTATTCTTGGAGCTTATTTGAAATAGAAGCTATTCCAAGTCTTCCTCTCATGTCTATATTATGTAATTTATCTTTTTTTTAGTAACATTAAACATCCATCAAAGCATTCACATTTCTACCACATTGATTTGTTATTCATGTCTCTTTTGTAGTGCCTAACATTCATCATCATATAAGATAGTAGGCCTAATTGTTGTCATGTAAAATTTCACCTTTAATTTTATTTTTATTCTTTTATAATATAAAACACCACTATTCTTTCTCCATTTTGATCCTTTCTCAATTTTATTTTTGATATCTTTATCAATTTCACCAAGTGAATGAAGGATTAATCTTAAGGGATTCTTTTATCTTAAATTGTCATTTCTATTTCACCACTATGTATGTTGTTATTAAAATTTCATTCCATATATCCTATCATATTTCTACTAATTTTTAATCCTTTTGATTCTATAGCATGTCTCCACTTCTCTATTTTAGCAACAATATTTTTTTGAGTTGTATTTCTTCATTCTAGTATGCACTTTGAAAACTCTTAATCCACTCATTCTAAATGCTCATGTTGCAATTTAGAAGTAAGACAAAGAAATGAATTTAACAATCCAAATTCAATATAATAGAATGCTATATCTACATATGAAAATATAGTAAAAGCACCATGTCAAAGCTTAATTCTTAAGAGAAGACAAAGATCAAGTGAAGTCAAAATAGCTTTTTTTTTTTTTATAAAATAGGGACCAAAGACATATAATTTATATTTATATTATTATACCAAATAAGATAAAATAGAAAATATATGATTTTTACTTTTAATAAAATATTAATGGGTAGATGTAACAAAAAAAATGATCCCAACCTCTCATGTCTATTGAATTTCAACCCAATTTTTTATAAAATAGGCTTGTCCCATTATATTTTATTATGATCCCATCATTTGGCTACAAATATGAGTGCAAATAGTTTTTTTAAGAGAGGTAATTAATGTCAATGAGGAAAATTAATGATGAAGAAAGAAGATTGAATATATTACAAAATTTTCTCAATTTATCCCATAATCCAATATCCTATTTATCATCTACAATCCTTGCATTACCAATTTTACAATTTATTCAATAATCTCATATCCTATTTATCATCTACAATCCTATTCATAATTTCACAATTTATCCCATTACAAGTTCATCCATCATCAATTCATCATATTCATCAATTTTCATAATCAAAGAAGTTGAACAATCACATTCGAGGTCACCTTTATGTAATAGTTTTCAACATCAAAATAACTCAAATTAATTCCAAATTATGTAGGTACATATATTGTTGAAAGAATTTTCTATCAAGTATTTACTTACTCTATAACACTTTAGGATCCTAGAGATATTCATCTTGCACAACCGATAATTCATATTTTGGACACTGAACAATTTTATCCTATACCCATTTTTCAAGCAAAATTTGAATGATAAAATGAAATGTAACTAATTGAAAATTTTACAAGATTATAGATTGTAGAACCAGCTTTCTAAGAAGCCTAATATCAGCCCAAAACTCACCTAGATCATGAAGATATTACAACTATAAAATAAGAAAAAAATTCAAATTTTCTAAGTTGGGTTGCCCACATAATTTGATATATTGGACTACCAAAAATTTGTAAAATAAAACATTCTTTTGAATCTTACATCCAAAAAAAAATCTACAATATCCACCAATAAAATATCATTTGCAAATAGCATACACTAAGGGATTTCATATTGTATTTTCTTTGTTATTTTATCCAAAATAATGGAAAATAAGTACGTGCTAAGTGCAAATGCTTGATGTACACCTACTATGACTAAAAAATCTTATGTTAGGCCACAAACTATTTTAATTTTAGAGGTAGCTCCTTCATACATGTCTTAAATCACTTTAATATATTTATCCAAGATGTTTTCCCTTCATAAGGTCCACCATATAATATTTTTACATCATATGCTTTTTCTAAGTTAATAAAGATCATATTTAGATTTTGTCAATGCTTTCTAAATTTCTGCATTGATTATTGTATAAAGAAATATCTTCTATAGTAGATCTTCCTAGCATAAATCCAAATTGATTTTTTTGATACTATTGATTCAAGTTTGAGATGTTGCTCTATGACTCTCTCCCAAAGCTTTATAGTATGGCTCATTAGCTTGATCCCTCTATACTTTGTACAATTTTGTATGTCTCCTTTATTTTTTTAAATAGTAACTATAATGATTGAAAACATCGGTGGCTAGAATCACCAAGGGATCAATGGATGCAAAGCCTTAACCCCACCTCTGCATGAGGGCCTTGCTTGAAATCGAGGCAGAGCATCCTAAATGATCTTGTTGATCAAATAGGGACTTTTCTGGTTACAACCAAGGTGATGGATGCAACCGGGGGGTGGCATGGTTAGTCAAAATGCAAATGCAAACAATACATAGTACAACGTGACAATGCATGAAAAAGTGCAAAAAAATGTAAGAAAATGCTAGAAACGGGAGAGAGAAATAGAACATTTCCCCAAATGGGGACATAGGTAACTCTAAAAAGGTCTCAGAAGGTACACAATGTACAACAGGCATAGTGGGAGCATAGTCATAGTCTTGGTGGTGTTGGGCCATGAATTCTAGTGCTCGACATGATGAACTGTGCCTACCAAGTTGGCTGCTGCGGTGTACTGTGCGATGTTCTACAGGGCTGCAACAAGGCTACAATGGACCATGTTGTGCACCTATGCCCCTCTACCAGTGCATTTTGGGTCTAATCCACCCAAAGATGCTCAGTGCCAAATGCCAAATGCCAAGTGCTAAAAATGTTCATGTCTAAGGAATGCCAACCATTTGAGAATGCCAACTGCTTGGAAATGCCAACCATTAAAACATTAGGGGTCCAAGGGTATTTATAGGGCTAGGGTTAGTGCAAAACATAGATCAGGTGCCACATGGCAGTGTGGTAGGTGGGATTACAAGAAAAATTCAGAAAATTTTCTAAGTCCAAGGGTGACCAAAAAAGTTCAAAAATTTTCTAACTCTGGCTACTACGCTCTCCTCGTGTTATGCATGGGATGCGTAATTCAATAGTTAAAAAAATTGCAAAACTGGTAGTTGGAGCTAACTACACTCAACACTTAGAAAAATTTGGGCAAAGTGCCATCATCTTGACACTTAGCCAAATTTGCAATCAAGACACCGAGATCCAAGATTTTGTGGTGTTTCAATGGCCCTTTTTTATTGACATCTAGAGGAGTGACTCGAGAGATGTCAACAAAGAATTGTAAAACACCACAATGGATGTGGCACCAACATCACTCATCAGTACAAGATTTGGTGTTGTTCCACCATGTTCAAAAGTGATGTGGATAAGGGTATGCAAGGGCAAAGTGTGTAAGCAATGTGCTAGGGAGATGAAATGCAAGTAGAGGAAATAAAATGCAAATAATGTATCTGATGCAAGATGCGAGTCAGCATAGCTGATGGTGACCATGGCATGAAGTGGCTTGCCCCTAAAATGTTGACCTCTCATTGGAGTGCTCCTGAGAGAGTTAAATTCAATCCAAGTCTAGGCTAGTTGTGAAGCTACAACATTGTCAATTTTCTTGGGGATGTGCTTTTTCTCATTTTTCTTTTTGCTTTTTTTTTTGTTTTTTCATTTTTTGCTCTTTCCTTTTTTTTTTTCTTACTTTGCTACAAGGTGAACCCCCATTGGGTTTCGCTTACTGTTGAATGCTAACTACAAGGTGTGGGCCATCAAGTAGATGGGATTTGCTTTGATGCAACTACATCACATCTATAGGATAGGTGTTTCTACCTAGGGATAAGTTGTTCTATGATTGATGTGAAGAGAATCCCATATGCATCATAGTGTGTATGTATCATAGGGATGGGCAATCATGAGTATGCGGAGGATGAGAGGCTATTGGGATGAAGGAGTGGATGTGCATAGATTGTAATGTAATGAGGGGGATGTGCACTCTTGAGTGGCTTAACTAGGTAAATCATGCACATTGTAGTATTGTGGAGACTTGCCGCTACGATGAGATGCATCTTTGCATGAGTACCTTCGAGGCTTTGTCCTACAAACACACTTTGAGAAGAAAATAAAACCACAAAACATGAAATACAAGCACAAATCCCAGATGTGAAGATGTTGCAAGTGCTAGATGCAAAGATGTTGCAAATGCATCAAATGCTGTACTAGTTGCAAGTGCTTAGGAAGCTAGTAAAAGTGCCAAGGTGATGGTGCTATGAGTCTTTCAAAGGTTGCACTAATGGTAGGTGCTCCAAAAGATCAGCAGAATGGTAGAAGGCAATCATGCTACAAGTGCCCCAAGGGTTTCACTAATGGCAGGTGCTCCAAAAGATCAACAACATTCCAATTTAAAGTTTTGGAAAATCATGAATCTAGTTTAAGGTCCTGGCAGAACATGATGTGCTAGTTTATAGTCCTAGCAAACTACTGGGTGCCAATTTAACATCGTAGTGGATGGTGGATGTTGTGCCAATTTAATGTCATGACCCAAGGATGATTTGTGCTAGTTTATAGTCATAGCAAATTGCTATGCCAATTTATAGTAATAGTAGACTATTTGTGCTAGTTTTTTACATCATGGCAAATGAGTGCTTACCTTGCTTATGTGAGGTGTGATGTTGCATGCGTAGTCATGTTGTGTGATTACAAGATCCTATTAAAATCAACTAGAAAAGAAACATCTAGTGGCACCTATCATAAACAGAGTTAAAATACACGAATGAAAGGAAAGAAATGCAAAAAGTGATAGTTTTAGGCCACTCCAAGCCATGGGCTAGTTTAAGGCCTTTTCAAGCCATGTGTTTTTATAGCTTTATGTTTTTTTTATTTTTATATGTTTTTGATGTTTTTCAAATGCAATGCATAAACTAAGTGGATGGATGTATAACAAAGTATAAATGCATAAACAAAGTGAAGCAATGTGTAAACTAGGCAAGTAGGTGAGATGTATATGCATGAACAAATGCAACGCAAGCAAAAACCAAAAATGCATGGCTCATGCAAGCAAGGGGTAAGTAGGTGCTTAGCACATTTTTGGCCAAGGAAAAGTCTTATTCATGTAGTTTCTTCCTAACTAGGTGTGAAGTAGGGGGTGTGCAAGGCTTAGGATCCTCTAGGAGGTTGTTGGCTTCAACCACTCATTCGAGTGTGTTAGCCTTAGGCATTGCATTGGTTTCCATAGGTGTACCACCAAGAAACTCCACCTATGACACTTGCTTCATGTCTATGTTGTGGGTAGCTAGAGGGGGGACATTATCACCATGGATGATAACTTGACCACCTTCATATGGAAGGTGGATTTCTTGATGGAAGGGAGATGAGAAAGCCTATAGTTGGGCTAGGCAAGGCCTGCCTAGGATCAGGTTAAAGCCTAACATCTTCTCTATGATAGTGAAATTTGTGCTAGTGGGGAATTGCTCTCCTATCATGAAGGCTAAGTTGATTGTACCCATGATGGTGATGCATGATTCATTGAATGATTTTAGACACATGGTTTTGGTTGGCCTAATTTCGTCTTCCAGGCCTAGATTTTCAATGATAGAGTACAAGACTATGTTTGTTGCTACACCATCATTGACATGCACTCTGTAGATGGTACACTACTCAACATGTATGATAATTGATAATGGAGATGTAGTGACCTCCCCTCCTTTGGGGTTAACCTTGATTGCATCATCATGAAACACTAGGGATGTTGAACCTAATTCCTATGGTGTAGGGGGTAACATTGTTGCATAGATGGTGTTATCATCTGCAGGGATGTCCTCTGTAATAGGAATGAAGGCCAACATCTGAGCCAACGCTTGGAAGTGAGCAAATAAGGTCATGACTAGGTCATACTAGCTCAATGTTGTATTCTTTTGCTTGAGCATTTACTTTACCTAGGTTAGTGCAGTTATGAAGTCCTTGTCATCAACCATTATGTTGGCCTTGACTTCCTCCATTCAGTTTAAGAGATGGATCTCTCATGGAGGGGACTTGGGCTTGGCTTTCTTGGCTTGCTTAGGGGTATGGATCCCAGTTTTTGGTTGTTGCTTGCTAGTTATGGCCTTTGCTTTGACCATCAAGATTGCAAGATGCTCATTTGTCCTCTTATGTTGCCATTTGGTAGGCCTACCTAGGTTACTAGTGGGGTCAATCCTTGAAGGAGGAGGGACCAAGACGTTGTCCACTATTGGGTTTCGAGTAGGTGAGGAGCCATCACATTGTGGCATCCTTATGAAAAATGATGGTTTAGGAGTTGTTGCAAGGCCAGCTCATTAAGGCACCTTGATGATGAAAGGTTGCTTAGTGGTTGTTACTACTGCATCATGCCAGTTTAATGTGTCAGCAGATGAGTGGCTTGGTTGCTAATTTAATGTCTTAGTGGACGATTGCTCTGGAACCTTAACCACAAAAGGTGTTGTCGATGCTTGAGGTGGCACTTTGATAACAAAGAAATGCCTCTTGCTTATGGAGGTTGAGGGGATCCTTGCCTTGTTAGGAGGCACGTGGATCAAAAAATGTTGTTGTGAAAATTTAGACTTGCCAACTACACTGATGGATTTTATGAAGTAGGGGGCATTATTTATGTTGGATTGGTTGGCTACCTTAAGCACTAGTTGGCCCCGTTCTATCATTATTTGCAAGTCATCCTACAAAGCACGATAATTGTCCATACTATGACTAGACAATTGGTGGTACTGACAGTATTAGTTTAGTTGGAAATGTTGTGGGACCAGGGGCTTGTTTAGTACTACTGAAGTTGGGTTCCTTAGTTTTTCATAGTTCTTGTCATGTTTTTTTGTAGAGAATCTCTGATATGTGTTTATGTTGGATTTTCTTAGCTTTTAGGAGTTGATCCAAGAGTGTAGAGGGTTCCATCAGTAGTGGTGTATACTTTGAGGGATCCTTGCACTCAAAGTTGGGCCTTAGGGTAGCCCCTACCAATGTAGGTGAGTTGATGCTATAGTTGGTAGCTTTGTGAGCTAGGGCCTTTGGTTGCTTGGCCATTAGGCCTTAGTTGTTTGCTTTTGTGCTTGTGGCCACTATTGCCACTATTGCATTTTTCTTACATGCATGTTGGTTTCTATAGGCCACATAGGCCGAGTCATTGCTAGTTTTCACTACCTCCTTATTGCCCTTTGTTTGGGTAAAGGCTTGGCTAAGGGACTTCGAGGCCAAGTAATAAAGTTTGAATTTTATGAAGTCATTCACTACACCCTTGAAGATGGCTAGTAAGTGCATCTCTACTAGGGGTTCATGCATTTCATTGAATGCGACATTCCAACGTTAGAGGAATTTTGGCATAGGATCTAGGGGTCTCTCCTTGACTTGCATGAGCTAATCAAGGGTTGCTTCAGGCTTTAGGTTGTACTTGAAGCATGTCACAAATTGGCTTATGAGATCCTCCAAAGAAGAGATTGAGGCCTTGGGTAGCATGCGATACCAGTCTAAGGCCTTGCTAGTGAGTGACATGAGAAACACACACATAATGACATGTGGCCAAGCTTGAACGAGGAGGCACTTAGATCAAAATGTGACCAAGTGTGCATTGGGATCCCCTTTACCATTGTACTTAGTGAGTTGAGGCAGTTGAACCCTAGTTGGGAGAGTTAGAGGTGGTACCATAGGACTTATGGAATTGTCTTGGTAGAAGGCCACCACCTTGATGGTGTTGGAGGAGGTACCCTTAAGTTAGTTGATCTTCTCTATCAAGCTTTGGATTTGTTGAAATGCCTAATCCAAGCTTGGGGATGTGCTAGCTAGTTGCATTGGTTGAACTTGTGTTGGTTGCATAACATAGGATCAGATTGTTGGTTGTGGAGTTTGCTAGTTTAACATCATAGTGGATGTTCATTACCGTTTTAATATCATAGTAGATGATCATTGTTAGTTTAATGTTGTAGTGAGTGGGTTTTGTTGATGCATCGACTAAGCGATGGACGTGATGATCGAGGTAGACCAGACATAAGTGGGTTGGATGAACACCATGGATGCTGATGAGACAAGTAGGATGTAGGATGCCTAAATTGTTTGGAGCTAGGAGGTGGCCCCTACATGACCATAGGGTTGGGCAAATACAACAGTCACTTACAAGGAAGGCTAAATTGGCATGGCCATCATCTCAAAGAGGATAAGTGGACTAAACTAAGGAGGGGCTGTACTAGGGAGCAGTTGTTAGCAGACAATGTAGAGGGGGCTCTCATGTTTAAAGTGGTCCTCGAGCTCATCTTATTCTCTTGTGATGCTTCTTCATAGGTTGTCCCTGCATCATGCTCATTTCCATAGATGAGTTGGAACAATAGCTGGTGGTAGGACTCTGTGAGTGGGATTATGTCGAACAAGGAGAGGTTGTATTCCCATCTGTCCCAATGGACTCATTCATAATCTTATTTTGCCTCTAGGTTAAGGTGATCCACTAGTAATCCTACTTGGATTTTGGCACAAAAAAATTGTATTGGTTGTGGCTTAGTGCAATACGCTTTGGGTGGATCGTGGTGTCAAATGTATTAGACATCGATGTGGAAGGTTGATCTAGATTCATGTTCACAAATCAGGTTGTGAGAGTTGTTGTTTGCAAAAAATAGCTAACTCTAAAAACTACAAAACATGACTAATTTTTCTAGTAGCAAAAAAATGACTAAGTATAAAAATGTAGAAAAATGACTAAGTGTAAAATTGTAGAAAAATGGCTAAGTATGGAAATGCAAAAAAAAAAATGCTAATTGTGGAAATGCAGAAAAAAAAATACTAATTGTAAAAGCTGCTGAAAATAGCTAACTCTGGTGCTACGCTCACTACGTTAAAGCTGGCTACGCTCTCTTGAGCACCTAGAATTTTGGTTAATTGCCAAAGATACACTTTGGCTTTTGTCTAGGAAGGTTCCAAGAGAATCGATGATGGGGTTTAACTACACCAACCGGTGGTGGAAAGAGCACACAAGACAACAATCAAAAAATGTAGAAGGAAATGGTGAGGCCCTCCTTCTAGCACCAACAAACTGTAATGACCAAAAATTTCGATGGTTGGAATCATTGATGGATCAATGGATGCACAACTTTAACCCTGCCTCTGCACGAGGGCCTTGCTAGAAATGGAGGCAAAGCACCCTAAATGATCTTGTTGATCAAATAGGAACTTTGCTAGTTGCAACCAGGGTGGTGAATGCAACCAAGGGGTGGCATGGTTAGTTGAAATGCAAATGCAAACAATACGTAGTATAATGTGATGGTGCATGAAAAAGTGTAGAAAGATGCAAGAAAAATGCTAGAAACGGGAGAGAGAAATGGAACATTGCCCCAAATGGGAGCATATTTAACTCCAAAAAGGTCTTAGAAAGTACATAGTGTACAACAAGTGTAGTGGGAGTGTAGTCATAGTCTTAGTGGTGTTAGGCCATGAAGTCTAATGCTCATCGTGATGAACTATGCCTATCGAGTTGGCCACCACAGTGTACCGTGTGGTGTTCTATAGGGCTGCAATGGGGCTTTGGTGGACCATGATGTGCAACTCTGCCTCTCTACTAGTGCATTTTGGGTCTCATCTACCCAAGGTTGCTTAGTGCCAAATGCCAAATTCCAAGTGCTAAAAATGCTCATGTCCAAGGAATGTTAATTGTTTGAGAATGCCAATAGCCTAGGAATGCCAAGCATTAAAATGTTGTAGGTCCAAGGGTATTTATAGGGATAGGGTTAGCACAAAACACAAATCAAGTGCCACATGGTAGTGTGGTAGGTGGGACTACAAGAAAAATTCAAAAAAATTTCTAAGTTTAGAGGTGACCAAAAAAGTTTAAAAATTTTCTAACTCTGGCTGCTATGCTCACCCCATGTTACATGTGGGATGTGTAACTCAGTAGTTAGAAAAAAAATTGTAAAGCTAGTAGTTGGAGCTAACTATACTCAACACTTGGAAAAATTTGGACAAAGTTCCACCATTTTGAGAATTAGCCAAATTTGTAGTTGAGATGCTGAGACCCGAAATTTTGTGGTGTTTCAGTAACAACAAAGTTTTTTCTCCTATTGTTGGGCATTTCTCCATCCCTCAAAATTTTGTTAAATAATTTCTACACATTCATTTTCATAATAAATGCATTACAATATATAATTTTTAAGGAGACATTATTTTTTAAAATATAAGAAAATTAAGCTAGTAGAATAATGTATGACCCATTCTAAAAACCTTGATAAAAGAAGTAAGGTATGAATTAAATCTATTTAATTTTGATTCCATAAAATTAAAATAGATATTATATTAAATGTAAATATTGATATCAATAACCTAGAAAATAATGATATGTTTCTGAAAAATAGCTAGATATTGTCAAAGTGAGCATAACTAAATGGGTGGTGGAAGCTCTTAGAACTAAGGTAGCATCAAAAGTCTTGAGGTCTTCTCTTCTACAATTTGACTTATCATGAATCAACCATGAGTTGACCATGGATCATAGTATGTAATTTCTTCTTATCATAAGTTGGCCACAAGTTGTAACACCTTTTTCTTAGTCTTCATTGTGAGTCACAGTGGGATCACAATTAGTACTATGCAATGGTCATGACTTGCAATGACCACCGTGACTTTACTGTAAGTTGCAGTTTTCTCATAAGTAAAAAATCTAAGAGTCAGTACAAGTGACCTTCTTAGTTGGAATGGAATCATAGACTATATAATAAAAAATAATAAGAGAATCAACCTTTAAATTTTCAATTCAAGGGAATCTCCAAGCCCAAACCTTCATGAACATGACATAAAACATCTAAGAAATGATAAATCTACTCAATAACATTGCATGCAAGGTCAATTAAGTGAGATTTGAGACAATTTTCTATGGGTTTCTTCCCTTCTTGTAGCATGCAATAAGAAATTATGAATAATGTTACTCTTCTCAAAGAACTTAGATTTGGAACTCATATGTCTAGAATTATGATCTAAAGGGTTTCTAAGATCAAATTAACCTTCTTAATACAACATGTAATAGAATTTGTGAATATTACCAAGAATCCAAAAAAGAACCATAATAATTGTTTAGAACCCTTATGAAATGAGAGAGATTTGAGTGAATTATTTATGAAATAATAATGAGAAAACTCAAATCTAGACAAAAACATCAATTTAAATCATAAAACATATAGATCTAATAAGTTGTGAAATTAAACAAGAGAAATATTATAAAATGATTAAGAAATTGTAAACTCAATTATGAAACAAGAACATATTGTGAAATGTAAAATATTTATGAAATGTTTGTGAAATTAGATATGAAATATTATGAACTATGAGCTAATGCATGGCCAATGACATAAGCCCATTATGAAAGAACAAGGAAAAGAAAAAGAATTAAAAGCTTGAGAAAACTTTAGTACAAAAAAATCCTTCTTGTTCTCTTAATGAAAAGATATCAACATACAAATGCAATGTCTGGCATCATATTAAGTTTGAGATGAGGGCATTGATCTCCTTCTATAGCAGTTGAGAGTGGATACATGACATAAATCTCCTTACTTTTCATCAAAGTTGTGCTATCCTAACTTTAAATATAACATGACTGTGTTGACCAAAATCATCGGTGTAAGGCTAGAAGGGAAAAACAAATGCCAAAAGATTGCTAGAGAGACACAGTCGACCTTGCCTTCTTGTGAAGGCAAGCTAGAAAAGAATGAAATGAAGGTAGAGTGCCTTGGATGGTTTGCACACAAATCAACCAAGGACTTCCCTGAGTGTAAGCTATGGCCTGCGCTAGGGTTATCATAACTGGTAACGTACGAAAGGTAAATGAAGCATATATAGAAGTGTAAAATAAATCAGAACAAAGAAAATAATGTAATGGAAGGAAATAATGAACTATATTGTATTTCTTAAATAAAGATGTGCACCAGTCAAAGCGTAGTTGCAAGTGTAGATGGCAAGTTAAGCGCTAACCCCTAGAGTGATGTATTTTAGGTACTTGGATGCTAGGAGTCACGTGTTCCCGAACATCCAAAGTTGTTGGTTGATGCTTCCAAAGCCATTAACCTTCAAAATTTCCAACCAATTTTTATGTGAATTGACAAAGTATTTATAAGGTCCAGCTAAGCTTGGATACGAAACTCATAGATGGATTCAACAGCAAAGAAATGAGAGAAAAATGGATCATGTAATACTTGTTTAATGGATAGCTGTGTATGACTTGGACGCATGTGGGCAGGCTACATTTTTGACAAGATGCACTATATCTTACAATGTGTATTGGCTTACACAAGCTAGCTTACGCCCATAGAAGTAGATATAATTTGGAGCGTAAGAGCTTGACAAGCTCACAAATGATGAAAATTTACAATAGAATGATAATGTATAATAAGAGAAATTGACTTCAGCTCTCTTGAAACTTCTCGATCCATGGATTGATTGCTGCAGGATGTTGATGTGAGCAGTTTTGTGACTGTTTGAGGCATCTCAGTTTTGCCAAAGCTTCTAGCATGAGTTGATTTTGTCTTGGCGTGTCTCCAGCATGTGTTTGGCGTCCTTTTGACTAGGCGTGACTAGTACTCATGTTGCCAGTGTGACCTCGGTGTGATCTAAGGAAAATAACACATTTCACACTAAATTTTGATCTTTGAAGCTTGTTCTTTAAATGCAAAAATTTCCTAGCTGTGATTGACCCTGAGAGTGAAATGCATGCTAAAAATTGGGCTTGAGTGTGTCTTGATTTGAGCCACTTTTGGTAACTCATGCTAGACTCATGCTTAGCATGACCTCAGCATGAGTAACAAAATTTTTTGATTTTGGACCTGAAGTTTGGAATTCTAGAGGCTGGGACTTGAAGTAGTCATCAACAAACCCTGAGGATGACTTGTGCCTTTGAAGTCAAACCATTTTAACTAGATTTTGAGGCTCTTGGAGTTGCTCATGTTGGACTCATGCTGCCAGCGTGACCTCAGCATGACCACAACATGAGTGAGAAAATTTGTATAATATGGCCTAAAATTTAAACTCCTGAATGCTGATACCTGAAGTGGATAACAATGGCCCTATGAAGATGACTTGCATCCTCAGATTGGCCCATCTTTGACTCGATCTTGAAGTCATTGGAGTTAAGCACATTGAGGGAAAGCTTGGCTTTGGCAAGCCCAGCATGAGTTCTATGCCTTAGCCAAATTTTTGCCTCCCAAAAGCTCAAAGGGTTTATGTCATTCTCGTTTCAAAGTGCTAGGATGAAATTAGTGGTGTTTCATTGGTCCCTCTTTGCTGATGTCTAGAGGAATCCACTTGAGAGGCGTTGACAAAGAAGCACAAAGCACCACAACCAACCAAGTACCAAGCATTGGTCATTGGCCCCTGGGTGGATGTCATCGCACCGTGTTTCAAAAGTACATGGGATTGGGGAAAGGTAGTTCAAGATGCAAGGGGATTGATTGTAACCGGGGTAATCAGGAATTGATTAAGGGTTATAATTGCTATTGAAATCATGGGAGAGGAATGCTCTCACATGAACGAGCCATATTTTTGATCCTTGTCAGTAGCCAGTGTTTAGCTAACTTGGAACCAAGACATAGAAGGTGTGTTCTTTGGAGAAACAAGACTCTTGTAGAGTGTTTACGGGAGCCCGTTGTAAATAGCCAAAGTCACGTGATGATGTGTAATATGATCATTTGAGACACAAGTGTAATTGTTTTTCCAAGATAATTGCCTTCCCACCTAGGGCTTGTATGAGAAGAGCCAATGGTCTTTGGTCTATGATGTCAACGGGGTCATGAAGACCTTTTCTATGCATTTTTCTCTTTGATCTTTTTGTTCTTTTTCTTTTTGTTTGCCCCTTTTTTTCTTTTTCATTTTTGTTGTTTTTTTTAAAGAGCTTTCTTTCAGTGTTGTACTCGTGCTCATGTGCTTGCATTTGTATCATGTACTGTGACCTGTGTTTTTACGTTGCAACTACTTAGAGAAACACAGTGTGAAATAGTGTATCAAGAGCTTTGGGGTGAATAAAATGTATCGAGGGGGTGTAATTGAATAGGATAGGAGAACATGATGGGGAATAGGGAATGTATCAGGGGTTAAGAATGTACTTATGAATGGATTGATTAACCCAGTTGCGTGCGTCAGGAAGAATGTGATACCTTGTCATCATGATGAAGTGCATCTGTGCACGAACGCCTCAGGTGTGTCATCCTACAAACACAACTCCAAGAAGATAAGAAAACCAAAAATGATATGGTTAACTAAGAACTTTAAACTTGAATACAATCAAGGAGATAGAGCGATCGTGTGCAATTTCAAAGCAGACAGAATCATGAATAGCATTAGCTTCACTAGGGTCCATGAGACAAGTTATGCAGCAAGTTTTTGTGGAGCACGTACAACCAATTGCAGTGAGATATCTTTTCAAGTATTACTTGGTCATCAATAATGTCTCCAGTTTATAGTCTTAGTTGAACTTTTTTGGGTTTGTTTCACATCATAGCCCTTTGGACAGTGCCAGTTTAGCGTCATAGTGGATGGTGTAGTGCTAGTTTATAGTCGTAGCAGACTATGAAGAGGCAAACCAGTTTATAGTCTTAGTGGATTCTACACGCTAGTTTTACATCATGGCAAACAAATGTGGTAGTTTAGTATCATGCTGGATAGAGCTTTGTGGTGTCAATTTACCATCATGACACCAAGACAATCTATGGTGCTAGTTTCAAGTCATAGCCCCAAGATCATTCTATGGTATCAATTTTAGGTCATGATGCTAGGATTGATACGTACCTCAAGTTCATCAGACATAGTACCATTTCATATACAGGTGATTTGTAGGATTAGCAAACTCGTTCCTATCCATGTCAGCATGTTTGAATGCTCCATTATTGTATGCCTTGGTGACTAAGTAAGGCCCTTCCCAGTTAGCTGAGAATTTATCTAGATGTTCACAGATGGCCTTAAAGGACTAGGTCTCCTTCCTTAATTGGGTGCTTATGTAGATTTTGTTTGTGTCATTGCTATTATTTTTTCTAGTACCACTCAATCTGATCAAGTGTTCATAAACATTCCTCTTCCACTGAGTTAAGGTTAGCAATGCGCAGTTCATTATTTTGGCTTTCATTGAGGAGGCCCGAGAGAGCTATCCATAATGAGGGAACCTATAACTCTAAAGGTAAAATAGATTCATATCCATATACAAGACTATACGGAGTTTTACCTATAGGTGTTCAATGTGTCGTTCTGTATGCCCACAATGCGTAGACTAATTGTTCATGTCATCGCCTCTTACTCTAATTTAGCATCTTTTTGAGCACCATGATGATAGTTTTGTTTGTAGGCTCTGCTTGAACATTTCTCTATGGGTAGTAAGGTGAAGAGAATGAATGTTTAATACCTAGGCTTTCACAAAAGCTTTTGGTATCCACACTGCTAGACTATGGTCCATTATCAGTAATGATGGTCATTGGAATACCAAAACGGGTCATGATGTTTTCTATTATGAAAGTGAAAATGTGCTTAGAAGTGGTATTCCTAAGGGGAATAGCTTCTACCCATTTTGTGAAGTATTCTATTGTAGTGATAATGAAGTTATGTCCTGTAGAGGATGGTGGTGTTATTGGTCCAATGATGTCTGATCCCCATCTTTGGAATGGTCATGTGATTTGTGTCATGTGCAATTTGTTAGGCAGCACATGTATTAGGTTTCCATGCCTTTGGCAGATGTCACATGTTCTAACCTTGGAGAAGCAATCGTACTCCATGTGTGACTATTACTTTCCTTTTGTGGAGGATTGAGCAACATAGTGTAGGTCAAACTCTACAATCATTGCTTTCCACCTAGCTATCCTACTCAACTCATAGATGTTGTTAGTGATGGCGTGGAGTACATTATTATTACAAATGATGTAGACTTGATTACGGAAGAGATAATGCCACCATCTCTTCAAGGAGAAGATGAGGACAAGGCATGATCACTCCACGTCATTGTATCGTTGTTCATAGGTGATTAGAGCATAACTTAGGTAATAGACAGGGATCTCGATTCCATCTTTATGTTTTTGGCAAAGCATAGATGAAATAGAAGAATCAAAAGTTGCAAGGTAGATGTAGAAGGATTTATCACTCTGTGGGGGATAAACGGTTAGCATTTGAGCCAGCTCTTACTTTATGTTCTTGAATGCTTCCTGGCATTGTTGAGTCCATTGGAAATGCACATTCTTTCATAATAGGTGTTGCATGGGTCTCAACTTATCCATCAGCATTTCGATAAAGCGTCTAATGAATTGCAGCCTACCCTATAGACCATGTAGTTTGATAAGGTTTTTTAGTGGTTGCATGTTAATTATTGCCTTAACCTTATCAGGGTCTACTTGTATCCCTGTTTCAGAGACTACGAAGCCAAGAATTTTTCCCATTTTAACACCAAAGACACACTTCTTTGGATTGAGTCTAAGGTCATTTTTAAGACCAAACGACATCATCATATAGTAGAATGTACCCCAAGGTATCATAAAGGTTGTTCTAAGTTGATGTTCCAGATTGATTCTTATTTGATTGGTTCCTGAAAATCCATCTATAAAGGATAATAGTGCATGTCGAGTAGTTGTGTCAATAATTTGATCGATACTAGGTAGCGGGAAGTCATCCTTTATATTGGTTGTGTTAAGATCACGGATGTTAATGCATATTTCTATACTACCATTCTTCTTAGGGACCACAACAATGTTTAATACCTAATCGGAATAGTCAATGGCTCGGATAAAACTGGCTTGGTAGAGTTTTGTGATTTACTCATAGACTGCTAACACCACCTCGGGTCTAACTTTACATACCTTTTGCTTCACCAGTTTGACTTTTGCATCAAGAATAATGTTATGTTGGACAATTCGAGGGTCTAGCCCTGGCATGTTGGTGTATGACCATGCAAATGTTTTTATATTATCCTTCAGTACTCGAGAGATGTAACTGACAAGTTTTGAGTCCAGTAGAGCACTTAATTTCAATGATCTAGTTTCACCATTGGATGTAGTAATGGGGACTTCAACAAGAGGGTCTTCAATGATATTATCGACCTCTAGATCTAAAGTCTTAGCCACATTTTTAGGCCAGTCTGATGTTTCCTGAGTGGAGGCTATTAAATTAGTATAAGTGGATGGGTCTAGATCCAAGGATTCTAGATTAATTTTCCTTTTTACTTCCCCGTGTGGTCCACTAAGAGACAATGTTGAAAAGATATTCTTGGTGGCCATGTGCTTGCTCCTGCCAATTTAAACCAGAAGCGCAGTGAGTGACATTTACTTGATGAAGGAGTTGTTAAATGTAAATGGACATCGGGTAATTAATCTATATACTAATGAAATTATGGAACGTAGCGGTAGTTTAGTATCATACTTGGACAACATGGCGATTTTAGGCTATATTGGGCCAGGAATATTCATGTCATTTTATGTATGGAGCATTGTTAATTTCTATGTTTCGTGTGAGCAATGAGTTTGTGGGATTTTATAGTCTTATGGATTTTTATGCATGCCATTATCTATTTTATATATATATATATATTATTATTTGTGTTGATTTTAACCTTTCTCCCCTTCCTTTTCATTTTTTTTACTATCTCTAATATTTTGGCCTTATCCCATAGGAATAAAATAAAGAGGAATATTATGTAAGAATGAAACAAAAATGACATAAGTAATAACATGAAAAAAAATTTAAACATGAAACATGGTAAAATAAATAAATAAATAAATAAGTTAAAAATAAAATAAACAAATAAACTAAATTGGGAGTGAACATGGGGTTAAAAAGGGGTTTTGAGCTACAAGGGCGTCACTTGTGCTAGCATGAGTTTATGAGCATTGGATTGCAGCATGAGCAAGCTAAAGAGTGTAGCATAAGCATTGGCATGAGTTGCAGCGTGAGCTATAGAACCAACAATGAAGAGCAAAGGGAAAGCAAGCCGAGGCAAAGGAAAGATGCAAGTAAATTTGGTGTTCATGGAGGAGAGTGAAGAGCTACTTCAACGTCTTCATCAAGCTAGAATTCTAGCATGGGATGGGGCTTTACACAAGTTTGTTTCTTTTTGTTTCTCTCCATTATTTTGTGCACAATGTTAGCTACGAAAGCATGGTCTTTGATGGCCACCATTTTTTGCTGTATTTTTAGCATGATTTTGCGTTTCTCTGATGCGCTTTGGGGCAGTGGAGCTTGTACTAGGGTTTATGGCTTGTTGCATTTCTGGTTGGTCTTTTTATTTTTCTTTTGGTTTTGCATGATCTGTACATGGGCCAATTTATGTTTTGTAAGTAGGGTAAGCTTCAGTCTAAGTGTTAGGGAAAAACCCCAATGTAAGTTGCAGGGAACAGGCATAGCGTGAGTTGCAGGGAATAGGCACAACGTGAGTTCCTGGGATAGGCACAACGTGAGTTCCTGGGAACAATGTGACCTACAAGGTAAGCCAACGTGAGCACAAAACGGGGTGTAGAGACCTTAGGTATTGAAGAGTCACCTTCAGGGATGAGAAGCATCCATGTGTCAGTCGCAGGAAGGCATACAAAGCTCAGGGGTTTATTCAAGCATGATGCGCATTTCACGGAAACGCTTACCCAAAAAACTGGAAAAAGAACTCATCTTTTGTTGCATCTGGCAATAGAGAGGCATGCAGTCTCACTCTTTTCATTGAAAAATCCATAGGTCTTACCTACCAGGTCCAAAAACTCTCATTTCCTATGGAAGATCCTTAGGCCCATCACCTTATATAATATTTGGAAACGTAGATGTACTACACATTTTCAAAAGACAATTATTTCAAACCCCTTACAGCTAACTACTTCGGAAAAAATGCAAATTTTACGACATGTTCACTTCCAAATTATATCTCAAGCCCCAAAATTCAAGATGAATGCTAATCAGTTGTTTCTCTTATTGCAGCCATGGAGTCATATCGGAGATCTCAATAATCACCATCATCAGGCCTAGCTTCCGAAGAACGTCTCCTAATTAAGCCACAGTACTCTACACTCGTCGGCCTTTTCCTCTTTCTTCCACCTTTGTTCTCTTCTGACAATCCACATCCAGGAAAAGTTACACACTTTTCAGAGAATGGTTATCCTCAAGATTGCATTTACATTCCCTGTGGAATGCTAAGTTTAGCATGTCTCCTTTATAATAATCTCAGTCAACATGGTTTCTCTTCCTCATTTCCTCACTCTGTATATTTGAAATTTGAAAGTTGCTTATGTACTACATTTTGTTTTCTATTAATAAAATTCTCTTTTTTGGGGTCCGACACCCCCCAAAAATCCATAGGTCATAGTAGTCATGCACCCCAGAGAAATCATTGATGCAGTTAAGGAAGTTTTAGGTAACTAACTGTCAATGTGAGTGTAGGGCAAGCTAGCATGAGCATAGGGCAAGCCAACGTGAGTGCAAGGAAAGCCCTCTCATGAGTGGAATTTCCCTTTGTCGGGGTTTTAGGGTTTTTATTTCTTTCTTGATTGGCGCATGTACAAGCCATGGCGATTCCACTTTTTGTCAAGTTTTTTGGTGTTTCCCTTTGTTGGGGTTTCGGGGTTTCTGTTTCTTTCTTGATTGGCACTTGTACAGGCCATGGCGATTCCACTTTTTGTCAATTTTTTAGCATCTACTATGAGGTGAACCAGTGTCTATATGTTAAAAATAAAGCAGTGATTGATTTTTAGTGAATTTTATGTTTTAAAGCTTGGTATATCTACACTACGTTTCATGCAAGAAAAAGAGAAGGCCACAATTTTTGTATATGTAACAATTGTTGGTAATGTGAGCATGCCTAGTTTGTGTTAAAACATGAAGATGCAAATTGTTTGTCGAAATGTTCATTGGTTATTGGTGTTTAGGTCTATGTTGTTTATTGTTTTCTTGTTTGGATAGATTTAAATATGTTTCTACAAATCTACGAATGTTCATGGTTTTATACCTACATGTTTATTTTATGTTGCTTGTAATAAATTACTATGTAAACAATTTCAATGTACCCCAGTGAGCATGAAATACACCAAATAAATATTGGTGTCCTTGTCTCATGGGATGGGGCTATGTATTTAAATATTATTTATGTGTATTTTGGTTTGTGTGATTTCATATTATTTTGAGCACTAGGACTCTTTTCTTACCTAAGGTTTTTTGGCTATATGTAGGGGGCCTAAAGCTTCCCTACTTGTGGTTGAGCTCATTGGTGTACTTGCTTGGTTTTGCCCTTTTGGCCCAGATGTACCTCCTTATGACATGCGTATTGGGCCTCATGTGATATGCTTCCATCCTAATGTTGGTGCATTTTTTTCATTTATTTTACAAAGTTTCAGTGTAGCTATATGGTCTCATTTAAGTGATCAGTTGGCCTGTGATATCGTTGAAACAATGTTTCCTGGATCTACACAAGGCATGCTTGCCTTTATTACTAACATAGACGAGGGACTTTTTACAGTTGAGGGGGGCCCTCCCAAGGGTCCTAGGTTCACTCGCCCCTTGACTCGTGTATGGGAACTACCTACTTGTAACCATTATAGCAGCAACAACACACTTTTTTGAGCTTTCCGTGTTCATACACTATTCCAGAATCCACCTAGAACAGTGTATAGAGTGGATAGGTATGTGTTTTGTGCTTTGTGCTTTGCTTAATTTTTTATTCTTTTAAAATTATATCATTGTCTATGCATAAATATTCTTCTTCTATGCAAGCTTCATTTTGATGAGAATGGGATGCGTGATAATGATGGTGGGCTTGCCTTAACGTGCACAACATTGAAGACATTCATGGTGGGCCCCACTCTTCATGTTGTGGTGCTATACTAGACAAGAGCTACTATTGTGACTACCATAGGCAAATTTCAAGGGCTTTTAAACACTGTCAAGTTTGTGGTTGGTTGCATGAGGATTGGTTCCCCAAAGGGCCAACTTTTGCTCAGAGAGTTGATCCTGCATCTAATCTGCCTACGCCATTTACTGATGGTAAATGATCACATTCTAGACTCCATTTTCTCCCCGTTGCATCATCGTGTACTATGTTTTTAACCTTTCACTCTATGTTTTTCCTATAGCAGTCGTCTCTTCTAATGAAGTTACTATCATATCAGGGAGTACTGAGGCCACTCTTTTTATGAAGTATGAAGAGATAGAATAATCACAACAATGGTTGTAGATAAAGGCCTATGAATTAGTCATCATCCATCTTACCCATACGGGTTTGATGGACTTGTTCATTACTCTAACACCTAATGTTCCGGTGACTGAGATGGTTACCGTTTTTAATTCTTTTAGTGAGGATGCTTCTCACTTTACTACATGGGTTCGAGGAGTTAAGATGTCTTTCCACTTGACTGTTGAGTTCCTTTCCAATCGCTTTGGCATGCCCATGGATTGTGCCAGGGTGGCCATAGAGAAAGCAACTAAAGAAAGCCAGGTCATAAAAGAGCTTGTAGAGTGGTTAGGAATGTCTCAGGGTCCCAAAGGTTTTTCCATGCAAAATGATACCAAAGTAATGGAGGTGAACTTCTTGTACCCCCTCTTTCAGGCACAAGCATTTCCTAAATCTCTTTCTCAAGGGAGAAACCTTGGGATCGAGTCTACACATATCATACATGCAGTCCTAGAGATGGGCATGCATTATGATTGGGCACAATTCCTTGTGTCAGGCTTACGTAGGAAGATTATTAGATTACGCACAAACATCAATGCCAAGTCCCATTTCACATTTTCCTTCTTCGTAGATTATCTTCGTAGGTTTGCTGAGTTTTTAGTAGTTTATGGAGATAACCGTTATATATTGAGGGATCACTCACAGCTATCTCGCCCTTGGTTTCACCATTTGTTTGACACCACTAGATCTCAGGACCCACTTGAAGGTATTGAAGAATCAGTGTCCATTACTACTAGGGGTGCAGCTAGTCATTCCCATCATTCCCATGATAGCTTGGGATTAGAACTACCTAGACTACACACATCTATTAAAGGGGCTGAACGTATGATTCATGAGACTGTCAAGAGATCTAAGGCAAAGGTGAAGAGAGTTGAATGCCCAAGGAAGCCTGCTCCAGAGGTGAGACCACCAAGAGTGACGAGGATCCATTTTGTATTACCAGTGGAGGGTAAGTATTTTATCTTATTATTTTATGGTATTTTAATTTATATATTTCATTAAATGTATGTATACACTATGTTATACTAACGCTAGAATAGTGATGTTTTTAGAGGAAAGCCCCGAGAGGGAGAGGGAAATCTTGGCCTTGACGATTGAACCTGAGGTGTCTATTATTGGGCCAGAGGAGGAAGAAAACGAAGGGGAAGCAGTGATCTAGGAACTCCCTATCTTGCAAGAGGAAGATGTAGCAAGCATCATAGGTACGAATCTTGTGGAAGCTTTGGATGCACTTAAGCATTCAAGCGAGGAGAGGGGTGTTTTCGATGGTTTTTTTTATAGATCTTTGTAACTTGGTGATCCACCCAAGCTAACTAGCAAAGGACTTTTTGGTATGTTTCTTTAGCTTGATCCACACTTTATGCCTTTTAACCTTTTATGTGCTGTTTTTTATTATTCTAATTACTCCCAGCACCAGAGGTAGATGTTGAGGTCTCTGAGGCACATACATCCTAGGCAGAGGTGTTAGGATCATAGGCCCTAATTGAGGTGACCTCCCATGCTTGTCCCACATCTACTGACCACCTAAGGCCATGGCCTAAGATGCCTAGTAAAGTAGACTTTGTCATGGGTATCATTAATGATGTAGTCAATTGCCTACAACAAGCTCATCCAGAACTAGGTATGTGTATGTTACATGTCATGCTAAGTGTCTGGGTTCATTGTGCTTCTTTGAATTCATTATTTTTTGTTTAACTACAGTTGATTGATCTGTGCAGTACTTACACTTGTAGGCACCAAGCTTCAATGGGATCCTTCTAAGGCTACTCATATTGATTCCCTCTTTGAATTGCTAAAGAGTATTGAACAAGTCCCTAGGAAGGTTTAGGATGCAGTTTCCAGTTGCATTGTACAAAATGCTAAGTCGCTCTGGACTTGTAGGTGCTCAATTAAGTACCTATGGGATGAGGTACACTCATGAAAGGAAACATAGAAGAAGGATAGAGAAGAAAAGAGAAATCTTCAATCTCATTATGACATGGTTGCTGCTAGGCTGTCTGGTGATAGTACTTGGCGCACATTTGAGATCACATATGCGTGCTACTAGACAATTTTGAATAGCAAAGTATAGGCAACATAGGATTTAGCTAAACAAAGGGCACAAATGGATCTGCTAAACAGGAAATGTCATGATTAGAAATCCTTTGCTGCTAAGGTACGTAAGTGGGGTCAAGATTAGAAGGACCATAAACATCAGTACAAGAAGTGGTTAAAGGAGGAATAAGTTGAACATTGTCGAATGGAAATGTTCATTGATGGACTAGGCTTGCGTCCTGCATATGATAGGTTTTCCAAATGTACCAAGGTGGAGGGATCTCCTAAGAGGACCATTACCACTGCCCTTTGGGAGGCTTTGACAGGTCTTTCTTCTCTTGAGCACCCTACTTGGACCTCGATGGATAAGGGTAAAACCTTGGCTAGTATTGACCTTGGCCTAGAGGAGGATTAGGCAAATGTGCCCAAGGAGGAGACTTTGTAGTGTTTGGAGGCCAGCCTAAGGCCTTCCTCACTTGTGAGTGTTTTATTATGGCACTTACTTTTGTATGGTTTTATTGTTTTTAGTGTTAGTGTTACTTTTTCTTCCAAGTTTTGTATGAGTTGTTTTGTTATGCTTACCTGTTTATTCTTTTTTTCATTCTGTTGTAGGGACATAGTAATGATGAGGCTAGCCCCAATGGAGGGAGAGCGGATGATGTGGAGGATTTTGGGGGCCAGTCCCCTCCTAGTACTGATGCATGAGCTAACTATTAATCTGGCTTTAGCTATTAAATGTTTTGGATTTTTGGATGTTTAATGGAAATATATGATGAACAGATGTAATGATATGGATCTAATCATGGCATGATGTGTTGGAATTCTATTACCATATTGATGTTCAATATTTTTTTTGTTTTTGTTTTTGTTGTTTTTTTACTTTCTCAAGTGTACTATGAAGATATGCATGTAGCTGAATGTAAAATGAGATTCCAAAATGTAGAACCAAACGTAAGGCAAATATTTGTAAAAAAGAAAAGTAACAAGAATGCATGAATTGAAATTGCAACTTGTGACATGTAAATGAAAATTTGACATAACGTACCGAGAAGTTTGTAAATTTGTAACATACTGAGCTCTAGTTTAAGGCCATTTTGGGCCGTGCACATTATTTTAAAGTCATGGTGGACTTGCATCTATGTTGAAAGAAAAGAAAGAGGGGTTACTAGTTTTAGGCCATAGTGGGTTGAAGGTGATAATAGTTTTAGGAGACTTAACAGGAACTGACCATTTCTGACTATCG
This sequence comes from Gnetum montanum, assembly GCA_015680685.1. NCBI lineage: Eukaryota > Viridiplantae > Streptophyta > Gnetopsida > Gnetales > Gnetaceae > Gnetum > Gnetum montanum. The sequence continues at coordinate 1,146,457 of MNCI01036463.1, read as the reverse complement.
CTAGTTTAATGTCATTGTGGACATTCATTGGTAGTTTAACGTCATATTGGATGGTTGGTAGTTTAACATCATACTGGATGGTTGGTAGTTTAACGTCATTCCAGACGCTCAGTAGTTTGCTCTATTTATTGAGCTATTTTTTTATTTTTCGTAGTTTGAAATGAGGGGTAGGACATGTACGTACGTTCTTATACTCACCTTCCCCTTCACTAGAGATGTCAAAAGGTAGCTCTGACCAAGAGACGTCAATAGGAATGGCTCGTATGTCTGTGACATCCAGTGCTTTCTCAATTCTAGTAGGATCATGGGTTAGCGGTTGGTTCGTGCCTTGAAGTGTGCTCATGGTTTCTTGTTTAGGTTCAGAGAACTCAACCTCTGATCCTTGATCCATTTCTGAATGCGAGGAAGCAAGTGATGCTATCGTGTCCTCATGTATGACGATTTCACCACCCTCATAAGGTAGGTGAATTTCTTGATGGATTGGTGAAGACACGACTCCTAGTTGAGCTAACCAAGGTTGTCCTAGAATCAGATTGAACCTCGGCATTTCATCAACCACTATGAATTTAGCCAATGTGGGAACTGGTACCCTGCTACGAAATCTAGGGTAAGCATGCCTTTTACCATGACATGGGAACCACTGAAGGATTTTAGAAAGGAAGTTGTTGTGGGCCGTATTTGCTTGGTAAGACCCAGTTTTTCGATGACAGGAAAGGGTATTACATTTGTTACTACACCGTCATCGACATGCACCCTACGTATTTTAAAGTGGTTAACTTGTATTGTTATAAACATAGGGGCTGTAGTGACCTCTCCAATTTTCTCATCTCACTTAATATCATTAGCACAAAACTCTAGGGATGTGGGCTTTGATTCTTGAGGTTGTGGGGATAGTACTAGATAAATGGATGGCTCATCTATGGGAAGGTCCTCACTAACAGGAATCGAAGTCAACATATGCACGAGAGCTTCCCTATGTGCCAGTGAGGTCATTACTATATCATATAAGCTTAAGGAAGTATTCTTTTGTTTCAAGGCCTATGTGACCTAGGTTAATGCACTTGCTAGATCCTTACCACTTGGGATGCTCTTGTCTATGGAGACTTGGTCCATTTGACCCAGCATTCGTATCTCTCATGGAGGGATTCTGGTATTAGTAATTGGCAATGTTGAGTTTGGGACACTGAGAGTATCGGTATTCTTTTCTTGATGACTTGTGCTAGGCTCACTGGTGGACGGAACCATAGGAACAACATTTAGCAGTATGGGCTTTGGTGATCCTAATTTGTGCTCATGATGCTCTTTTTCTAGGTGCTCTCTTGTCAGCTTGTCTGCAAGGTGCTCTCACAAGGGTCACGGGGGGATTTAGGAGGTTTCATGCCAAGGTGTTTTGGCACCAACATCACAAAAGGAGTGGGTTGGGTTTCTGATGGTGTGGTTTCTGCTACAACAGAAGGGGGGACATGAATGATGAATGGTTTTTGTGATGCAGGGAATGTGTGTATGACAAAAGGGGTTTGGGGAGGTGTTGGGGTAGGTGTAGTTTCAAAGGGCCTGCAAATTACAAAAGGTTTTCGAGGGACATCTTTTCCATTCTCTAAATGGATAGTGTTAATCACATAGGGTGCATCATTAGTATTGAGAGGATCCTTGTAGACTCCCATGGGTTGGTTTTGGGGCCTTAATGGGTTTGCCTCGTCAAATACTATTTCACCCTTGTTGATCATACACTATATATCTTATTTTAAAGTAAAGTAGTAGTTAGTTCCATGCCCACACTGTTGGTGATATTCACAAAACCTATCCAACCTAAAGCCTCTTGGAATAGGGGGCTCATTAGCTGTTGGTAAAGTTGGGTTTTTAGCCAACTCATAGAATTGATCATGTTTTTGGGACACCGCAGGGGACATTTGTTTGTGTTGGATTAACCCAACCTTTAGAAGTTGATCTAATAATTGTGAATGCTTCATAGGCAAGGGTGTATATTGAGTGGGATATTTTCATTCGAATGTATGAGTGTGACCCATGTTGGTGTTTTCATTTGAGGAAAATTCGGGTGTAGGCGTAGGTGTGGTTCTTTCATAGCCAGTTGGAGCAATGGGTCGTTTCCCTTTCTATCTTGGATTGTTAGGTTGGGCTGTTTCTGCCACCACCACTACTGTCATTTTAGATTTATCCCTATCCTTCCTTGTATGTTGGCTCCTAAGGGCTAAGTAAGCTGGGTCTTTACTTGTTTGCGCCACCTCTTCTATGTTCTTAATTTGTGGGAATGCTTGACTCAAAGTACAGGCACTCAAATAATAAATTTTTGATTTAACAAAGTCATTCATGGCAGCCTTAAGGATGGTAAGCAAGTATGTTTCAGGAATGGGCTCATGAAGTTCATTCAGGGCTACACTCCACCTTTGAATAAATTTCTGTACTGGCTCTAATAGTGCCTATTTAATCTAAATCAGACCATCTAGTGTGGCTTTAGGCTTTAAATTATATTTAAAATGGGTAACAAACTAATGTAATAAATCTTCTAGAGAGGATATGGAGTTACGGGGTAAAGCTTGGTACTAGTGTAAGGCTTTTCCTATCAAGGACATAGCAAATACAACTAGAATCACATGAGGCCAAGCCTGAAGCAATAGACATTCAAGCTGAAACGTTACCAGATGGGCGTTTGGATCTCCCTCTCCATTATATTTGGTTAGTTGAGGTAATGAGATTCCCTTTGGTAAGGTTAAGGGTGGAACTAAAGGGTTGATCAGGTCATCTTGATAGAAATCTATCACCTTGACTTCTTTAGTGTTTGTAGTTTTAAGGTGCTTTATCTCCTCAGTTAATGAGTGCATCATGTTCTTTGTGTTTGCCCACTCTTGGATGGTAGGCAGACCAGCTGGTTGAGTAAATTGTGATTGGTAAGAGTTTGAGTGTTGCATTATTTGTGGAAAGGGAGACTATTGGATTGTCAGTTGTTGTAGTGGAGCAACATTTAGAGATGGGATTGCAGGGTGCGGTACATTGTAATGAGTAGGTTGGTTTTGTTGAATAGGTGGTGAAACCCACTTCCCAGCCATAGGTTGTGAGGTGACACCCTGAACGTGTTGAGTTGAAGTAATCAGTGGTGCTCCACGGGTTTGTACTTGTGGTATGTAGTGGGTGGACATGGAAGCTGGTATGACTGATGGCATCCCAATTTCTTGAAGTCGGAAGATTGATCCTGCATTACTTTGAGGAGGGGGTTGTTGGGACTATACTTGCAGAGGTATGATGGAGATGGACATATCAAATTGAATGTTGGGCATGGAAGTGCGTACTTCATGTAGAGAAACTAGTTCTCGAGTGTTCACAAATAAAGGAGGGAGTATGGTCTATTCCAGGAAAGGTTGAAATGATTGGTTTGTATGGGCATGAGGACTGACAGTATGGTATGAATCTCCATGGTCAGATTCGGCCACAAAGTTGTCTTCCTCATCTTCACTCTAAGGCTCTATTAGAGGTGGTTGTGAGGTTTGATTCCTTTCCATGAGAAGCTAAGATATGAGTTAATGATGGGGCTTGGAAAGAGGGATTATGTCAAATGCTGAGGAAGTAAACTCATGACCTCCCTTGTAGATGAGCTCATAGTTTTTCTGTACTTCTCTTTCCACACGGTCAATAGGCAATTTGGCTTGAATATTCACACAAATGTAGTTATACTATTCTAGTGTGAGGATAGCATAGGTAAGGTCCCTACCCTATAGCCTAAGTGACTGGCGAGTTGGCCCTTGAGGGTTTATCGCTTCAATGGTAGTTATGGGTTCAGTTGCATTCACAAGGTTCGAGGTCTCAAAGTTAGAGATCTGCAGCATTGCTATGTTAATCCGGGAAGATTCCATAGTAGTGTGAGCAAGTTGGCTGACAAGTTGTCATGAGCAAGCTAGCTTGACAAGATGAGCGTGAGCAAGCTAGCTTGACAAGCTGAGCGTGCGTTAGCTGGCTTGACAAGCTGGCAAGATGGAGGTCACAAGTAGTGAGAGAAGCTCACTGTGATCGGTCAATGGTGATGATGGGAACATTACTTGGCAGGTGGTCTATGAGGTGATTTGTTTAGACAACATGTGTACGCTATTTGAGTTCTAATGATACAGTTGTAGAATTTGAAGGATTGTACGCTTGATTAATTTAGCAGGAGAAGACTAGGATGAGCTTATGCAAGTTGGGCTTGAGCAAAATCAGCTTGATTTTGGTGCCTGGTCTTCAGCATTTAAAGATAGCATGATCAACATTTTGACAGGGTGGTGAATAGATTTGGCCCTCCTTCTAGCATCAATTTACTGTGCTGACCAAAATCGTCAGCGTAAGGCTAGAATGGAAAAAAAATGCCAAAAGATTATTGGAGAGACACAGCTGATCCTACCTTCGCATGAGGACAAGCTAGAAAAGAAAGAAACAAAGGTAGAGTTCCTTGGATGGTCTACACACAAATCAACCAAGGACTTCCCCAAGCGTAAGCTATGGCCTATGTTGGAGTTATTGTAACTGGTAATGTACGAAAGGTAAACGAAGCATATACAGAAGCGTAAAATAAATTAGAACAAAGCAAACAATGTAATGAAAGGCAATAATGAACTATATTGTATTTGCTTAAACAAGGATTTGCATCGGTCAAAGCATAGTTGTGGGTGTAGATGGCAAGTGCTAAGCCCTGGAGTGATGTATTTTAGGTGCTTGGATGCTAGGAGTCACATGTGCCCAAACATCCAAAGCTACTGGTTAATGCTTCCAAAGCTGTCAACCTTCAAAATTGCCAACCCCTGTTTATGTGAATTGATAGGGTATTTATAAGGTCTGGCTAAGCTCAAGTGCGGAACTCATGGATGGAATCAATGGTTGAGAAATGAGAGGAAAATGGATCATGTGACACTTGTTTAATGGAAAACTATGTGTGAGTTGGATGCATGTGGGCAAGCTACATTATTGACTAGATGCACTGTATCTTACAATGTGTATTGGCTTACACAAGCTAGCCTACGCCCATAGAAGCATATACAATTTGGAGCATAAGAGCTTGACAAACTCACAAATGATGAAAATTTACAATAGAATGATAATGTACAATAAAAGAAATTGACTCCAACTTGCTTGGAACATCTCGATCTATGGATTGACTATTGCAGGATGCTGATGTAAGTGGTTTTGTGGCTATTTGAGGCATCTCTGTTTCGCCAAAGCTTCCAGTGTGAGTTGATTTTGTGTTGGCATGTCCTCAGCGTGTGTTTGGTGTCCTTTTGACCAGGCGTGACGAGTACTCACACTACCAACATGACCTAATAAAAATAACACATTTCACACTAAATTTTGATCTTTGAAGCCTGTTCTTTGAATGCAATAATTTCCTGGCTATGATTGACCCTGAGAGTGAATTGCATGTTGAAAATTGGGCTTGAGTGTGTCTTGAGTTGAGCCACTTGTAACTCACGCTGGACTCACACTGTCAACGTGACCTCAGCATGAGCTCAACATGAGTAATAAAATTTTATGATTTTGGGCCTGAAGTCTAGAATTCTGGAGGTTGGGACTTGAAGTAGTCATCAAAGAACCCTAAGGATGACTTGCACCTTTGAATTCAAACCATTTTAACTAGATTTCAAGGCTCTTAGAGTTGCTCACGCTGGACTCACACTGCCAGCATGACCTCAGCGTTACCACAGTGTGAGTGAGAAAATTTGTACAATTTGGTCCAAAATTTGAACTACCAAATACTGATACCTAAAGTGAACAACAATGGCCCTATGAAGATGACTTGCACCCTCAGATTGGCCCATCTTTGACTCGATCTTGAAGTCATTGGAGTTACTCATGTTGAGGGCAAGCTCGGCTTTGGCAAGCCTAGCATGAGTTCTATGCCTTAGCCAAATTTTTGCCTCTCAAAAGCTCAAAGGCTTTGAGTCATTCTCATTTCAAAGTGTTAGGCCGAAATTAGTGGTGTTTCAGTGACTTTTGAAATAAAAACGTCTAACTCTTAACATGACCTCATAACATGAAATTTAACTTTACTAATGACTAACATAAGACTTCAATATGAAATTAGAGAATCAACACCATGAAAAACATCTAGAAAAATTAATATAATTTTCAAACTATACTTTACATTTCCTTATTTATGCTAGAAATTAGATTTAGAATTGTAACATTCAATGTTTGGGAAATAGATTTTTCTTCTTTACCTTTAACCATCCAATCATTCTCATGAGATAATCAAATCAATAGGCCAATAATGATTTATGAGCATATCATCAAGTTGATTTGAGGTTTGAATATATGTGAGAAAATAAGAAGGCCTTCATACCTTGGCTTTTCCTACTATTCTGGTGGTGTGTATCCACAACCCATGTAGTTGTACCAACAATGGCAAGTTCCAAATCCTTAGGCTACTACTCCATTGAATCTTCTAACTCTTATGCAACAAAATTTTGCTTCTTTCCAATTCCTACATTCATGGTGCATAAGTAGGTGCTTATCAATCCCCATCGATAATACCTCAATAATACATGCCTATTTCGATTTTTCCTACCAACCAAGCTCTCCAACAACAAGAATAATAGTAGCTTCTACTTCGTGGTCCCATTCAAGGTGGGATACCTTGTCAAATATAGCCAAGGTAAGCTAAATTAAGTAATATTTCCTATTGTATTGATCATGCTTCCATGTATGCATCTAAGAAATATTATCAATCTTCTGTTGATTTAGCTATGAAGGGAAGTTCAAGGTTCCATGGTAGAAAATTCTATCATAAGCATAAACATGAGAGTTGTGGGATAGGATCCACATCATCCTCTCCATCTTATGGAGAGGAAAATCATTCATTTTAGAAGAAATCCCATATTTAGGAGGTCTTGAAAAAATTCCCTAATCATAACTAAAGCATAATCTCTATTTCAAGGATAAGTTCCACAGCTATGTCTAGTAGACGTAACAAGATGACACCTAATGATGATGTTATCATCATTACCATGTCTATGGTGGCTACATGGGAAAGAAGGATATTTACCTAAAAAATAATTAGATACTCATAGTCCCATGATGAAAATTCAAATTGGTAAAAAGGATCATTGCCTAGCTCTCTGTGACTTCTATTTAGGATTCAATCTCATCTTATTGCAATAGTACCTTGATTGGGGATTTTCTTCTCTCAAGTGCACTAACATTTCATTAAAGCTAACATGCTAATCCTAATCACACCCCATGAAATAGGTGTGTGATATAATGAATTTTGTTATATTTTGATTGTATTATACTAATTTTCTAGTGATCAACTCATAAAACAAGATGGAATAAAATCTTCTTGTTATCATGGGAAGAGCCTAGTTGAGGACCAGTAATGCCAAATTAATCTTTCAAGGCCTTTATCAAAATTGGTAGAAGAGATGATATTAGAAGGATGAATTACAAGAAAATACCTTGTAATCCTTTCTAGTCTAGTAGCATCATATGCATGTGCCATTCAAGCAAGCCAAATGGAACACTTAATGGACAATAATTGTTGTACCATAATGAATATCTTTTATCTCTAAGCATGTCTAATGATTAATTTAACACTTAGGGGTCTATGAGATAATATACATAGATAAATCATGGAGAATAAATCCTCCAAGCCATGTAAATTTTATTTATTTATTGCTATTTTTCATTTTTGCATGTAATAAAGTTGTTTTTTTTTAGTTAGAATTTTATACATTTTGAACTTAATGGATAATCAATTATGATATTTTATTTTCATTTATAGAATTTTTACTTATGTGTTTGTTGTAGGAAAACAAATTAATATGCTTTGTGAATGCTCATCTAATAATTCAATGGTGGATGAGTGAGTTATAGATGTGATGAAGATGGAGAGTGTCAAACGGGTCCAAAGTATAGCCTTGGTTAATGGAATGTCCATGTAACTAAATTTATCCATCCACCTTTCTTCTATCCATCACCAATGAACTAGGTTTAGGTTTAGCAAGAAGCAAGGACTCATACTATTGAAGCTAATGTTACTAAAACCATGGGTACATGATGGGCCACATTTTAGGATGTGAGCTTTAGTATCTTGGAAGAGTTCTCAATCCTTGGTAAGAAAAGGATGTGTCATTAAGGATTCCTATGATCACTAGATGGGATTAATCATTGTGATTAGACCAAGGTGAACATGTTACTTTTCTTGGACATCCTACTTAGAAGAGGTTCGTGATCTCATGAATCTAATGTGTGAGTTGTAGTAAGGGATGAATTTTCATGCTTGTGCAAGTCAAAGATTTGAGGTGGTGATCTAGCACTCTAGCCATTTGGATGAAACATCTTCTACTATGATATTGTAGCTTTTCATACATCATTGTAGATATAATGTAATGGGTCATGATCATGCCTATAAATACCAATACACCATCACATCAAAATAACAAGTTTATGCCAACACTTAATAAAATTCTTGTAGTTTGTTTTCATAAAGTTAGAGTTAGAGTGAATGCCTACAGTGTGGTAAATTATAGTTGCATAGAATTTTTATTCAAGTGAATTATTCTTAGACATAATATATGAATAGAAATAAAGATTGAGATTGTTCTTCATCATTGCAGAATATCACTTAGCATAGCTTTACTTTTTCATAAAGTTTACCTCTATTCAGTCATTTACTTTTACTAAGTCATTTACTATTTTAATTTCTATTTGTAAGGTGGAATAATTACAACTGATTTCAAGCATAAAGTGTAATTTTTTGGTAACCTAATAGTGACTTTGCTTGATTTGGTTAGTTATGAAGTTACTTATTAATCTTAGTAAAAATTACATCAACCCAGGATGTGTACAATAAACCAAGAACATATGCTTTTTGCCATAGGATAGAATAGATTTAGAATTTCATTATACTAAGAATTAGAATTTATAATCATTTTCATCATGTTCACACTTAGGACACTTAAAGCCAAAAAACATCAATTCATCATATACCTCACTAAGAGTTAAACCATATGATTTACACCTTGCTAACTCTAAGTGGAAAGATAATGATCACAAACCTAACATCAACTCACTAGTATACTTACATTATCCATATATGGATTACAATCTAGTTGCATGTGCACACTTGTGACTTGTATCAATGAGTGTTGGAATACCCCATCACTCATCATTGGCACCATTGTCAGGATTATGTTAATGTTTACTAGTTAGTTGACTTTACAAAGTTCATTGTATTGAGTATCACAAAGCACATATTTCATACTTAGAATAATTTCTTAAAATGTATACAAACTTAAGCCTTAAACAAACTAAAATGACTTCTACAACAAAAATGAAATCTTCACTTGTTATTAATCCTAATGAAGTTCATGATAGAGATTACAATGAAGAATATTGAAGTTCATCGATGCAAACAAGAATTTCATATGCTTATACTGACTCTTATTATCTGTATTTTACATTCATTTTCCACAATGATGAATAACTTAGATGGAGAGACTTATAAGATAATATTGTCTTGCCACCCAAATATTTAGCACCATCAATGCCTCAAGAAGTCCTCATGAGGTTAAATCTTGGTCATGTGCAATAAGGATATCAAGTCACCAAAAACATGACTAGGCCATATTAGCCAACAAAGGCTTAAGAAAGTAAGGATGCCATTATGGAGGCAGGATATGAACAAGATAAATTAAAGAACACACCATAGAAAATTTTCCTAGAAGTAAAATAAGATGCTCCATCCTAAGAAGAAAAATTCTATCAAACTCATGGAACTTATTCCTAGACACCAGTAATTGTATTGAAGATCCTATCAAAATAAAGCTACATTCAACTCTTGCAAAAATCCTTGAAAGAGAAAAGGAGGACTCCAGACTTAGGAGGGATTCAAGACCTAAGACCTCTGATGAATCCAAAAGAGATGAATCAAGAACTCATAGAAACAGAACTAGTCAAGATCATTTTCCAACTCCTCCATCTTCTTCCTTACATTCATCAAAAAATTCTAACAAGAGAGAATGAAGACTAAGGAATCATGATGGGGAAAGAAGAAGAGATCATGAGAGACAAACACACAAAAGAAGACATCCTAATGAAAAATAAGATGACCATGAATAACGAGGAGAAAAGATCAAATATGAAAGAATAGAGCATTATCAACATTAGAGGGTTTGTCACTATAACAGAGCTTATGAACTCATAGACTATGAAGAAATCCTGTTAGCCACTCACAATATGATCAACATTAGGGAAGCTATGTACATCCCTACTAGCCATTTAAGGGATAGCTACATTAAGTGACTTGATGTGAATAATATTCCAAAATTCAAAGGTGGGTATAATGTACATCCACAACACCATCTTCAAGCCTTTTATGATGCCTACACCCTATAGGATATTAAGAATTATTGGTAGAAATTAAAGTTATTTTCCAAGACATTTATAAAGAAAGTATAGAGTTGGTATAGATCCTTAGAACCAGAATGAATTTGAGGATAGGCTACTCTACTAGAACTTTTTAATGATAAGTATCAAACTTATTCAAGAGTGTCAAATTTGAGAAAATAGATCCAAGGATGGAAACAGGGGATACATGAATCCCATAATGCAAATGTGGACAAGTATAATTACTTATTACATAGATGCTCAGGTCATGAATTTTCTCAATAAGAATAACTATGACATATCATCGATTGATTAAGGAATAAAAAAAGAAAAACCTTAAAGTATATGTTCAAGGTAGATTATCTAAGATGATACCTCATTAGATCTAGTGCTTGATAGACTAAGTGGAGAAAGAAGTAGGGGAATTATGAAAAAGAAAATATCCTGAAAAATATAATAGAGATCCATCTATCAGAAAAAGAGATGTAAGGATATGTGAAACACAAGAAGAAGAAACACTAGAAAATGCAATCAAGCAAAAGACTCTACCTATTCAAAAATTAGTAAATGACATTGTAATAAAAGTAGAGAAAATCTAGAATTATGTGGATGAGAAATTCACTACAATACTCAAGATAGTAGAGGAAAGAACTAAGCAAGTATTTAACAACAATAAAGATAAAAGAAGAAAAAGGTCATGGATGTGAAAACTACAATAATAAAGGAAAAGTTGCTACACTAGAAAAAATAATAGATTCAAGTTCAAAAGGAGGTACAAATTGTAAAGTATGCCAATATAAACATTGTAAGGGATGTCCTATCATGATCCACTTACAATGATCCATGGCATATGTACTTAATCTTAATTTTATTAAGAAACATATGCCTAGGTAATTATCTTATCTGCAAGGTAATTTTAAATAACTCTACCAATAACTATACTATCCAAGCAAGGTCTATCCTTAACTATAAGAGTAATACCAGCAATAGTGGCAATCATCATACTTATTGAAAATGTCATTGCTAATGTAGTAGTATCCATATAGGTAGCTAGATCCCTATGGATACTATGTACAATGTCTAATTTCTCCCAAAAGTACTTCTATCCATATTTCCTCTCTATTCTCTCTGTTTCAATACCATATACCCAAAACATCATGCATGGATTCTTATCCTTACACATCTTAACTAGGACCTAGTTTCTCATATTAAGCTTCTAATCCATTACCACCAATGCCACCATGAGTCATGTACGAAGAACTACCAACATAGGCATAACAAAAGAGTGATACTAGGGTAGTCACTACATAAGAGTATATAACAACAAGTGAACCAAGATGCAGGAAATATCCCTTCTTTAGGGAAAGCCCAAAAAAGATTCAAAGGATGGGAACTTCATATAACTCTGCTCTATCTACATAAGGTCCTTAGGATAAAACTATGCTTCTGATATTAACAAAGAAGAACTTAACTACTATCATGCTCACACAAATAGTCATACATTGGATCAAGGCAGGAAAAATTCCTAAGAAGAGAACAAATCTTGAAAGTCCTTTAATATATCTTCAAATAGTATGACATAAGCCATGTAAGGCCCTATTAGATTCTAGGTTAGGAGTTAATCTTATCTCTTAAGACATGTATATGGCTTGGAATCTTCCTCCACTATGGAAAAGAAACATCTAACTAGAGCTAGTAAACTAGTTGATTGTGATTCCATTTGAACAAGGGGAAGATGTGGTCACTACCATAAGTGGAGTCATATCTTGTTGATTTTTTGGTCATTCACATGAGGAAGAATAAACGAGAATTTCCTATCATTGTGGAAAGATCATGACTTAACATTGTGAATGCTAAGTTAGGAATCAAATACTTTTCCTTGGAAATTTTCAAGAAAGATGAAGCTAGAATGATTTAGAGATATAGAGTTCCATGTAATGCATATAATGATAATGGGTGTAATTGGGTGTAGAGAATCTAGATAACAAGGCATGATGCAATCGCAACATGAAAAAACTAAATTAAAGACATGTGTACAACAATGTCTATATGTAGCAGCAACCAAACAAGAAGGCACCTAGTGGCTGATCAATGAAGAAAAATTAGAGTCAAACATATGCATGGAACTAGTGAATAAGATTACAAGTGCCTAGATAAATTAGAAAAGATACAAATACAACATCCGTTAACTAAATCACAATAGAAGGAAGATATTGAATGGGGAAGTTAAAGATACCAAAAAGGTATGAACTAGAACTACTAAAACTGAAAGCCCTATGATATGTACTTGAATATGATTTCCTTAATAATAAGAAACTAGTAATCATAAATGTCAATCTTGATAAAGAACAAAAAAGAAAATTATTGGACATGGTAAATAAATGATCAATTGCATTCACATGATCTTATGATGATATAACTAGCATTGATCTATGCATTTATCAACATCAAATCTACACTAATCCAATTATTAAACCATGCCACCAACATCAATGAAGATTGAACCTAAAGATCAAGGAAATTATTAAACAAGAATTGGAAAATATATTAAAAGCAGGGTTCATATATCCTATGGGTTAGTCCATTAGTCATTATCCTAAACAAGGATGCCAAGTGAAGTGTCTCTATATTTTTCTAATTATTGAATGTGGTAGTAATCAAAGAGCATTTCCATTTACGATTTGTTAAAGTCTTGGATACCATTGGAAGACATCAATACTATAGCTTCCTAGATGGACACAATGGACATAGTCAGATCCATATTACACCAAAGCATCAAGAGAAAATGATGTTCATGTGTCTATAGGAAATGTTTGCATATAGGTAAATGTCATTTGGCTTGTATAATGCTCTCACCACTTTCTAAAGACTAATCCTCATCATCTTCCAAAAACATGCTAGTAATGGAGTGGACATGTTTATGGACAATGTTTCTACATATAAGCTTGATTTCAAACAACCTTTTATTTGATTAGAGTAGGTTTTGAAAAGATATGTTGAAACAAATTTGAAGCTCAATTAGTAGAAAATCCACTTAATGATTCAAGATGGCATAGTTCTAGGGCATAAGGTATCTTATAAATGAATCAAGGTAGATCTAGATAATATTAGAGTCATTTAGAACATAACTCAAAGGCCACAAATAATTAAGGGCATCAAATCATTCCGTGGCCATATATGGTACTATGGAAGATTCATTGAAAATTTCTTAAAGATTGCAAAACCACTTGTTAAAATAATAAAGAAATATGCATCATGTTAGTGGTTAGAATAATGTGAGAAAGCATTTGAGAGGCTAAAATAGAAATTAATTGAGACACCAATCCTTTGAGCTCCAAATTAGTGAGATGCTTCAAACTATGTATTAGAAGCATTTCTAACTCAAATTGATGATAAAAAATGACCATATTACATACACTATACAAGTTTAATCATTACTAGAGCACAAGTTACCTATACTACTACATAAAAGAAGATTATGGTTGTGGTATACACACTTGAAAAGTTTAGACATTATGTGCTTAGATATCTTATCTATGTTCATATTGACCACAATGCTGTCAAATTTCTAATGAGCAAACCAATGGTAAGTCCAGGAGTGATAAGATGACATGTCATTTTAAAAGAATTTGACATCATGATGATCAACAGGAAAGGAACTAAAAATTTTTTAGTTGATCACTTGTTAAGATTAAGATGAGAACTACAAAAAAATGAAGAATCATTATCAAATCAAATTTCTAATGAAAATTTATTTAAATAAATCAATTTTATAGATCTAGCAATTTTCTAGAATATTTAGGGATGCACATCAATTTGCACAATCTTATGAGAGAAGCCAAAGGGATGAAGGATTCATAGCTAAAAATGAAGGACCACAAGAGTGGATACAACCATTAGAACCATTTAATATTTGGAGAATTAACTTTATGGGGTCCATCCTACCAATATCAAATGAGAAGTCTTATATTATTGTAACTATTGATTACTATAGTAAGTTGGCAAAAGTAGTTGTAGTTAAAGATTGCACAGCCACAACAGCTACGAATTCTTTCAATAAAAGGTGGTGAACAGATTTGAAGTACCACAAATGTTAATATTAGACAACGAAACTCATTTCACTAGAGCTAGATTCAAGAAGCTAATGCAACAAGTTGAGGTCAATCATAAATTAACTACACCCCCAAGTGAATGGTCAAGCTAAAGTAACTAACAAAGAAATTATTAGAATATTAACTAGAACTATTAGTAAATATAGGAAGGATGAGAATACTAAACCTAATGATGCTATATGGGCATACTAATCAACTTGGAAACTTCCTATAGTGTATTCACCATATGAATTAGTTTATGGAAAATTGCCAACTCTATCAATTCAAGCAAAATTAATACCCTTGCAATTGCTTACATACTTGCCCTGGACTTAGACTTAGCTCAAAAAGACTGATTAATGAATCCTAATCTCTTAGATGAAAGTTGATTAGTACCTCAAATGAGTAATGAAATCCATAAAAAGTATTTCAAATGTAGATATGATGCTAAAATTAGACAATCATTTATCCATCTTGGAGATAAAGTCTTTTACTATAATCCAAACCATGTCTCGTAAAGGGCAAAGTTCAACCTTATGGGAAGGACCTTATATTTTCCATGCTACATATCAATTGGGTGCCATGTAAATTTATCATCCAATGAACCCATAGAAGCTCATCCTTGTTAATATTAAATAGAGTAAATCATTTCGTGACTTTCCCTACTTCATAGACTCTACCTTGCACACTAGACCACTCACTACATGTTTAATATTTTGAATTGCCACTTTTAATAATAGTTGTGGGGATGTTAATTTTTATACTTATGCACAAAACCTTTAATTTG
The DNA here is from genome assembly GCA_015680685.1 of Gnetum montanum. Taxonomy (NCBI): domain Eukaryota; kingdom Viridiplantae; phylum Streptophyta; class Gnetopsida; order Gnetales; family Gnetaceae; genus Gnetum; species Gnetum montanum. Next base: position 1,131,217 of record MNCI01036463.1, on the reverse strand, counting down.
TATTCTTGATATACATTTCACATTCCTTACTAATTTTTTACATTCTTTGATTTCTTTCCTATTATTTTAAACTTTTCACATTTCTTATCATTTTTCATTCTTTAATATCTTTCAAATCCTTTATATGGTTTTTCATTCTTACCCATTTCTCATTCTTCTATGATTTTTATCATTTTTCATGTACATAATTTTGTTGATCTTTCTAATAAAGTGTAATAAAATAAAAAAAATGTAGTTGAAACAATAAGAATTTCACCCTGTGTTATCAAGTCATTAAATGATTGATTGTATAGATAGTGAGACCACTCATTTTCAATAATAAGAGGTTCTTACCATGCATATAATGATATTCTTTTGATAATAAAACTAAAATAAACTTGTGATCATTATGCTTGGATAGAAAAGTGAACAACCAAGTGGGAATAAAAAGGATGTGACATCAAGGGGATTTGTAGATTCTTTAAAGTTATTACTATGAATCCTATCCTACTACTAAGTTGTATTATTTACTTGAGTTCTAATGAAAAATGGAAGTATGTTTTGAAATAAATGTTTCCTTAGCATGTCACTAGAAAGACATGTTACCCATGCCTAAAGACAGTCCTCTAGTAAGGTTGATGTAGAAATAATCTAATACATATAATAAAAATTTCTAAAGTGGTTCTCCTAGAGATGTATGTTACTCATGCTTGAAGGTAGGTGACTTCTCAAAAATTTTAAGGTTTCTTGGACTCACATTGATTATGAAGCTAAAACTACATGTTACTGATTCCTAAAGACACTCCTCTATCCAATGGCCAAGTCTCCTTTTAAATAAATTGTGTTGTTAATAAATTTCTTTCTTGTACTTCATTACCGAGTGATAATATTTCCTGCAGATGTGATAGTTTTGTGTTGTTATTTTTGGGATGATACAATGTGATGTCACTGGTAAGTGGTGTAGACTTGGTTTGGATCTTGGATGGAAAGGCTAATGATCATCTTAATCATGCATTACACCTAAGATTCATTATGCTTATGGTAAGACATCTCATGTCTCATTTTCTATAATCCCTACTACTACCATTTCACCTCACTATTATATATAATCATAATTTGATTGCTCTATATAATATAGTGTTATTTTCTTATTAAGATAAAAGATACATATGATTTACATTTAACTCCTTGAGTGCCTATGAATACTTTTTGGTGTAGTTATATAAGAGCATTAAGGATAACAGCTTGCTTTGGAGAGGACCCAATTGTATAACTCTTGTGTTTCCTACTTGATGATCAACTACACATCATCCTGTACCTCCTAAATACTTAAATAATCATTGTTATTTCCTACATATTCATATTTGTTCATACATTTAGTAATTTGGATCAACCATATCCTAAAAGCTTAATTGACTTACCTTGCCTAAACTCCTTCTTTGACATACTTTTGATGACTAATTCCTATATTCTAAGCATCATCTATGATCAAGAACTCTCTAGATCATCTTTACACCTTCCATACTATCCATTTTGCTTATTTTTTTTCATTAAAACTCATAAAAATTTTCAAAAGTTCAACAATGATATCATAGATATGATATATTAGCCCCTGCAATATCGCATCCACAATATCATATCTACACTATATATATTATAAAAATCTATATATATGTGTGGACCATTATAAAAATTTTCATTTCCTCATTTCATGCCTAGGAAGTGCATGTCATTTTTCTAACTTTCAAGCCTACAAAGCTTCATATCTTCCTCGCCACAAGTTTGATTTGAATCATTCTTCTTTCCTTTTGCTCACAAAGTGACCAACTCAATCATTGGGAAGAGCATTGCATGTAGATTCTTACAAATTGTACTAGGAAGAATAAAGTAAGGCTAAGAACAACAAAATAAGATAATCACATTCTCATCTCACATAAACCTAATAAAATTAATGTTTCATTCCAATTGACCATTCAAATATATCTTAAATAATAAATTAAATATTATGATAGGTTACTTAAGAAAAATTTGTTTCTAATTGATAGAAATCATTTACTAAAGGATTTTTTCTTAGAAAAGGTTTTATCTAAATAATGAACTTCTCTAACTCTACAATCCAAACTGAAAATAAAGTTGATAATAAATAATGATTTTAATCAAAACCCAAAATTTGATGAAAGGATATGAACCATTAGAGAATTTTTTTGAAACATTTGTGTAATCTTAACAATTTTTTATAATTGCAAATGCTACCAAAGAGACTCAAAGAAGGAGGACCATCATAACCTACGAAGAAGAGACCTAGAGGAAAAGATAAAGTTTGAAGTAAAGAAAAAACTCCTCCTTCAGAGCAAGAGGCACATTTCTACAACATATATCAACCCACACCTATAACAAGACACTCTACATAAGATAAATCTGATACACTACCTACTCCAAGACAAGGACAACATCTCACACTCTCTAATGAGTGTTTATAAGCAATCCAAGAGAAGTCCATCATGTCCACCATCATAGTGGAGTTGAATTTTGGATCCTTTATGGAGTCTAAAGTCGCTAAAGTCCATGAGAAACTATAGGCCTCTTCTTTATGGTCCACCATTTCAAGAAACGGTGAATAGTACTTGGGAAAAGCTTATCAATTTTTACAAAATAAACAAGATGATACTACCAAGGAAGTTGAGGAAGTCATAGTATCATATTTAGTAGAAGTAATAGCAAAGGAAGTAAACATACCAAATATCAAAGCTGATATAGCTCAAATATTTTTAAGGTCTAACACCAATGTAAGGAATTTATGACTACAAAGGACCTATGAAACTATTGAAAAGGTATATAGTAGGTTTTCCACTCCTAAAAAGATCCATTGCAAGATTAGAACATACCATATATTCCCAAAAAAATGCTTAATAGAATTTCCACATATGCTAACATAGGAAGCACTATCCTAATGGGGAAATTCCAAGCCAACATCATCCATATGTTGTTCCTAGAAATACAAAGGTGATGCGTCACCCTTTTAGGTGACTGTGATATTACGTATGCAATATCGCAGCCTATCTCCTCATGTATAAATAAGAGGTAGATAGATCTGATAGGCAGTTTTGAGAGTTAGTAGTTAGAGTTGTTAGATTTAAGTTTCTTTTACATAAGTTTCTCTCTCAACCCTTCTCTCCCAGTGTATGCCCGCAGTGTGGTGATTGTAATTGTACGACATCCTTATTCGAGTGTGATGTACTTGGGCATGTACATGACCAGAAATAAAGATCGAGATTACTTCATCATTGTAGCATTCACTTAGCTTAATTATTTTTTTAATTGTTATTTACTATTTCTTAGTTAATATCTTCTTACCCTAAACTCCTGTTAAACGTGGAATGAGTACGACTTGATCACAAGAATTTAAGTGTGACTACTTGGTAACCCAGTAGTGTACCTAGGATCTACACTTGGTAATCCCAATGATCGTCATGCAAAAGGTCCAAGATGTGTATGGATGACTAAGGAATGGATACTCATCACACTTTGGCTAGCTTAGATTCCCTCTCACTCTCTCTCTCTCTTAGCTTAGCTAATATTATTTTCCATTATCTTCAAGAGTAGCATTAGTATAGGAACACATCATACACCTCACTCTGGACTAAACCATACATGACAAAGTTAATACTAGTCTAGATGGAAAGATAGTGAACTACAACCTAAGAATAACTATCTAGATACCACAACTAGTCCGTCTATGGAGTTCGACCAGATCATGCGCGAAATGCTCGTATTTGTATGGTTGAGTGTAGGGGTCCCTCGTCACTCATCATTGACGCTATTGCCAGGGACAGTGCTAGTTATCTAGATTAGTTATATCATACAAGATCGTTGTATAGGAATTAATGATATATCTTTTAGGAAGAAATAATTATAAAAATTCACATATAAATTCACACTCAATTGCACAACCATGCCTCTCCTACAAGACTAAGATAATGCCACACCTAGTGAGGAAATTCATTAGAGAACCAACAAATTATATGACAGTGAAGATTGGAGTGCGTAACCTAAAGTGGGGATTTCTTATAGACATAAACAAAGGCAACATCGTCCCAATGCATGAAAGCATAACTTACTAGATGAAGATGAACCCCTACTAGCCACTACAAGCCTAACACACATACAAGAGGCTATTCGAATCTCCCGTAGGCATCGTAAAGAGAGAAACCTACCCAGGCTCAATTTAAACAACTTTTCCAAGTTTTTTGGAGGCTATGACTTAGATCTACAACAACATTTACAAGCATTATACGATGCTTGTACATGGAACAACATTGATAATAGTTGGCAAAAACTCAAGCTCTTTCCTATGATACTTGTTGGCCAAGAAAAAGTATGGTATAGATCGTTAAAACCAAATTCAATACGACATTGGCCAAAAATGGTAGAACTTTTTAATGAAAGATATCAAACCTACATAAGAGTGTCAACCTTGAGAAAAAAAATCCAAGAGTGGAAACAAGCAAAACATGAACCCTTAAACATGGCCTTAGAAAGATATTATGCACTGTTAAATAATTGTCTAGGCCATGAGTTCTCTGAGGAAAGGCTAATGTACCGTATCATTGATAGGCTACGTAATGAAACAAGAGAGACCCTAGGGATGTATGCCCAAGCTCAACTATACGAACTATGAATCCATCAATTCCAAGAGCTTATTAAGTAGGTAGCAAAAGAGTAAGGAGAAATGGCTAGATGGGAGAGTGTTGAAAAACATTAACAAGACAAGAATCTCAACTTAACAAAGGTCCATGATCATAAAAAGGAGAAATCAACCTATCACAAGGAGAAAGAACCATCTTTTCTAGTACAAAAATCATTAGAGGAAGTCGAGACAAATATTAAGAAGATGTGGGAATGGACGCATAAATAGTGTGGAGAATATATCAATATTATTGGAGATAGAGTTTTGACAACTTGAGAAGCAAGACAAAATATCATTAGACAATCGAGAAGAAGGGATGAAAAAAATAAGAGCTTAATTACCAATCATACGTATGAATGCAACATTTTCCTGTACGATCACCCCAAGGGCCAATGCCCAATCTTGTTACATTTATATGGGCATTGGGGAAACATGTTACACCCAAAGTTCATATAGAGACACTATGTTTGATCACAGTGGCAACAATCCCAGTCATGGGGGAAGCCACCCCTAAACTGGAGACACCCTTCATATCACCTAAATTCAAATGCTTATCTAGTTCAACATCCTATTTCCCCAACTAGGTCAACATACTCTATCTCACCACATTACCATTCTCCTCAATATTATCAGCCCATGTTCTCAACACAACCACCAACTTATGCACCTCAAACTTCTCCTAATTTTCAACATTCTCATTCTTTCCCTCCTTCTACATGATCACCAACTATTCCTAAGGTGTCTGCACCACAACAACAACCCACGAACATTACTTATGCTACTATTTCCAACAACAGTGAGAGACCTCAGCAACATCGAAGGTGTCCCTTCTTTAGAAATGGCCATAGGAAGGGACAACACAATTCCAAGGCCACTACATTCTCCAACTTAGCACAAGTACAACACTGTGGTGCACCCTTCTCTTCGAGCCCAACACCTCATGTCACTTCATCAGGGCCACCAATTAACACTCCAAAAACCATACGGCCCAATGAACACATCCATGAAGGACAACATCCTGATCCTTGCATACCATCTTATGGTCTCAATTATCATAGTGGGTCAACTCGTTATCTGGAAACTACATCTTATAAATTGCCCCACTATGCTTACTATAATCAAGTGTGTGAGCCCCAAGGGGGTAAGTGTGACTGAGTTTCAATATTTCCAACATGCAAGGATCCTCATCTTTCATTTATTAATCCTTACCATCCTCAACCGTTTAGTTATGGGGGATATCCCCCATTCTAATAACAAACAAGATTAATAAATATTTTTCATTTTCTTTAATTTTACAATTTTTTTTGTTTCCCAGTTTTTCATTTTTCAATTTTTTGTTTTATCTTTTTGTCTTTTTGTCTTCTAATCTTTTTATCTTTTTATAAGTAATCTCATCTATGAATAAAACACTCATGTGGATCATTGGTTGAGGTGTGTTCTATGTTATCAAGTCTCGAGTGATCGATTATTTGGATAGTGAGCCCATTACACTCACTCATCCACTCTACAAATAAGAGGTTATGTTCAAGGGTACAGTGATATTCTTGACATTCTTAAAACTTAAAATTAATTTTGTGTTCATTGTACCCAGAATGAAGAAGGATGGACCAAGAGGGAATGATTAGGATGTGACATCAAGGGGACTTGTGGATTCTCTTTGGTGACGTCTATGAGAGTTATCATGCAATGTGGTTGTACTAAGATCCTTGTAGATCTAACACAAAATGGGAGTAAGAGTAATCAAAAGGCACTTAAAAATACAATGCTATTCTAAGGGGTCCCACTAAAAAGACATGCACTGATGCCTAAAGGTTGATGGCTTCTCTAGATTCAACAATCGAAAAAAAAAAAGAGAAGAAAGAAAAAAATAAAACAAAGGAAGTGCCACAAAGAAAAAATCACTCCTCCCTTGAACAAAATGCCAAGTGATCATACACCTTGTTGTTATGGTACTCTCATAGTCACTCATCATGGGATGAAATAATGCAATGTCACTGATCAGAGGAATGGACTTGGCCCTGATCTTAGAATGACAGGTTAATGACACATTAATCATGCTTTACACACAGGATTCACTATGCCCTAGGTTAGTTACCTCATGCCCCCATCTCTACAATCCCTTCTATATTTTGTCTCATCTCGATGTTCATGTAATTTTTGCTTGTGTCTCGTTTAGTGTAGAATTCTTACCTCATCTCGGTGATACTTACATGTGTGTGTTTTGTAGAACCAGTGCGGATCACATTTAACCCTTTGAGTGCCCATGGATACTTTTAAGTGTGGTTATGCAAGGGCATTATAGGTTGTAATCTGCTTTGGGGAGGACCCACTTGTGTAATTTTTTGTAATTTTCACTCATAACACATCTCACACACTCTCTCTATTACCCTCAATGTATTTTCCTTGATATTCTTTCCCTTATTACTATCCCTTCGAATTCCAATGTTCCTATGAACCATCACATAGCCTTTTTCTCTCCCTTACCACCTGAGGCCTTATAATTCCACCCACATATAATTATTCATGCCTTCAAGACTATCTAAATTACCCTAGGACCCTTTAACACATGCCCACATGTCCTTAATTAAAATTGTTAATTTTAGAAAAACCTTCAAAATTTGGTATTTTCCCTTAGGCCTAAACATTGATAGGCCACGATATCATGTCACATAAACCTATAAATACATGACCCCCTGCACCACTTACCATTATTTTCAACTATTCACACACGGGATTTTTTCAAATTTTTCTCTACGACTTGCGATTATGAGACCCTTGCTTTTGTACCTATATCTCGCTCACTGGTACTCCGATTTTCATTCCATCTAAACCTACTTGAACCTGGAGTGTTTAGCTTAGTCGTGGGGGAGGGACACATGCCGAAGAGTGCATAACTTTTTTGAAATTTTTCATCACCTGAAGAACATTATGAAAGGTAATTAGTTATAACATTAAGGATAATTGTGCCAAAAATAATTTCATCGCCTTAGTTATACCGGGAAACTAGAATTGGAGACCACCTAAGTAAAAGGACTTACTATTATAATCTTTTGGGAAACATCACACAGAGATAAAATGCATTCATTAAGACAAGAAGTAAGGTATAACTTAACTTCAGAAACAACCTTACAAATAATTAGCCTCGTGTGATTGCAGATGGCCCCGAAACACTGACAATAGGAAGGTCCTGCTCAAGGTGGAAGCAAACAACCTAGGAGAAGTAAAGGATAAGTCCCTATTGGACAACATGCAGAGCAGGAGGAAAAATAATTTAGCATTCACCAAGAAGACCCTGCTATTGTACAATCAAGGTAGGTAGAAGGAGGAGCTATTGCAACACCTGAACAAGGACAACATCTCACGTTGCCCAAGGAGTGTGTTCAGGCTATCCATGAAAGTTCCACATTCACTGTGGTGATTTTGGAATTAAATTTTGAACCCTTCATAGAGTTTTCTCCTAAGGCTATTAGGGACCACCTCAAAGGGTCTCCCTTATGGCCTATCCTCTCTAAAAGAAGTGCCTGGTACCTAGGGGAAACGTACCAATTTTGGCACAACAGAGAACATGTCACCACAATTAACATTTGTGGTGTGATAGTTTATTTCTCTATTTAGGCCATTTTGTAAGTATTAAACCTTCTAAATACAGGGCCAAAGGTTGCTTAGTTATCTACCCGTTCAGACCCTGATGCATGACTAGTTTGGTTGGAAAGGGCATATGGCAAAGATAAGACATTTAGAAAGTTGACTACGAAAGAGAGGATCTATTTCAAAATTGAAATGTATCACCTCTTCCCCATGAAGTACTTAAAAAGGATTTTAACATATGTGGCAAGGGGATGTGTAGTATTGATGGGAAAGGTTAATGTTAACCTGCCTCATCTATACTTTACAGAGATCTTGAGGCAGTTCGAAGAACAGAAGATAGGGAAGATGGCGTTGCCCTTCCCTTGCCTTATTAGGAAGCTGTGTCGACATGCTAGTATCAGAGGATACACTAATGATGTCCTCTAAAATGCTCAAAATGCTTCATATGCTAAATTTTTAAAGCCACCAACTGCAAGAAAAATCACTGGTGAGACGTTGGTACTAGAAAAAGAAAAAGAAAAGATGACAGGGCCAACTACAACCCAACTTAACCTAGCCAACTTTCAAGTACGGGACCTAGCCAACAACAAGAAGTAGGGCCTAGCATGAGCCAATATCAACCACCACTATCACAAGATTATAGATCGTCGATGAGCCATCTCAGGGCCATCACTGAGATGGTCAGTTGGGGAAGTTGTGATGATGCAAATCTCTTCCACATCATCGATGATGCCATACAGCCCACAGTCTCTTTGGTTCGTGTAAGGGGTGAAGTGTCCATCTAAGGAAGAGGAGGAGAATGTACTTGGTCACAATAGATCTTGAGAAATGTTGCATCTTTCCAAGTGCAATTAGAAACTTGTGAAGGGGCCACAGTAGTGGTCATGCAACACCAAGATGCAGTGAGAGTCACAGAATTTTTTACAGACCACATTAAAGAATCATTCAATGTACTTGTTGTACCACTAGCAGATCTCATGGGAGCATGAGATGCTCAAAATTTGGCCAGAATCTTAATGACTTCTGTGGAACATGAGGATGTACTTGATCGATTACTACAAACAGGACAAGTAATGATATTCTTGTTTGACATCCCTCAAGATGTTACAGCAATTTAATCAGACCTCATTTCCACCAATGGAAAGCTAGTCTTGATAGAGGTGAGGACTAAGCATGTTGAAGTAGAGGTGCAAAAATTACAAGAAAAGCTCATGGCCCTACAAGCAGCACAGCAGGACCCTTTGCAATTTTCTCCTGCAGATCAACTGGATAGTTTCAAAACTGAGCAACTGACCAAACTACTAACGAAGAATAAGAAGGTGAAAGAAGAAGAAGAGAAGGTTGTTTGGGATGCCTCTATAGCACAAGCATAAACTTATGTGCATACCAAGGCACTCAAGGCCTTACAAGAGGAAAACAAGTAGCTTGTTGCCAACAACCTTCAGTTGACCTCTATGGAGAAGCAAAAGAATGTTCTTGAAGAACATTTTCATCAGTTGTAAGAACAATTCATTCAGGTCAACCAAGACATGAGTCATTTAGCTAGTGAAAATCGAACCCTCTCAGTGGAGGAGGTACGTGCCATCCACCAAAAGATGGCTTGAAATAAGCACATGGCAAAATGAGGCTAAATGGCATGAAAAGCTAAAGAAGCACTTCTAGGACTAGGTGGGGATGTACAAACAGATCATTGAGAAGGAGATCCATATGGCTAAGGCCCACATCAACACTATTAGTGCTCAACACATTGACTGGAGAGCCATACTGGACACATATGCATTTGTCCACCAAGTGGAGGTTAAGAACCGGGACCTGTAGATCCAGGATCTTACAAAATACATGGAGTTAGAAAACCTGCGGTATGCTAACCTTGCCATGTTAACAGTAGGGCACCCGGGAACAAAGCTCGAGCAACAAGTAGCTACCACCTATGTCAAATATGAAATGAAATTTGCAAAATGCAAAAAGATATTTAAAAAATTGGAGATTGCAAATTCTGAACTTGAGGTGGTTAAAGCAAGCTACCAGGGACAAAAGGGTGTTACAACAAACTTGGCTCGATGGCTTGCAGATTTTCAAGAATACAGAGACAAAGCTAGAGCCTAAGAGGAGGAACGACGGGTGTTTGCGACTTAGTATGTCAAGGCAAATCAAATGTTTCTGCAACTACCCTATCCATGGAAGGTGTTGACTCCATCAAATGTTAGAACATTAGCATGGATGGCACAAGATCCCCTTACCAAATAAGAGAAACTCTAGGCCATATTTCAATCCCATCAAGTCCCAAGACCTGGAGCACAAGACAAGGGAAAGGCACCTATGGAGGAGCCACCGCCACCAGGAACTACATGAGTTCCATCAATTTTTGTAGCTATAGGATTTTCTCTCATCCTTTGTGTTGTGTCTCAATTTTGTTCTAATTCCACACTACGGCATGAACCCATTCTCATCATTCAATAATTCCATACCTATCCACTAATGATGAGTCACCATTTTAGTTAACTGTGATATCATGTACGTGATATCGTAGCCTATCTCCTCATCTATAAATAAGAGGTACACAGATCTAATAGGCAATTTTTTCTAACTTTTAAGTTAGTAGTTAGAGTTAAGTTTCTCTTTACATCTCTCAACCCTTCTCTCCCGGTGCATGCCCACAATGTGATGATTGTAATTGTACGGCATCCTTATTTGAGTGTGGCGTACTTGGACACACACATGATTGGAAATAAATATCGAGATTACTTCATCATTGTAGCATTCACTTAGCTTAATTATTTATTTAATTTTCATTTATTGATTTCTTAGTTAATATCTTCTTACCATAAACTCTTGTTAAACATGAAATGAGTACGAATTGATCACGAGAATTTAAGTGTGACTACTTGGTAACCTAGTAGCATACCTAGGATCTGCACTTGGTAATCCTAGTGGTAGTCATGCACGAGGTCCAAGATGTGTATGGATGGCTGAGGAACAGATACTCATCACACTTAGGCTAGCTTAGATTCTCTCTCACCCTTTTTCTCTTAGCTTAGTTAATCTTATTTACCATCATACCCAGGAGTAGCGTTAGCATAGGAACACATCATACACCTCACTCTGGACTAAATCATACATGACAAAGTTAACACTAGTCCAGATGGGAAGAAAGCAAACTACAACCTCAGGATAACTATCTAGATACCACAACTAGTCCATCTGTGGAGTTCGACTGAATCGTGCGTGAAACGCTCGTATTCGTATGGTTGAGTGTAGGGGTCCCTTGCCACTCATCATTGGCACCGTTGCTGGGGACGGTGCTAGTTATCTAGATTAGTTATATCATACAAGGTCATTGTATAGGACTTAATGATATATCTCTTAGGAAGAAGAAATAATTACGAAAAGTCACATGTAAATTCATGCACAACTACACAACCATGCCTCTCCTACAAGACTATGATAATGCCACCCCTAGTGAGGAAATTCATTGGAGAACCAACGAATTATATGAAAATGAAGATTGGAGTACGTAACCTGAAGTGGGAATTTCTTATAAACATACACGAAGGCAACATCATCCTGATGCATGAAAGCATAATAGACTAGATGACAATGAACCTCTACTAGCCACTACAAGCCTAATGCAAATACAAGAGGTTGTTCGAACCTCCCGTAGGCATTGTAAAGAGAATTGTCTACCTAGGCTCGATTTAAACAACTTTCCTAATTTCTCAGGAGGCTATGACTTAGATCCACATCAAAATTTACAAGCCTTCTATGATGCCTGTGCATGGAACAACATTGATAATGAATGTAAAAAACTCAATCTCTTTCATATGACACTCATTGTCCAAGAAAAAGTATGGTATATATTGTTAAAATCAAATTCAATACGACATTGGTCAACAATGGTAGAACTCTTTAATGAAAAATATCAAACCTACACAAGAGTGTCGGTCTTGAGAAAACAAATCCAAGAGTGGAAACAAGCACAACATGAACCCTTGGACATGGCCTTAGAAAGATATTATGCACTATTAAACAATTTTCCAAGCCATGAGTTCTCCAAGGAAAGGCTAATGTACCATATCATTGATGGGCTTCGTGATGCAACAAGAGAAACCCTAGGGATGTATGCCCAAGGTCAACTATACGAACTATGAATCCATCAATTCAAAGAGCTTATTAAGTGGGTAGAAAAAAAAGAAGGAGAAATGGCTAGATGGGAGAGTGTTGAAAAACATCAATGGGACCAAAATCTCAACTTAACAAAGGTCCATAATCATCAAAAGGAGAAACTAACCCATCTTAGGGAGGAAGAACCATCTTTGCCAATACAACAATCATTAGAGGAAGTCGAGGCAAAGATCAATAAGATGTTGGAATGGACGTATAAAAGGTGTGGAGAATATATTGATATTATTGGAGATAGAGTTTTGACAACCTGAGAAGTAGGAAAAAATATCATTAGACAATCAGGAAGAAGGGATGAAGAAAATAAGAGCTCAACTACCAATCATACGTATGAATGCAACATTACCTATACGATTACCCGAAGGGCTAGTGCCCAATCCTGTTACATTTATATGAGCATTGGAAAAGCACATTACACCTAGAGTTCATACAGAGATACTATGTTTGATCATAGTGGAAACAATCCCAATTGTGGGGAAAATCCATCCCTCAACTAGAAACACCCTTCATACCATTCGAATCCAAATGCTTATCTACTTCAACATCTTGTTTCCCCAATGGGGTCAACATACTCTATCTCACCACATTACTATTCTCCTAAATACTATTAGCCCATGTCCTCAACACAACCACTGCCTTGTGCACCTCACACTTCTCCTAAATTTCAACGTTCTCATCCTTTCCCTCAATCTACATCGCCACCAATTGTTCCTGAAGTGTCTGCACCACAGCAACAACCCACGAATGTTACTTGTGCTAATATTGCTAACAAAAGTGAGAGACCTTCTCAACATCAAAGGCGTCCCTTCTTTATACATGACCATAGGAAGGGACAACACAGTTCCAAGGCCACTACATTCTCCAACTCATCACAAGTCCAACACTATGGTGCATCCTTTCCTTCGAACCCAACGCCTCGTGTCACTTCATCAAGGCCACCAATTAACACTCCAACAACCATACGGCCCAATGAACACAGCCATGGAGGGCAACATCCCGATCCTTGCATACCATCTTATGGTCTCAATTATCATAGTGGGTCAACTCGTTATCTGGAAACCACATCTCATAAATTGCCCCACTATGCTTACTATAACTAAGTGTGTGAAGCCCAATGGGGTAAGTATGACCAACTCCCAATATTTTCAACATGTAAGGATCCTCATCTTCCATTTATTAATCCTTTCCATCCTCAACCATTTAGTTATGGGGGATACCCCCCATTTTAATAAAAATCAGGATTAATAACTTTTTTTTTCATTTTCTTTAATTTTATAACTTTTTGTTTTCCAGTTTTTCGTTTTTCATTTTTTCAATTTCTTATTTTATCATTTTGTCTTTTTGTCTTTTTACATTTTTATAAGTAATCTCATCTATGAATAAAACACTCATGTGGCTTGTTGGTTGAGGTGTGTTCTATGTTATCGAGTCTCAAGTGATCAGTTATTTGGATAGTAAACCCATTACACCCACTCATCCACTCTACAAATAAGAGGTTTTGTTCGAGGGTACAGTGATAGTCTTGACATCCTTGAAACTTAAAATTCATTTTGTGTTCATTGTACCCAGAATGAAGAAGGATGGACCAAGAGGAAATGATTAGGGTGTGACATCAAGGGATCTTATGGATTCTCTTTGGTGATGTCTGTAAGAGTTATCATGCAACATGTTCATACTAAGATCCTTGTAGATCTAACGAAAAATCAAAGTAAGAGTAATAAAAAAGGCACTCAAAAATCCAATGTTGTTCTAGGGGGTCCCACTGGAAAGACATGCATCCAGGCTTAAAGGTTGGTGGCTTCTCTAGATTCAGTAATAAAAAAAAACAAAAAACAAACAAAGGAAGTGCCACAAAGCAAACAATCACTCCTCCCTAGAAAAAAATGCCAAGTGATCCTATGCCTTATTGTTCTGGTACTCTCATGGTTACTCATTAGGGGCTGAAACAATGTGTTGTCACTGCTTAGAGGAATGGACTTGGTCTTGATCTTGGAATGACAAGTTAATGACACGTTAATCATGATTTTCACGTAGGATTCATTGTGCCCTAGGTTAGTTACCTCATGTCCCAATCTCTATGATCCCTTCTATAGTTTGTATTATCTTGCTATTCATGTAATTTTTGCTTGTGTCTCATATAGCATAGAATTCTTACCTCATTTCGGTGATATTTACATGTGTGTGTTTTGTGGAATCAGTGCGGATTACATTTAACCCTTCTAGTGCCCATGGACACTTTTAAGTGTGGTTACACAAGGGCATTATAGGCTGGAACCTACTTTGGGGAGGACCCACTTGTGTAATATTTTGTAATTTTCATTGATAACATAGCTCTCACACATCATTTATTGCCCTCAACATGTTTTCCATGATATTCTTTCCCTACTACTATCCCTCTAAATTCCAACATTCCTATGTACCATTACATGGCCTTTTTCTCTCACTTACCACCCAAGCCTTTATGGATCAAATTCCACCCACATATAATTATTCATGCCTTCAAAACTATCTAAATTACCCTAGAACCCTTTAACATGTGCCCACATGTCCTTAATTTCCATTTTTAATTCCAGAAAAATCTTCAAAATTCGGTATTTTTCACTTGACCTAAACATCGATAGGTCACGATATCACGTCACATTCAGCTATAAATATGTGACCCCCCCCCCCCNCCCTGCATCACTTACCATCATTTTCAACTATTCACGTGGGGCATTTTTTCAAATTTTTCTCTACAACTTGTGATTGTGAGACCCTTTCTTTTATATCCATATCTCACTCGCTCGTACTTCGATTTTCATTTCGTCTAAACCTACTTGAGCCTGAAGTGTTCAGCATAGTTGTGGGGGAGGGACACACACTGAATAGCACATAAATGTTTTGGAATTTTTCATCACCCAAAGAACATTATCAAGGGTAATTAGTTATAACATTAAGGATAATTGTGCCGAAAATAATTTTATGCCTTTAGGTACATCGGGAAACTAAAATTGGAAACCACCTAAGTAAAAAGGACTCACTATTAAAAGCTTTCGGGAAACTTCACATGGAGACAAAATAAATTAGTTAAGGCAAGTAGTAAGGTATAAGTTAACTTCGAAAACAACCTTACTAATGCATGGCCCTGTGTGATTGCAGATGGCCCCAAAACATGGACAACAGGAAGGTCCTGCTCAAGGTGGAAGTAAACAACCTAGGAGAGGCGAAGAACAAGTCCTTGTCGAAAAAAATGTAGAGCAGGAGGAAAAATAATTTACTATTCATCAAGAAGACCCTACTACTATATAATTAAGGCAGGTAGAAGGAGGAGCTACTGCTATGCCTGAACAAGGACAACATCTCACGTTGCCCCAGGATTATGTTCAGGCTATCCACGAAAGGTCCATATTCACTACGGTGATTATGGAATTAAATTTTGAATCTTTCACAAAGTTTTCTCCTGAGGCTTTTAGGGACCACCTCAAAGGATCTCCCTTATGGCCTATCCTCTCTACAAGCAGTGCCTGGTACCTAGGGGAAACGTATCAATTCTGGCACAATAGAGAACAAGGCACCACCATTAACATTTATGGTGTGACAATTGATTTCTTTGTGTAGGCCATTTCAAAAGTATTAAACCTTTCGAATATAGGTCCAAAGGTTGTTCAATTATCTACTCATTCAGACCCTAATGCACAATGAGTTTGATTGGAGAGGGCATATGGCAAGGATAAGACATTTGGAGAGTTGACGACGGAAGAGAGGATCTATTTCAAAATTGAAACGTATCACCTCTACCCCATGAAGGGCCTAAAAATAATTTTAACATATGTGGAAAGGGGATATGTAGTGCTAATGGGAAAGGTTAATGTTAACCTACCTCATCTACATTTCACAGAGATCCTAAGGCGGTTTGAAGAACGAAAGACAGGGAAGCTTGCATTACCCTTCCCTTGTCTTATCAGGAAGTTGTGCCAACCTACTAGTATTAGAGGATACACTAATGATGTCCTCCAAACAGCCCAAAATGCTTCATATGCTAAATTGTTCAAGCCACCAGCCACAAAGACAATCAATAGTGAGACACTGGGCCCGGAACAAGAAAATGAATAGATGGCTGGGCCAACTACAACTCAACTTGTAGGACCCAGCCAACTTCCAAGTACGAGAACCAGCCAACAACAGGAAGAAGGGCCTAGCATGGGCTAGGATCAACCACCGTCGTCGCAAGATTACAGATTGTCAATGAGCCATCTCAGGGCCATCGCTGAGATGGTCAGTTGGGGAAGTCATGATGATGCAAATCTCTTCCACATCATTAACAATGCCATATATCCCATGGTTTCTCTAGATCATGCAAGGGGTGAGGCATCCATCCATACAGAAGGAGGGGAAAGTACTTGGTCACAACAGATCTCAGGAAATGATGCATCTTTCCAAGGGCAATTAGAAACTGGTGAAGGGGCCACAGTGGTGGTCATGCAACACCAAGAAGTAATAGGAGCCATAGAAGTGGTTGTAGACCACATTAAAGAATCATTCAATGTACCTGTTGTTCCACCAATAGATCTCATAGGAGCATAGGATGCTCAAACTTTGGCCAAAACCTTAATGACTCCTACAAAACATGAGGATGTTCTTGATCGATTACTACAAATAGGACAACTAATGATGTTCCTGTTTGACATCCCTTAAGATGTTACAGCAATTCAATCATACCTCATTTCCACTAAGGGGAAGCTGGTCTTGACAGAGGTGAGGGCTGAGCATGCTGAAGTAGAGGTGCAAAAATTGCAAGAAAAGCTCGTGACCCTAGAAGTAGCATAGTGGGACCCTTTGCAATTTATTCTCATAGACCAGCTAGAAAATTTCAAAACTAAGCAACTAACCAAACTACTAACGAAGAATAAGAAGGTGGCTAAAGAAAAAGAGAAGGATATTTGGGATGCCTCTATAGCATAGGTGCAAACTTATGCGCATACCAAGGCACTCAAGGCCTTACAAGAGGAAAACAAGCAGCTTGTTACTAACAACCTTCAGTTGACCTCTGTGGAGAAGCAAAAGAATGTTCTTGAAGAAAATTTTCATCAATTGCAAGAACAATTCATCCAGGTCAACCAAGACATGAGCCGTTTAGCCAAAGACAATCAAACCCTCTCAATGTAGGAGGTACATTCCATCCGCCAAAAGATAGTTATTGAAATAAGCGCATGGAAAAATGAGGCTAAATGGCATGAAATGCTAAAGGAGCACTTCTGGGACCAGGTGAGGATCTACAAATAGATCATTAAGAAGGAAATCTATATGGCCAAGGCCCACATCAACACTATTAGTGCTCAACAAACTAACTGGTGAGCCATATTGGACACATATGCCTTTGCCCACCAAGTGGAAGTTAAGAACTAGGACCTACAGATCCAGGATTTTACAGAATACATGGAGTTGGAAAATTTGCGGTATGCCAACCTTGCCATGTTAACAACAAGATGCCCAAGAATAGAGCTCGAGCAACAGGTAGCTACCACCTACAACAAATATGAAACAGAATTTGCAGAACGCAAGAAGATATTGCAAAAATTGGAGATTGCAAATTCTAAACTTGAGGTGGTGAAAGCAAGCTACCAAGGATAAAAAGGTATCGCAACAGATTTGGCTTGATAGCTTGTGAATTTTCAAGAATACAGAGACAAAGCCAAAGCCTACAAGGAGGAACGATGGGTGTTTTTGGCTTGGTATGTCAAGGCAAATCAAATGTTTCTGCAACTACCCTGCCCATGGGAAGCGTCGACTCCATCAAACATCGAAACATTAGCATGGATGACACAAGACCCCTAAACTAAAGAGGAGAAACTCCAGGTCATACTTCAACGCCATCAAGTCCCAAGACCTAGAGTAGAAGACAAGGGTAAAGCAACTATGGAGGAGCCACCACCACTAGGAACTACATGAGTTCCACAAATTTTGTATCTATAGGATTTCTTTTTGCATTCTTTGTGTTGTGTCTCAATTTTGTTTGATTCCACACTGTGGCATGAACCCATTCTCACCATTCAATAATCCCATACCTATCCACTGTGTAATCAATGGAGCTTGTTCTCATTGTAACTCAAGGATGAGTTTTCATTCAGTCGTGGGGATATGATGAGTCACTATTTTAGTTAACCGCAATATCGCGTATGTGATATCGCATACACGATATCGCAGCCTATCTCCTCATCTATAAATAAGAGGTAGATAGATCCGATAGGCAATTTTTTCTAAGTTTTAAGTTAGCAGTTAGACTTAAGTTTCTCTTTACATCTCTCAACCCTTCTCTCCCAGTGCATGCCCACAGTGTGGTGATTGTAATTGAACGGCATCCTTATTCAAGTGTGACGTACTTGGACACACACATGACTGGAAATAAAGATCGAGATTACTTCATCATTGATGCATTCACTTAGCTTAATTATTTATTTAATTTTCATTTACTGCTTTCTTAGTTAATATCTTCTTACCCTAAACTCATGTTAAATGCGGAATGAGTACAACTTGATCATGGGCATTTAAGTGTGACTACTTGGTAATCCAGTAGCGTACCTAGGATCTACACTTGGTAATCCCAGTGGTAGTCATGCATGAGGTCCAAGATGTGTATGGATGGTTGAGGAATGAATACTCATCGCACTTAGGCAAGCTTAGATTCTCTCTCACCCTTTCTCTCTTAGCTTAGTTAATCTTATTTACCATCATACCCAAGAGTAGTGTTAGCATAGGAACACATCATACACCTCACTCTGGACTAAATCATACATGAAAAAGTTAACACTAGTCTAGATGGGAAGACAGCGAACTGTGACCTAAGGATAACTATCTAGATACCACAACTAGTTCTTCTGTAGAGTTTGACCAGATCGTGCGTGAAATGCTCGTATTCGTATGGTTGAGTGTATGGGTACCTTACCAGTCATCAACTATGTAGTTAATATAGCTTGTTCTCACTATAACTCAAGGACACGTTTTCATTCATTCATGGGGGTATGATGAGTCATCCTTTTAGTTGACCGCGATATCGCATTCGTGATATCGCATACACGATATCGCAGCCTATCTCTTCATCTATAAATAAGAGGTCGAAAAATCTAATAGGTAGTTTTGAGAGTTAGTAGTTAGAGTTGCTAGATTTAAGTTTCTTTTTACATTAGTTTCTCTCTCAACCCTTCTCTCCCAGTGTATGCTCACAGTGTGGTGATTGTAATTGTACGGCATCCTTATTCGAGTGTGACATACTTGGACATGCACATGACTGGAAATAAAGATCAAGATTACTTCATAATTGCAACATTCACTTAGCTTAATTATTTATTTAATTGTTATTTACTATTTTCTTAGTTAATATATTCTTACCCTAAACTCTTGTTAAATGCAGAATGAGTACAACTTAATCACAAGCATTTAAGTGTAACTACTTGGTAACCCAGTAGCGTACCTAGGATTTGTGCTTGGTAATCCCAGTGGTAGTCATGCACGAGGTCCAAGATGTGTACAGATGATTGAGGAATAGATACTCATCGGACTTAGGCTAGCTTAGATTCCCTCTCACCCTCTCTCTCTTATATTAGTTAATATTATTTTCCATTATCTTTAGGAGTAGCATTAGTATAGGAACACATCATACACCTCACTCTGTACTAAACCATACGTGACAAAGTTAACACTAGTCCAGATGGGAAGATAGTGAACTACAACCTAATAATAACTATCTAGATACCACATCTAGTCTATCTACGGAGTTTGACCGGATTGTGTGTGAAACGCTCATATTCGTATGGTTGAGTGTAGGGGTACCTTGCCACTCATCAAAAGGAGATTTGAGAAGAAGAAGACAAGGAAACCTACTCTGCCATTTCCTTGTCTTATCAAAATATTATGATAGTAAGATGAAATCTTGGGCTACATCAATGATATTCTTCATAAATCGAAAAATGCTTCATATGTTGAAATTTCTAAGCCAGTGTCACCAAAGAAGGATCAAGTTAAAATCTAACAAGCCCTAAGGCTACAGTAAGATCTACATCAGTGGCAAACATTCTAGCCCCATGAATAGAATAAGTAAGACCTAGTGGATTGACTCCAACTACAAACAAATCAAGATGAAGTACTTGACCAGCATAACCAGACTATGGATCCTTAATGAGCCACTTATAGTAGATTGTAAAAATAATCATTTAGCGAAGTAGGGAAGTCTTGAGAATGTATAGAGTTAGAGGCAATATCAATAGAGTTTTTATATTAATAGGACCCACCAATGATCAAGTCTCTTTACACACAAGAGAAGATGACTATTGAACACAACAGATTTCAAGGAGCATTGCATCCTACCAACTAATGCTAAAAATAGAAGAAGGATCCATAGTGGTGATAATGCAAAATTAGGATGCAATAGGAGTAGTAGAGATTATAACAAATCACATCAAAAAAAAATTTCAATGCTTCTAGTCCAAATTAATTTCAACAAAAGATAAACTGGCCATGATAGAAACTCAAATGCAACATGTAAAAACTCAAGTGCATAAGTTACAAGAGGAATTGACTGTACTAAGAGCTAAAAGATAAGACCTTGCATGATACATTGCATCTAATCAATTAGAATAGGTTCAAAAATGAGTAGATTGGCCAACTAATGACCAAATACACACAAATGAAGATGGAGAAGGAAAAGGTAATGTGGAAGCCTTCTATATCATATGCTTAGACTTATGTCCATGCCAAGGCTATAACTACATTAGAAGAAGAAAATAAGAAAATTTTGACAAAAAACATGAGGTTGAAAAACATTAAGAAGCAAAATAATGTGTTTGAGGAAAGTATTCATTAGCTAAGAGAGAAATTCGTAGAGTCAACCTTGACATAAGACAATTAGCCTAAGAAAATAAAACCTTATCAATGAAAGAAGTCCATGATATGGGACAAAAATTAGCAATTGAGATTAGCGTATGGTAAAATGAGGCCAAGAAACATTAAAGGCTAAAAGAGCACTTTAGAGATTAAGTGGGCATGTACGAGAAAATCGATGAGAAGGAGATATAGGTGGCCAAAGAAAAATTAGCTCCATCACAACATAGAAACTTCATTAGAAGCCCATCTTAGATAGCCTTGCCCATGTTCATCAAGCTAAAGCAAAGAATAAAGACCTACAAATTGAGGACTTAATAGAATACATTTGGGTTAGCAAATCTCAAGTATGTTAACTTGGCCATGTTAATAGCAAGAAAACCAAGAACAAAACTAGAGTAGCAAGTGGCTACTATATTTTCAATATATGAAAAAGTGTTTGTTGATAGAAAACATGTCCAAAAAAACTTCACATAGAAAACTCTAAATTACAAGTAGTCAAGGCTAGCTACCAAGATCAAAAAGATGTTGTAGCAAATATAGCTAGAAGAATGATAGACTATCAAGAATTGAAAAAAGTGACTAGAGCTTTTGAAGAGGAAAGGATGTAATTTGTAATATGGTATGTCAAGGCTATCAAAATATTCCCATAACTACCATGTCCATGGAAAGTACCAACATCGCTAAATTCACTTGGATGATACATGATCTCAGATTATAAGAAGAAAAACTCAAAGCACTGCTGAGCATATATCAATTCTAGAAGCCTAACAACAAGGGAAAAAGTCAATGAAGGAGCCACCATCACCTAAAATATGAAGAAAACTACATCATGCTTAATTTTATTTGGTTTTTTCTTATTCTTGTCATATGTTTATATCATGTGTTGCATGATAATTTTGTAACATCACTCGAACCACCACGCAACATTCATAGGACAATCAATATATATATATATATAAGTTTCATATTATCAAAGTATATATAACCCCACAAGTTTGTGAGGAACTCTATCCTCTTTTCATTAGAACTTTAGGATAAGTTTTCAATCAATCATCATGGAAGTATAATGAAACATCTTATATGATATTGTGGTTATGATATCTTAGCTCAGCATACATCATCCTAGATATGATGTAGTCCCTATAAATACCAATCCATCATCATGTTAAAATAAGAAGTTTTTTCCAACACTTAGCAAAATTCTTAAAATGTGTTTTCGTAAAGTTAGAGTTAGAGTGAACAGTTGTAGTATGGTGAATTACAATTGTATGGAATCTTTATTCGAGTAGATTGCTACTAAACACAATTCATAAATGGAAATAAAGATCAAGATTGTTCTTCATCATTGTAGCATATCACTTAGCATAGTTTTAATTTTCCATAATGTTTACTTTTATTCAATCATTTACTTTTACTAAGTCATTTACTATTTTAATCTCTATTAGTAACATGAAATAAGTATGACTAGTTTCACGTACAATGTAACTATTTGGAAATCTAGTAGTAACTTTACTTAATTTTTTCAGTCATGAAGTGACTTGGTAATCCCAGTAACAATTACATCAGCCCAAAATGTGTATAAAAAACCAAGAAGATATGCTTATCACCATATGATAGAATAAATTTACAATTCCATTGTACTTAGGATACCTAAAGTCAAATAACATCAGTTCATGATTACCTCACTAAAAGTTAAACCATATGATTTGCACCTTGCTAACTCTAAGAGGGAATATAATGATCACGAACTTAACTTCAACTTGCTAGTATACTTACATTGTACATCTATGGATTATTATCTAGTCATGTGTGAACACTTGTGACTTGTATGATTGAGTTTTGGAATACACCACCACTCGTCACATTTCCATGATTCTCATGCTCCATAAAACATCCTCTTTCAAAAAATGATGAAAATGAAAGGAAAAATACAAAAAATGATTAAAAAAGAAAAAATGATAAAAAAGATAAAATAAAAAAAAGTATTAGTAAAATAATAATGAAAAAAAAAAGATGATGAAAAGAGTAATGTAACTTCAAGCTTATCAATCTAACAAAATTGGTATTCTTAGCATCTCAAAACAATTTTATAATTTCTCACATCAAAATCAAATCAATGGTTGAATCAATGCCTATGGAAGTTTTTCCCATAATTGACCCATTGCATAGATTACTTGATTTTCTAGAATTTCATAATCCAAGAAAATCTCTTGCTTATCCTTATCCATGACCATAAAGATCTAGAAGTCTCTCTTTGAGTGAACTTTGGTAATGTCAACTATTGCTTCCACTTAAAATTCCAAATCATTTGTTTGAAGAATCAACCTCATAATCCTTGTTCCAAGCCTTGACCCTATTTGAACATGAAATTTTCCTTTGTTTGATCATGACATTGTGATTCCTATCAGGCTGTGGGATTGGTTAGTGTAACCAAAGGGATCAATGACAAAATTTTGGTAAAGCAAACTTCATGTAGTCTACTATGCATACATGTACAAATGGATGAAAACCAAACTGGAACCTTAACTTTTAAATCTCATCAATGGTTGCACTATAGAATAATTAAGGCTAAATGACATTGGAAGTTGTAGGTATGACCTTGTGCTTTGAAGAAAGAATTTGAGGTCAATCCCTATTGTATGGATGAGTAGTAACAAAAGGATGTCATAACAAATCTCTCATGAGATGTAGGACATGCTCACATGCTTCATCAACTAAATGAATGGTTGGCTAGTAATTTTTTGATGTTGCACTTTCATCATTTTCTCTATCTTCTTCATTACTCATTCTTTATCTTTTTCATTACATTTCTTATCCATTGTTATGTATGACAAGAAGTTGATTGGGTGAAGCAGAGGATGAGATCTAGTCATTCAAGGGTGTAAACTTGCATTGGATGCTAATGTCTCAGTAGATATTAGATTTCCATGGATGTCTCATCAACAAGCTTCACAAGAGTAAGAAAGTTAACTATCTACTATGGGGAGGATTCACTTATGAATCCTTGGTGAATTGAAATTTTAAGCAAGTAAAGCTTAGTTCTTAGTGATGGTGGTGTTTGCATTACATAAGGCACTTGATTGGACTTTCACTTATGCAAGTGTTAACTCTATTGTGTTTTAAGATTTAACTATGAAAAAATCTCTTTAGTTCACCTTAATTATGATTTTATTCCATTATTTTTGATGCTTTAATAATTTTCCTATTTTTCTAACATGTCTTTCCTAGATTTTGGTTCATGGGAATGCACACATTAATCAATCATCTT
The DNA here is from genome assembly GCA_015680685.1 of Gnetum montanum. Lineage (NCBI taxonomy): Eukaryota > Viridiplantae > Streptophyta > Gnetopsida > Gnetales > Gnetaceae > Gnetum > Gnetum montanum. The sequence goes on along the minus strand of MNCI01036463.1, from coordinate 1,106,660 downwards.
AATTTCCATGATTGTGAATGTCACTAAAGGTAAGTTTATAATGCTTTTATTTTCTTACTTCTTAGATGCTTTATTAGGTCAATTCATGGTAATTTTGATGTGTTATTGAAGTTTTGCAAGGCTTTAGAAGTGAAGGAAGATAAGTTTGAGTATTAGTTTGAGACATTTTGCATTTTTTTCAAGTTTGGAATATGTGCTAATGCACCCCCTGCATCAATGTAGGGGCATCAGTACCCCTATGCTAGCACACCCTCCTTGCATCAATGCACTAAGATAAATAGGAGGACCTTCCAAACATATTTTTTCACTTTACCTTTTTCATTATTACTTTCCGTTGCTTCCAATTTGACCACAAACAAGAGAAACTTTACCATATTTTTACCACAATGATTAGATTAATGATATTTTACATGCATTCTTTTTGGTTTTTCTTGTTCTTTGTGTTCTAGATGTGGTTCAAGCCTAGTGTCTTATAACTTAGTCATGGGGAAGAGGCACCAATTCATGTATATCTTTAATGTATTTGGTAGTTATTTAAATATTTCTACATTATTTATACTTGTCCATATATTCCATGATTCAACAATTATGATAATGTCTGTTAAGTATTTTTAAAAGTTGTATTTATCATTTTTTTCATGTGTAATTTTTGCAATGGTAGCATGATGCCTTGGGAACTCACTTGATTTTTAACAATTTTTACAACTCATAATGTTAGGGTGATTACAATTCAAGCTTCACAAACCAAGAAGATCTTAGGTTGACTAATATTAAACCTCTATCTATAAATCCTTGTGCAAACCACTATTTCTCTAAAACACCTTCATTCATAAGCAAATTGGGAGGCAAGTAGTCACATTCTCAATCCTTTAATTAAATGCATGTGTGGTAATAGGTAATTGGGAAAGTGTCAAAGGAGCTAGAAAAAGAGGTTGATGATGAATCATATGATATTTAAGAAGGCATGAATGCACATGATGCCCAGCAATGACTGATCCATGAAGAGAAGAATTATCATCAATTCCTTTAGCTCTGATGAGTGGCGAGGTACCCCTACACTCAACCATACGAAACAAGTGTCGCACGTGCGATCCGGTCGAACTCTGCAGATGGACTAGTTGTGGTATCTAGATAGTTAGCCTTAGGTCGCAGTTCGCTGTCTTCCCATCTAGACTAGTTTTGCATATGTCACGTATGGTTTAGTCTAGATGAGGTGTATGATGTGTTCTAAATCTAACGCTACTCCTGAAGGCAGTGGAAAATAATATTTACCTAAATCTAAGCTAGGAGGAAAAGGGGAAGAAATCTAATCTAGCCTAAGTGCGACGAGCAACCGATTCCTTGATCAACCGTACACATCTTGGACTTCGTGCACGACTGCCACTGGGACTACCAAGCATAGGCCTAGGTACGCCACTGGGATTACCAAGCGCAGACCCCAAATACGCCACTGGGTTACCAAGCGTAGATCCCCCTAGCTACACCACTGGGCTACCAAGCAATCACACTTAAATGCTCGTAATCAAGTCGAACTCGTTCCGCTTCTAGGAGTTTAAGGGTGAGAAACTAATCGCGATAAGTAACCGATTCCTTAACTAGCCGTACACACCCGTAGATGCTCGTAGTCAAGTCGTACTTACACCGCGCTATGAAAGCAATAAATAACATGAAATAAATAACAATAAATAAACTAAGTGAATGCTGCAATGATGAAGTAATCTCGATCTTTATTGCCGGTCATGTGCGTGTCCAAGTACGGCACACTCGAATAAAGACACCGTACAATCACATTCACCACACTGCGGGCAGACACGGGAAAATTCTAACTCTGGAGGGATCAAACTGCCAGAGCTTCGCTACACTAAAACTGGGATCCCCAAACAAGGGGGTGCCACCTCTTATTTATAGACATGGTGGCGGACTGTGATATCGCGTACGCGATATCGCGGCCCATGATACATCGCATATGCGATATCGCGGCCCATGATACATCACATATGCGATATCGCGGCTCATGATACGATACAACACGACCCATGATACAACAGGGGTGCCTTATCGTGGGTGCCTTAACGTGGGTGCCTTAAGGTGACCGCCAGCACTATGAGCAATTCAGGTCTCATCAAGCTCGGTCCTCCTGAGCTCAACAAGTCACTATGTAGATAGGCTTCTATGAGTGTATCACCTAGTCCTTCACTTGGTACCAACATAAGCTAGAGTAATTCTATCAAAACCTTGTAGCAGTTGATGCTATGACTTTCTTTGATGGAGTTCTTGTGTCTATTTGTACATGGGTAATCTTTAAGACCACAAGATTCCCAAATGAACTAGTGAATAATTGGTGGTCATAGAACCAAAAGACTAAGCCTAAGCCTAAGCCTAAATCAAAGATCCTATTTAATGTCTTCAACATGAATAAAGTAGAGGTGAAGATGTTCAAACTTCCCATGGGTCATAATGTAGTGTACAATATTATCACACATAACTTTTTGCCCACCAAAAAACCATCAAATATCTTTTCTGAGAGGGAAAAATTTGTGGCAATGATGAGAGGCAAGTGTGTCATTAACATCTCATTATTTCTTTACAAGGCCTTGATTCAGAAGATTGAAAATATCACCAGAGATAACGGGGAGGTTTATGCTATACTAGGGTTAATTTGAAAGCTTTGTGAATTGGTAGGCATAGTTAACCATGTGGGAAGGCATCCCATAACAACAAGAATGGTGAACTAGAAAAATATAATGGTAGTGGCCCCTAGACAACATCTAGAAATCATTGGGATAGTACCTAATTTAGAAGATGATAAGTTTCTTGATCTCCTAGTTTTAGCATCTAGCAAAGCCAAGAATCTCTTCCCGATGGTGGTTTTCAACCTATTATATATATTGGAGGTGAGTGGCATGCTGTCGCAATTTATGTTGAGGGTTCACCATTATAGGTGATGAGGCTATAAGAGATAATCTCTTCCATTTTTATCCTTTCTTGCTATATGATTCACCCATGATCCATTATTATGCCCATGTTTAGTCTCAAATTCATGTTCCTTCACAAAGTGCTTTCTCTTGATTGAGGCATAACATGCACAAAGTCCAACATAAAATAAAAGTCCTCTAAGTATCCACTAATCAACCTAGGACTAGCCACTAGGTAGAAGAAGAATAGAGAATCAACCTAAGTGCTAATTTTCTATTAAGAAACATTGACAGCATGGTAGAGATTAAGCTAATCAAGGTATGTGTTGAATCAGAAACTGTGAATGCTAACAAAACATTTTATCTAAGAGAGCTGTGAGGAAGGCAATCTGAGGTATGGTGGTTGGATGAATAACTAGAATACATAACACTCTTGGTACCAACACCTTCCAAAATCACATAACTAGAACACATAACACATAATATTTTCTATTTTCTTTTATAATACAATTTCTTTTAGTAATTTTAAAATTTAATGAAGTTACCAATTTTGTATAGGAATCAACTTCATTGTTGAAATTATGTTCTATGCTATCAAATTATTAAAGGAATAATTATGCAAATCAATAACAATACATAATTCATCCCTTTATTTCCATTAATAAGAGGTCCATATCATAGAAATAACATAATTCTCATCACATTTAAAACTAAAAAGTAATTCATAGTCACTTGCTAACCTTAAAGAAAGGAGGAAGAACCAAGAGGGCTGGATAAGGGTGTGACATTAAAGGGATTTGTTGATTCCTTAAAGCTCCACCTTAGATTTCAATCTTATGTTAATAACACTTATATTTTTCATTATTTTTAGAAAATATTATTTGAAAAAAACTATTCCCTTCTTACTAGAAAGGCATTCAATATATGCCTAAAGGTAATGAGTTAAATAATTAATTAATTTTTAAAGAAATCATTTTTGGGGTACCATGTGAAAGATATGTGACCCATGCCTAAAAGTACTCCTTTTATGATTAGTATTGGTTATGAGACTAGAAAGACATGTAATTCATGCTTAAAGGTGCTTCTTTAGCCAATGGACAAGGTCATTTATTATGAGCATAAATGATTAATTAATTATTTTTAATAATACTTATAATTCATTTTTCCCAATGGTTTTCTTACTAAATGGTATTGTTTCAATATGATGGTGAGTTGGTCTCATGGTGATGGGCCTAGGGTGATGCAACATAATGTCACTCTAAGAGTCATGGACTTTGGAATCCCAATAGATGGGTAGTTGATCTTTTTTTTATCATGCTCTATACAAAGGATCCATTACAAACATGGTATGGGACCTCATGTCCCACTTTTATAATTCATTCTAACTTCATTTCACCTCACTAAAATCTACAATTGTGAGTTTGATGATTCTGTATAGCACAATGCAAGATTCCAACTCCGATAGTTGTGTATATTAGAATAAAGATATGATCCACATTCAATTACTTAAGTACCTATAGACACTTTTGTGAATGGTTATATAAGGACATTAAAAGTAGGAGCCTCCTTTGGGAAGGATCCACTTGTATAATTCTTGAGGATCATGTCCAAGAATTAATACTACACTATCCTGAACATCACAAGTACCACATCTATTTTCATGCATTATTATGAACCATACTTCTCTTCAAGATTTTATTGACTTTTTCTATCATTTAATGAATTTTTATTTAATCTCCCAATTTTTAGTTAAAGATAAATCTTTAATCATTGATTTGATCATTTTTGATTTATCCCAATCATAAACAACAACTATTTTGTAATTTAGCATTCCTTGATAAGCATTGGGACACTCATAATGTAATAAAATAACAATTTTTCAAGGCTAAAATAAATAAAAATCCAAAATTTTCAACTAGTGATATCGTAGGAACCTATGATGTCATAACTATGATATTAGCCTTGAAAACTAGCATATATATGGGATGCCACTTAGTGAATTTTTCACATTCTAATTTAAACAAATGGGGATCTTTTACTATTTCCAAAGCCCAAAGACTTCCAAGTGCCATAACTTACAATTCGAGAGTTTCAATTTTAGTAATACAAAAGTCCTTGAGCTCTTGGAGTTGTGCTCCTTATTATGGGGGAACATAAGTGAAATTTTTGAAGAATTTTCTAATACTTTTTTTCATCTCAATAAGGTAATTAATGATAAAATAATGAAACTTGAAAATTGTCTAATAACTTGATGATTTTTTTTTACCTTAGAGCCTATGGAATGATATTTCATAATCAGCTTATGCCATTAATGCTAGATTTTTATATTTTTAATAAAAAAACCAAAAGATCAAAATGGTTTAAGTCATAATGAAAAATCTAATTTAACATTTGATCCTTGGTGATTTCAAATAACACCTAAACAAGTTTCTAAGGTTTGGATACTTTCACAAGACATGGAGAAGAAGTTGAGAAAATGGTAAGAAGGGGCCAAGAGGAGGACAAGATTGTGAGCAAGTAGTAAATACATGAATTAGAGCTTGAATGTGACATATCTACTGCCTAGAGATCCATAGATTGATGCAGAGAATTATCAATTGTCCTTTAGAAATTATGTATGAAAGAAGGAGTTAACAAACCAACCATTAAGAGAAGAACCACCACTATTTAAGATGACATGAAGATTTAAAGTTGATAAAACATTTGAAGATATCTTGTAGTTTTGACAATGCTTTATTTATATGTTAAGTCATTTGTTAAAATTCTGAAACAACCACTCAAATAAATTTTATAATGTGATATTCAAGTTTTCTAGTATCAATCAATCTATTTCTAGTCAGCTTACAACTTTTGTAATGAAATTTCATGCATTTTGTACAACGTTAGGATAATTTTTTGGTGAGTTGTGGGGGTATGATGAAGCATCATATGTCATATGTTGAAAATCTTAATTCTAAGGTGACGATTCACAAGGAAAATTCCAGTATTGCCCTTATCATGGAATGGATGAAAATTATGTTCGTCGACTACAATATCAAATCTACTATATTGTAGGATGGAATGTATATCATAAATGCAATGTTATAATTATAATAAATTCCTATATATATTACTCACCTATCACATTAATCTTGCTATTAGATCATCATAGTAATAGAACTCTTATTTCGTAGAAGTTAGCATAATCAATGAGTGCCCACAACATGAACTTTAATTAATTGAATATAGTCTTATTCAAGTGATATTGTACTTGGATACTGTTGGCACATTTTGGCCATTTAATGGAGCAGGTTTTGTGAGGTTGTGAAGCTAGTCATATAACTAACATTGCCAATATTATATTGGATGAAGATTCTTCAGAGGTGTTGGCTATTTCAGTGCCAAAGAAGCATTCACTGGATCTCAAACATGTATTGATGTACAAGTTAAGAAGTGGTTTTAGTTGACCTCCATAAGGTATGGGAGGGTAATGAATGTAAGGCAACTTGTAGAAGAAACTAAATAGCATGGAAGTTGGTGCATTAGGAAGGAATGGAACAGCACATTCTACAGTTGGAAGATGACAATACAATTGTTGTAGATCAAATAATGAATAGGGAATCTTCAAAGCAAGATAGCTTGAGAGAAATATCTGAGAAGATTAAATATTGGAAATCAGAATTGGAAGATGCTGCATTACAGAAAGTTCATGCAAGTATTATTAATGGCAGCTCTCTTGATCTGGTTCTTTCAGATAACGATGTGAAGCTACAATTCCTATGGTTTGCTCTTCAGTGTAAATCTGTCATTTGTTATCATGTTTCCTCAAGGCAAAAGGCTTTAATTACAAAACTTGTATGCAAGCAAGAACAAAAAAATTACCCTTGGCAGTTGGAGATGGTGCTGCCATAAATGCATATTCTCCAGATATGGAAGGAAACATTTTGAAATTGCCTGCAGAGAAGCTGGATATGATGGCTTCCTCTCTTCGAATATTTTCGCCGGAATTTTTGAAACCCTCTCTGCAACCTCGATCAATACAATAACAGTTATAAGGAAATGCAAATCCACTGCTTGCAAACCCTTGAAACCCTTGCCCAAGAACTCTTGTGCTGAGGATCATTTTGCTGCCGCCACCGTCACTGCAACTGCCATGAGCACCGGAACTGGAGTCGATCTAGCCTTTGCTGAGGGTTTGCAAGCCTCCTCGTGCACCATCTCGAGCGTTGTCCATTGCGCAGCGAGCACCAGCGAAAGCACCTGCACGGGAGGCAGAAACTGTAGGCGAGGGCTGTGCGTTGATGGAGAGCAGCGGCCGCGAAAAGGAGGACTGCACGCGGGCAAGATCGGCAGCAGAGCGACGGGCGGATGAGCATCGGCCGCAGCAGGAGCAGAACAACGAACCGACGTCAACAGAAACCGCGAACGGCAGCGAAAAGGACTGCGCGGATCGGGCTGAGGGTTGCTGCGGGCGTGGCCATAGGAGTCACAGGACACAGACGCTACTGTTGAAGCAGTTACAGAAGCGGTGGAGGATGAATTCCAAGAAAGGGGCAAATGTTTCATAGGTAACTGGCCGGTCTGAGCAAGGAAACAGGAGATCGTAGATTATTTCCGACAGTTTGATCCTTTGGGGATAAACATCGCGCCCAGTTTTTGAAAGCATGCGAACGAAAGAAATAGAGCCAAATTCTTATGTGTATACGAACTTGGTTCTTGCTTATTCAGTTGCAAGAGATATGCAAGGGACCTGCCTCTTCTACATTAGCCTTCGCATGATTTTTCTATATCAATACTATCTACATGATTAAACTATAGCTAAATTATATACTATCTACATAACGTGACACTCACTTGGTGTTGAAAATGTGAGAGTGCCACTCTATTTATGCATACATTTTTATATCAACCCATCCATGTATGCAACAATTACATGGTTGGTTACTATCTTTATTACTATGATTTGAAGAAAGTATTTTATGTTATATGTATAGAACAAGTGTCCTTTGCAATTTTTAAATATCATGGCGGTGATAACTTCCCCTTGGTGATTACAACTAAATTTTAATTTCCCATGATACTTATAACCACCAAGGCCACTTATCAATTATAGCTTTTTTGTCTCCAAAATGGCCACATGTTAATTAAAAAGGCCACTTGTCACTTGCATGGGACACTTGTCACCTACAACCTGTTTATCTCCATGAAGACACTTGGCAACTACATGGGACACATGTTAGATGCAGCATTTTTATCTCTTTTGTGGTTGAAACCACCCAAAATTGTTGTAACTTACCTAACTTGTTGGGCAAGTAACCTCCTAACTTGTTGGTCAAGAAATTTCCTAATTGGTTAGTCCAATTACTTGGGAGAAAAGTTAGGTGAGATATTTTTAAGATATTTTTGAAATTGTAACTTCCCTACCTACCTTGGAATCCTATAAATAGGCTTCAAGGGTCAAGGGGAAGGATG
>MNCI01036463.1:903074-1097797 GCA_015680685.1 Gnetum montanum | reverse complement strand
TCTATTTCCATTGAATCTTGCTCTATTTCTAGTTTTCTTGTGGAACTACCTCTTTCTCTGGGGAAAATTAGGAGTAGATTTGTGGAGTTGTGCTCAAATGTTTTTGCAAAATTTTACTTGTTACAAGCAGGTATTATAAGGACCGCGTAGACTAGGTAGTTGAACAAAATAGGAAACTTTCAATAACTCACAGTACTGGACAAAGTTGGCTGAATCTCTTTAAAGTAAGTCATTTGTAGTTCACACACAACGAAATTGTCACATTTCATACAACCGCACGCCGCAACAGCACACACACATACTCACATTAACTACTGAGTTATTTGGAGGTATCTGGGCCTTGGTGTTGCCAGAGACCAGCAGGCACCTAAATCCTGTTCGAGGACACTCGTTGGCGGTCGCATCCCAAACGGTCGCCAACAGATATAATTCATGACAACAATAAGATTGAAATTAATTTACCTTTATTGCAACATTTTCACTTAACTTAATGTTTTCCCATTAACAATTTTCTTTCACTGTTATTTACTTTCATGCACTTTGTTAATATTTTAATTCCAAAATGTATGTTAAATTTGTAGAATGAGTACAACCAATTTTGAGCATAAATATGTAATTGTTTGGTAATATTAGTTGTGTTATCACTTACTGCATCCAATAAGAGCACTTGGTAATCCAACAATGCTTGTGTAAATTCAAGATGTGTATGGCAAATTGGGCATGGATGCTCATCACTTAGGGTAGCTTATAGTTTATTTATTGTTCCTAAATTCATTAAATTAAATCTTTATATTTTAAATATTAGTTTATCTTGACCACATAACACTAATGATCATATGCCTCAATTATACTTAACTATATGAACTATGATCTAGATAAGTATAGTTGGAAAGATAGCAATTTGTTATCAACATTTAGCTATCTAAAAGCTCCACTAATCTATTTCATAGATTACGATCACATCACATGTAATGCTCGTGATTTGTATACTTGGGTGTATGGACAACATTTAAATCTATATTCATAATAATTCTAGTTTTATTAAGATCCACAAAGTGGGCAATGTTTCACAAAACATCTAGCCCCCAACAAAAAATCACATTCATACAAGAGAATATAGTTATGTAAATCTACTTCAAAGATTTAAAATTGAATAATGCATGAAATGCAAGTTACATGATCACAAACAACATAACTATACCTCTCTACCATGTACTTTTGTAAAAGATAATAAAATTAATGATGAAATATCTAACTTTACTTTCTAATGTCAACTCCTTCGTATTTATGTAATTTGAAGTAATCAATAAAGTTAAATTCTAACCAAAGAAACATTTTGTCACCCTTATAAATATATTTTTATTTAATAATATAATTCAAATTGAACCATAAACAACACTTTTATGATATACATAGACCTTTTAGATCTATTGAATAGTAGAACTTTGATATAGAACTTTGACCAACACTAATATCATATGGTTCCATTTGTAGAATCATATATAAATTTAAAACAAGTTGATCATGATTTTGGGATTTTTCCTTCATGGTCTTTAAAAAAATAGTTAAATGTTATTCTACTTAGACTTTTTCTAAAGTTTTGTACCCTCCCAAGGCATCAATCTCCCAATCCTTTCTTGCTGATCAATAACATCAAACAACAAATAAGTATACCATTTACTATTTAATATACCCAATCTCTTTCTATGTAAGGTTTCTAAAGTCAAAGGAAAGGCTCTTGTCTGATTCAGAGTATTTAGGATAGGGGGAATTTCTTCTTGGTTTATCCAATGATTTCCTGCATATCTTGAATCAACTACATTACCTTTCACTAACATGCAGATTGACATTTCGTAGAGATTAGCGAGTAATCCCGCTTCCAAGGTAAGGTGAAGCCCAGGATATGCGAGAAAGCTACGTCTCCTTTGGTGCTGAAGAAGCAATAATGCATGGTCATCTGCAAAAAGGCACCGTCTCCTTTTGAATGTCAAACCTGTCTCTGCTTCCTATTTCAAACATACCCAAGTAGTAGTCAATTTAGTTCAGGTATTCTGTTGTGGTTGAAAAGATTCTAAATAATTCCTGATCAACACATGACAGTAGAACAAATCACAATATTTACCATAATAAAGTAGTGCAATGCCGAGATATCTTGGTTATTTGGCAACCTGCAATGTCAAGTGCTGAGAATTTAAAAATGCACAGCAGTCGAGTCCATGCGCGAGACAAGAAGCGCTGCTTGATGAGTTCCAAATAAAAGATGTTTTGTATCTCTGCAGTCATGCAGAAAAATTATCCATCCATCCTTTATAGAAGCATCGTAGCTTGGATAGGAGTCTATTTGTTTTTCTACTTCAATGAACGGGTGGTCATCGTCACAGGCGAGGAATGTGGCCATGTGGATTTCTTCAAGTGAATGCAACTGCGGGATCCCCATTGTAGATTAAATATGGTTGTAGGCGGGGGAATATGCATTGGGAAGTCGGACAGTGCAAATGGTTGAAACAAAACACATCACACCTGTTGTTTCAGTTTTAATGATGTCGTCGTGACTGATGTGGTAGTCGTTGCTGAATAAGAATGAAGAGGAACCGTCATGATCCCGCAAAAGTTTATGGAAAGAGAATGAGCAGTCATCTATGGTATTTGGGCAAATTTCTAGCCTTTTGTTCCACTGCCAAAAACAATGCCGGCTTGTTCTCGCATTTACTACATCCCCTGGCAACATCTGCTCTTCACATAAATGACATGGTGGCAATCTCTGTGCTCCACATAATTGAGTCCACATTAATTTATGTAATCATAAATGCGCACACACGTAACTCAACTTGTAAACGAGAATTCGATGTCTTATTTACATAAAGATATCAATTTGTATAATTGTGTACACATTAATTTATGTAATCACAAATGTGGACATCCGTAACTCAACTTGTAAACGAGAATTGCATATATTATTTGCATACAGATCAAAATATATAGATATACGTACCTTAGTATTGTTCTCCAATGATTCGCTCAGAAAATCGTCATTAAGCCTGAGCCACAGATTCATTAAGTTAACACCCTTTAATTGTAATGTCTTCAAGCTTGGGAAGGCCCCAGAGCCCAGCAATGCTCCTCATGTTAACACAGCCAATTACTGCAAGCCATTTAAGACTGACCAATGCTTGCATGTGGAGGACTTCCACAATCCAGCAATCTATAACTTTTAGGAATTGCAGCTTACAAGGACTCCCTAACTGAGATGGGAATCCTTTCAACACAATGCAATCACTGATAAACCGACTTCGTAGGTTTTGTAAGTTGCCAATGGTGTCCGGCAACTCCTCTAAATTCCAAAGCCTGCTAAGGGACAACCTTGTCAAATGTGAAAGATTGCCTATATATGTTGGAAGCACTTTTTGGTTCCAGCATGAATCAAGCCCCAGATCTGTCAGACTTGAAAGACCAGCCATATCGTCGAACAGCTCTGGAATGGCCCATAAGCTTCCCAGGCACAACCGGTCCATTTGATAACGTGGATGGAGGGCAGATTGGTACCTTTGTATAAAATGATGGGCTATTACCTCAACATCACTTAATTGAGGAGGTGTATGTTCACTATTGACTGAAAGCAAATTGGCAACAGTGTCTCTCTTTTGCTTCATTAATGTGGTCCGTTGGGTAACATCATGCACCAGCGATTCGATGCTGAGTAGCTTCACCATTGCAATCCTGGGACCTCATGTATTGTAACTCTGACAGATGTCCAGATGATTCAGATAACCCGTGTAAACCCTTGCAATTCTCAATATACAAGTATTTTAACTTCAAAAGATGTACAAATGATTCAGGTAACCCTCATAAAGCACTGCAATTTATGATCCTCAAGCTTTGTAACTGTGAAAGATGCCCAAATGATTCAGCTAGCCTTCTCAGATCATTGCAACAATGGATACTCAAAAATTTTAAGCATGGAAGACAGCCGAATGATTCAGGTAACCCTTCCATTCCTTTGCAATCCCTGATGTCCAGGTGAACCAAGTTTGTCAACTATCCAAATGATTCAGTTAACCCTTCTATACAACCACTGAAAGTATAGATCACCGGGCCATATAACAGGTTAGCACTTCCAGATGGCTTGGAGATTTGGCAGGGTGACAACTTCAGCTAGTCTAATTAGGCCAGATTTCCAAAAGAATTTGGGAGGCCTTGCAGGGCTTTGCACTCCCAAAGATCCAGATACTCTAACTGGGCCAGATCTCTAAAAGAATATGGGCCAGATCTCTAAAAGAATATGGGAGGCCTTGTAGGGCTTTGCAGCTCTTGAGATGTAGCTCCTTTAATTAAAGAATCTGGCAGGCGTTGCAGGGCTTTGCTGTAATTGTTATGCAATACTTTTAATTGTGACAGTTTACCAAATGACTCTAACAGGTGTTTCAGACAATAGCACCGCCCAATTGTCAGATTCTCTGGTTGCAACATTTTCCCAAATGACTCAGGCAATTATTTGTCTTTTTAAGGACTCCATGTTCAAATAGCATAAACTTTTCGGGTCTCCAAAGCCCTCCGGCAACCGTACCACTGCCTTGCAATTTTCCAGTTGAAGATGCTTTAATCCTTTAAGTTTGCCAAAGCCCTTCGGCAATTGTACCAATGCCTTCTAGTTGTCCAGTTGAAGATGCTTCAATCCTTGGAGTTCGCCAAAGTTCTTTGGAATAGTTTTCAAAGATGTGTAGTAAACAAGTATCATGCAAAATAAGTGTTGAAACCTTTCCCTGAATTCTGAAAGACTTTGCAAGTTCTTGTAATTTGATAAGTGTTGATGCATAAATTTTGGTCACACCAATGCCTGAGGAAGAAAAACTCATCTAAGAAGACTATTGCCTAGGGTGCCTCTCATATGGATACAGAAACCTAGGAATAATCTCAACTAAAGAGGGTGATGGGACACGATATCGCATGGGCCACGATATCATGTACGCGCAATATCGCGTTGGCCCCTGCAATATCGCGTATGCTATATCGCAGCCCGTCATTAGTTCTATAAATAAAAGGCAACTTTCCATTGTTTTTCCATCTAAATTTAGACCCTTAGCTAAACTCTGGCAGTTTTACCATTCCAAAAATAGAATAATTTCCATATGCACGCAATAGAAGTCTCAAAGTGAACGGATCTTTATTCGAGCAAATTGTACATGAGCACACATTTGTGTACGGAAATAAAGCCAAACTTTCTAATAAACCTTGCAACATATGGACTAGGCTAAATAGGACTTTAATTATTGTTAAATGTTTAAATGCTTTCTTAGACAATTAATCACTCTCAACCCTCGACTCTCCTAGTTAAGTGCATTCAGTACGACCACTTCGAACATGTGTGCTACACTTGGTAACCCAGTAACGAATAGCATTTGGTAATCCCAATAGCGTTGCACTAGTTTAGGGTATGTATGTCAAGTGGGAACGGATATTGATGCTAGGACAATTAAAGCTTAGTTAGAGAAAGCTAGTTACTTAGTCTCTTCACCCTTCCCTCTCTTAGCTTAGACCATAAAAAGATAAAGACATAAAAATCATATACCTCAGACTTACTTAACCATACAACCATGACAATACAAGTAAGTCTAGAAAGACAATGATTGATTAACCTTAAGTGTTCCATAAGGCGCGTAAGCACTTAGTCCTTGGAGTTCGACCGAATCGCGCGTGTAATGCCCGTATTCGTATGGTTGAGTGTAGGGGTACCTTGCCACTCATCATTGGTGCCGTTGTCGGGGACTTAGTTGTTTGTGCACTACGTAGAACACAGGAAATCATTCACATTGTTGGGAGCTAAAACAAATCCTTATGGTTAATCAAGAGAAAAAATATATAACATAATGGTAAACGGCACACCGAACAAGACTAAAATGTCTTCTTTGAACAAAAGCACTTCACCGTCTAGGAACAACACTAGAGACAGTCGGTGGCACAACATACATAACCAAGAACCGTCAATTCCTCAACAATTCAGTACCCAACTTTACCTTTGTTTTCCATCAAGATGAACAACTGCGTTGGAGAGACTTGGAGGGTAACATAGTGTTGCCTCTAGACAAAGTAGCCCCCAACATGCTCCTTCATGTCCTTGCATGAATTGGCATGTCACAATTATACGCTGAGTACGTTGCATGTGATTACAACGTAAGGGACTACCATCCCACAGAAGCACAATGTTAACGGGACTTGCGGCAAGAGAGTTACCACACATCATTGAAGAGCAAAGGCCCCCATAATGCTTCGCCCGTTATAAGCGAAATTAAGGGTGGTGAACCTATTCCAATAGGTTCTCCAAAAAATGATGTTTCCCCTCCTAACGATGGTGAGGAGGTGGTGTATTAAAACCTGCACTCCACGATACACAACCCTGGTTTTGATCCCCATGAACACCAAGTGTTCAACGAGAGAACACAAACATAAGATAAAGGAGGGAAGGCTGATCATCATCACGATTGGGGCCGAGATCACCGAAGAGAAGGTAGGAAACATTATCATGGTGATGGTTCTCCTTCTTCTTCACCTTCATCATCACATTCATCCTCTTCTTCCACAGCAGGACGTAGTCATAAGGAGGCTAACCATGAGGATAAGGGTAAACAAAGTGAGAAACCTCGACAAGAGAGTCGAGAGAGAGGACAAGGGCATTCTAGAGAATCAAGGCATGTAAGAAAGGAAAGTAGGGAACTGCATAGACATCATAGACACCATGAGATGAATGACAACAAAGAACCCCTACTTGCAACCCAAAGTATGTTAGATATTATGGAGGCTATTAGAATACCTACAAGGCACCAGAAAGATAGCAGGATCAAGAGACTAGACATGAATAATATCCCACGATTTGAGGAGGGATACAACGTTGATCCGCAAAACCACTTACAGGCATTTCACAATGCCTGTGCCTTGCAGAACATTGAAAACAAGTGGCAAAAGTTAAAGTTTTTTCCAAGGACACTCATAAAAGAAGCAGAAAGTTGGTACCAGTCCTTAGAACCAAAATCAAGTACGATGCTAGAACTATTTAACAATAAATATTAGATGTACTATAAAGTGTCCAACTTGTGAAAGCTGATCCAAGGATGGAAGCAAGGTAATCATGAACCTTTGGACTCTACCATGGGCTGATATTATGCATTGTTACATCATTGCCTGGGCCATGGTTATGCACAATGGGATCAACTACGTCATCTTGTAGATGGGCTAAGACATGAAACCAGGAGAACCCTTGGAACATATGCCCAAGGGAGATTATCAGAGCTTAGATCCAATGAGGTTCATAGATTTTTGGATCAAGTAGCTAAGGAAGAAGGAGAGCTACGTAAGAGAGAAAGTGCGGAGGAATACAACCACGATCCTTCCCTCCGAAAAAGGGAAGTGAGATTCTGTGAGAAGGAGGATGAGTCACCAATCGAAGAGTTGGTGAGTAGGGAAACCTTGCCTTATTAGAAAATAACAATAGAAGTGTCAGCTAAGGTTGATTAGATGTGGGACTCCTTAGATAGTATATTTAAAATTGTTTTAAAAATCGTAGAGGAGTCTAAGGAGCGAAGTAGTGACCATGATAAAAAGAAGAGGGATTTGGATTCACTGAAGAGGTTGTGGATTCAGATACAAACAATGATAGTGGATGTGAGATCTGCCAGTATGACCATCCTAAGGGATGTTGCCCAATAATCTCACATCTACAAGAGTTTGGGGTGTATGCACTCAACCCAAGACTTAACAAATGGCAAGCACCCTGTCGGTTACCTTATCCCCAAGGTAACCCGAGGTAGTTCCACCAACTGTTAACATATTATCCATGTGAAACTCCACCACAACCTATTGAACAACACCAGTAGTGAGAATACCCACAGTCATGGCCAATACCACCGCCTAGGCAACAATACCCTTACCGGCAACCGAATCCATATGGCTACTACATGCACAACCAATCTCTCCAAGTGACTCTGTTGGTCATGCAACCCCACAACGTCACTACCAAGCTCGGGAGTACTATAGGACTCCTTCTCTTGGGAGAGACACACCACATGCATACCATCCTCTGAACCCATCTACCACTCTTACATCGATAGCTCCACTACCACCTGCTCCAACAATGCAAGGGGTATTCCCCACTCAACCGCAATAACCCAATGTCACGAGGGCTTCGAATCATCAACCCGTAGTTGGTTCTGACAATCTTATGTCAAAAAGACCTTTCTTTAGAACCAACAATCCAACTAAGCCCTCACCATCACAAGCAGTTGAACATCAAAACACCTCCATACCAAATAAGGTTTCGGGACCTCCTTCAACCCAAAAATTGAGCTTAACGCACATGGTTACGCTAACACATGTCATTACTGACTGGATTAAGGTGGGCCACCTTCCCAAGAAACTCTTTAATCTTGGAAGTCCTCTAATCTATCTCGAAGTCACTGGGAATGAACCCTGTAAAGCTCTTCTAGACTCAGGTTCTAGAGTCAACTTGATATCACAATAAATGTACAAAGCCTAGAACCTGCCTTCATTGAGGAAGAGTAATATTCGACTTGATCTGGCTAACCAGTCCATCACTGTCCCCTTGGGACTAGTTGAGGAAATTGTTACTACTGTGTGTGGTTATTCGTATCCAGCTAATTTCCTAATGATACAAGTGAACAATGGTAAAGGGGACCTTCCAATAATAATGCATGGCTAAGTATGATAGATGCACGCCTAGGAATCTGTGATATTTCCCTGGAAATATTCAAGAAGAACACTTTTGGAAAGATTGAAAAGAAGAAAGTTCCATGCATCACATATAGTGACATAGGGTGCTATTGCATGTAGAAATCATGGGTTGTGCAAAGTTTAACATTACCTACATGCAACCAGTGTGCACAAGATATTAATATACAAAGTGCCTATATGCAGTAGCCACACAACAGGAGGACACCTAGTGGCTGATGGCTAATCAAGAGAGTAATTCAATAATATGCATGGAATTAACTGAGGGAATAACTAGTGCTTATATTGAAAGCATAGACACACTTGAGCAAGTCCGTTGCCAACTTCCAAACCTTAACCTTGAAAACATCAATTGGGGGAAGTTGGAAATTCTTGAGAGATTTAAACAAGAGCCCTTTGATTTGAAATCATTGCCCACCGGTCTGACGTATATGACCCTTGAAAATGAAAAACCAGTGATCATCAACGTAAAACTTGTTCCCAAACAAAAAGAAAGACTGCTGAAAGTGATAAACAAGTGGTCATAAGCCTTTGCCTGGTCATACCTTGAGTTAACTGGAATAGACCCTAGGATATGTCAGCATAGGATTTACATGGACCCCTCCATGAAACCTCGAAAACAACCACAGAGGTGATTAAACCCAAAATTAAAACAAATAGTAAAAGAAGAGATAGAACAGCTTCTTAAGGCTAGGTTCATATATCCCATTGCCGATAGTGAATGGGTTAGTCCTTTGGTAATCATGCCTAAGAAGGGAGGCAAATGGAGGGTGTGTATAGATTTTAGGCTGCTAAACATGGCAACATTCAAAGATCATTTCTCATTTCCATTCGTTAACCAAGTCTTAGACACTATAGTAGGGCATCGCTATTATAGTTTTCTGGATGGGTGGATAGCACCAGAAGATCAAGCCAAAACAACATTCACCAGTCCTTGGGGAACATTTTCATATAAAAAATGTCATTTGGCTTGTGCAATGCTCCTACCACATTTCAACGTTTAGTTCTAAGCATATTCCAAAAGCAGATAGGAAACGGTGTAGAAGTCTTCATGGATGACTTCTCCACTTATGGGACAAGCTTTGATCAAGCCCTAGACTGATTAGAGCAAGTGCTTAAACGATGTGTAGAAACCAACTTAAGGCTCAACTGGCAAAAAATCCATTTGATGGTCCAAGAGTGTGTAGTACTTGGGCATAAGATTTCACATTCAAGAATAGAGGTAGACCCAGATAACGTTAGGATCATGCAAGGAATCACCTGACAACCGTAAACTGTAAAATAAATTTGGTCATTCCTTGGACACACTGACTACTATCGGAGATTCATTGAGAACTTCTCCAAGATTTCCAAACCATTGGTAGAATTAATGAAGAAGGATGCACCATTCGAATAGACCAAGGAATGTAACGAGCATTCCAAACTCTAAAACAAAGGCTTGTAGAAACTCCCATTCTACAAGCCCTTGACTGGTCCAGACCATTCCATATAATGAATGACACATCCAATTATGCCTTAGGAGCCATACTTACATAGTTAGATGACCAAAAATGCCCTTATTACATCCACTATGCAAGAAAAAGTATCACTGGTGCACAACTTAACTACACAACTACAAAAAAAGAATTAATGGTTGTAGTGTTTGCACTAGACAAGTTTAGGCACTATGTGTTAGGCTACAAAGTGTATATTCATACGGATCATAGTGCAATTAGGTTCCTCATGAACAAGCCAACGGTTAGCCCTTGTATTATATGTTGGTTGGTAATCCTACAGGAGTTCAATCTAATGATGATAGATCAAAAGGGCATCGAGAACGTAGTTGCAAATCACTTATCTTGGTTGCACTGGGACAGCAAGGAGGATGAATACATCATATCCAATCATTTTCTAGATGAAGCCCCCTTTGCCGGTGTAGTGAATAACCAAACCATGGGAAGGAATTGGTATGGTAGCATTCTTACCTATCTCCTTTTCCAACAAACATCACAGGAGCTGAACTTTAGGAAGAAACAACAGTTTCTACACAAAGCCAAGTACTTCATGGAGATCAACAAAAAACTTTACAAAGTTTGTCCTGATGGCTTGGTTCGATGGTGTGTGCCCAATATGGATCAATTAAGAGTTCTCCAGGATGCTCATGAGGGCCCTTGTGGGGGTCACTATGTAGGGAGATGAATGGCTATTAAGATCTTGCTTGCAGGATATTACTGGGGAACACTATTTCAGGACATCCATCAATTTATCCAATCCTGTGAGCACTGTCAACATGATGGTGGAGTGACTGCTAGAATGGAGCATCCGCAACAATGGATTCAACCTTTGGAACCTTTTGACATTTGGGGAATAGATTTTATGGGGCCCATTACACCGATGTCCAATGGAAAAGCTTATATCATTGTTGCTATTGACTATCTAACAAAATGGACTGAAGCAGCTACTATAACAGACTGCACATCATCTACAGCTGCATGATTTGTACAACAATAGGTCATAAATAGGTTTGGTGTGCTGCATGCACTTATCTCAAATAATGGAACACACTTCATGGGTGCAACCTTTCAGAAATTAATGCAACACTTAGGAGTTGAACATAAATTGACTACACCTTACCACCCCCAAGCTAATGGCCAAGTCGAGGTTACTAATAGGGAGATTACTAAAATTTTGACAAGAACAATTAGCAAATATAGGTGATATTGGAGCACTAAACTGAATGATGCTCTCTGGGCATACCGCTCCACTTGGAAACTCCCTACAGGCTATTCTCCCTATGAGTTAGTATATGGAAAACTTCCAAATCTTCCAATACAAACTAAGCTCCATACACTATCCATGGCATGTGATCTAGCACCTTGACCTTGATCTAGCACAAAAACAAAGATTAGCAACTCTAAACATGATAGATGAAAACTGATTGGTTGTCCTTTCATCAAATGAGTTGCACAAGGCACATAACAAACAATGTCATGACTTAAAAATTTGAAAGGTTAAGTACCAACTAGGAGATAAGGTCTTTTACTAGAATCTCACACATGTGCCCCAATGCAAAAAATTTCAAAAATTATGGGAAGGGCCTTATATCATTCACACAACCTTTCCCTGAGGATCCATGACCATATACAAACCTGAAAGCCCTGATAAGAGATTATTGGTCAATGTGCAATAAACCAAACCCTTCCATGAACTTAGAATAGCTGGTGCACATAATACCTCTGTGAGAGGACGACCTCGCTCATTATTTCAAATCTCTCCCTTCCAACTTAGTCATGGGGGAGATGGCCACCTATGCTGATCATTTGAGGCCCTCAGTTCCTTTTTAAGTTTTTGTTTTACACATTTTTGTTTTACAACTTTCTTTGAGTTTTCTTGTTTTTGTTTTACAACATCATTTATACTCTTTCATTTATTTTTGTGTTTACTTATTTTGTTCAATTCTTCATTTAATAAGTGCTCCTAAAGATAATATGAACTGTATTCCATTGATTACTAGTGTTTGGTTTTTACCTTTAAGTTATGATTTTGACACTAAGGTATGGTTCTTTTTGATAAAACAGGTAATGAGTCCACTTCATCCATGCATCCATAAATTTCTATGGTCTCTCTTAGCTTGGAACTATACAATTCCTTTCTCACTAATAGGAAGTATTAACGAATCGGTGACTAAGCATATCTCAAAGTAAGGAAGGACTCAAGGATTAAAAAGGGTGTGACTTCAAGGGTGATGAGTGGTGAGGTACCCCTACACTCAACCATATGAAACGAGCGTAGCACGCACGATCTGGTCGAACTCCATAGACTAAATGCCTAAACGCCACAAGAAACACTTCGGGTTAATCGTTCGTTGTCTTCCCAGACTTACTTGTTGTTGTCGCGGTGTATGGTTAAGTAAGTTCGAGGTATATGATTTTTTTGGTATTTTACAGTTTATCTCCTAAGCTATGAGGGTGAAAGGTTGAAAAACTAACTAACTCTAACTACAACACTAAGTCCTAGCATTAGCATCCGTTCCCACTTACCGTACACACCCTAAACTATGCAACTGTGGCTACCAAATGCTACTCGTTACTAGGATCACCACATGTAACGCACGTGCTCGAAGAGGTCGTACTGAGGCACTTAACTAACCTATGTGTGACAAGCAGCCGATTCCTTGACTAGCTGTACACATCCATAGATGCTCGTAATCAAGTCGTACTTGTCCCACGTTCTACNTACTGCGAGCACATGGAAAATATTCTATCTCTGGGGTGAACAATCCACCAGAGCTTCGCTACCTTATGTCTATTACCTTAAATGAGGGGAGTGCCACCTCTTATTTATAGATTTGGCGGCGGACCGTGATATCGTGTACACAATATCGCAAGGAACGACGCGATATCACGTACGCGCTATCACAGGGGATGCGATATCGCGGCAGACGCGATATCGCGTATGCGATATCGTGGCCTGTTNGCGATATCGCGGCAGACGCGATATCGCGTATGCGATATCGTGGCCTGTGCAATTTGTGTCTCATCAAAGGGGATTTGATGCACTTGTGCTGGCCATTCTCTTGGGTGCTTGGATGTTTTCTTCTTGAGTTTTCTTATCGTTTCGACGTTGCCACATTATCAGGAAGCTAAGAAAATAAAAATAATAAGTCTTTGCATGGTGTGGTTCTCATGAAAAAACACAAAAAAAAAAACAATGAGAATTCAAAGCACACCCCTTAGATGAAATAATCACATGGGCTAGAAGCACTATTTATGGAACTAAAATAAACATGTTCCCTCTAACTAAGGCCCTTCTCGCTTCCTACTTTCTCCTCTTTCATTTCGTCGGAATGATGGTGGCTCTTTGGTGAAGGCATTCTTGTTACTTCGGGTGGTTGGATTGGCCAAATGTATTAATGCGAAGTCACTAGATGTGGTTTTTTTGAGGCTGGATTTGGAATGAGATGTACTAAGTTACATTAACCATTAACACACAAGGGTTTGTACATCACCTTGTTCTTAAGATTTCATTCTATTCTTTTCTTTCCATCCTTCTTTCTCCATTTATCACCTCATTGCTGGTTGTATCAATTGTCCATATTTTGGTTAACGCATTGTTGTTTTCTTTTTGGTAAACTCTTGTGGTTAAGACTTTAACTCTTGTCTCCAAATGACATTCCTAGAGCCTACAGACTCTTTGAATGTGGGATTGTTAGGGCATTAACAGCATGAGCCTGCTTTGGGGAGGACCCATTGGCATTCCTATTTGGTACATCCATTAATTTCTTTCCCTTAAATATTTTTGCAATTAACATTTATTTTTTTCATCTCCATCTTTGACATCCATTTTATTGGTTTTCTCATTGTTTCTTTTTCTCCATCTTTTCTATTCCTTATCTTTTTCCATTCTCTCACTACTGGAGGTTTGCTCTCAGTCATGGGGGTCCTGGTCCAATTTTTTCAATTTTTCCCCTAACCCCTACACCTTGGGTAGCCACCAGTATTACATCTCTAGATCCATATTAGCCATATCACAACTCAGCTAATGGACCTTACACCGAAGCAAGGTATCAATTGCATTATGATTCATTTACCCTTGCTAATATAAGACTGTGTTGTGTGTGTAGATGGCAATCAGACAACAATGGATTGGATCTATAGGAAACACTTGGAATGGACTAGTACTGAAGCAGTTGTGCAAGGAACAGGATTGATGGCACACTTATGAATGAACAACGAAAGGCATAATCTTAGTGTCAGCAGCAACAGACTTCTCCCTTCTTCTTCTTTTCTCTCTCTCCTCTCTCCTCTTCTCTCTTCTCTTCCAGCTGCCAAATAAGGCTAGATGTCAAATGTGTATAGTGTTCACTCTTATTGTCATGAATACTATTTTTTCATGTATTATAATGATGATACGTTCACATGTCATCCCATTCACCATGAGTGTCATTCAAGTTAATAATCCCATACTTTCCCATTATTTTGTAAGGAACTCGAGGACAAGTTTTCATTCAGTCATGGGGGTATGATGGGACACGATATCACATAGTTCTATAAATAAGAGGTAGATTTCCCTTGTTTTTCCATCTAGATCTATATCCTTAGCTAAACTTTAGTAGTTTTACCATTCCAGAGATAGAATAATTTCCATGTGCCTGCAGTAGGAGTCTCAAAGTGAATGGATCTTTATTCAAGAAAATTGTACTTAAGCACACATTTTTGTATGAAAATAAAGATGAACTTTCTGATAAACCTTGCAGCATATGGACTAGGCTAAATAGGACTTTAATTATTGTTAAATGTTTAAATTCTTTCTTAGACAATTAATCACTTTCAACCCTCAACTCTCCTAGTTAAGTGCATTTAGTACGACCACTTCGAGCACATGTGCTATGCTTGGTAACCCAGTAACAAATAGTGTTTGGTAATCCCAGAAGCGTTGACTAGTTTAGGGAGTGTATAGAAAATGAGAATGGATACTGATGCTAGGACGATTAAAGCTTAGTTAGAGAAAGCTAGTTACTTAGTCTCTTCACCCTTCCCTCTCTTAGCTTAGGCGATAAAAAGATAAAGACATAAAAATCATAGACCTCAGACTTACTTAACCATACAACTGTGAAAATACAAGTCTAGGAATACAATGATCAATTAACCTTAAATGTTCCATAAGGCGCGTAAGCACTTAGTCCTTGGAGTTCGACCAGATCGTGTGTGTAATGCTCGTATTCGTATGGTTGAGTGTAGGGGTACCTCACCACTCATCAGAGGGCTACATGGTCTTTTGAAAATAGTAAAAAAATAAAAATTTTAATTAGAATGAGTATCTCAAATTTAAGAATGCAAAAGGTAATCAAAATAAATTTTCTCTGCTTCCTAATTGTTGTTGCCGCCATTCGTCACTAATCCATTAAGGATGCTATCATACCCAACACTACTTATAGTTGCCAGAGGAGTGAGAGAGAGAGAAGAGGTTGGATGAAGGGGCTCATTGATGCACATTTGATGCGTAGATAGAACATGCCTCGTCATTAGTACAAGAGAGGAAAATTTGTCCTTGTTTGAAGAACCTTTCCATGGGTGCATCACCCACCAAAAATAGAATAGAACTATAAAACCCATGCCTGCAACTGCTGCTATTAATTGCTACAACACTGTAGCAAAGAGAGAGAGCGAGAGAGAGAGAGAGAGAGAGAGAGAGAGAGAGAGAACAAGCTACCAGATCCCGCTATCACATGCCAGTAGACATGTTGCTATCTTTACTTCTATGTCTGCTGCCATCATGAATCTACTGTGAAAAGGGAAAAGAAAACCACTACCTCTTGGTTTCCTCTAAGATTTTTTATCATCATCCACATAGCTCTACCACTGTTGACTATCACTAGTCCATTGTTAAGAATAAAAAAATAAGACTATAGAACCCACCTGTTATGCCCATTGTCCATGCACATCAGCTACGCTGCTATTACCCTAAGAAAAATAGAAGAAGAGAGAGAGAAAAAACCACTACCCATTGGTTTCTTAACCCTTAAAAACCCCCATGCGCATTTTCCTGTGCTTCAATGAAGAGAGATGCAACTATTCAAGAAGAGAACCCAATTTGTTAAGGAGGCCATCTCTCCCTCCTCCCTCTTAACATCATCTTCATTCACTACTTTATTATTGTCTACTAGTGACATTTCACCTCCTCGCATATCGATCCACCTTCCTGCACATCAATCCACCTCCTTGCATGTTAGTTCATCTTCCCACACATTGGTCCACCTTTCCACACATTAACATTGCTTGCTAAAATGGTATATGATTTTACAAGACAATTTTGTTGATCATGGCCCCATGTGATAGCATGGGCAAGGTTGGCCATAACACTTAGCCCCCAAACAATAAATTACATGTAAGTGCAAGGAGAAACAAAAACTATAAAATCTTAAAAGGAAAATAATAAAATAAGGCAAATTTTAGAAAAATAAATTTAAAATTGAATAATAAAACCACCTTACCTAAGTTAGGGCTCAAGTAAAGACTACTAAAATTATAAATTCAAAAATGGGACTAGGAAACAAGGGTTATAAAAAAAGGTTTCAGTAACAACAATTTTTAGAAAATGGAAAGCCTAAAAAAGGGTAGAAAATAAAGGGTCTGAAGACAAAGGTTTTAAAAAATTTCAACAAGTTCCAAGATAGGATCGAAAAATGAAATAGCCATAAGAAAATGGCAAGAAGAGTTGATAAACAAAAAGCAAGAGAAAGACCCTCTTTCTAGCACCAAAAAGGGTGTTGATGCATAAATTTTGGTTGCACCAACACCTAGGGAAGAAAAACTCATTTGAGGAGACTATTGCCTAGGGTGCCTCCCATATGGATATGAAAACCTAAGAATAGTCTCAGATGGAGAGGGCTACATGGCCTTTTAAAAATAGTAATCAAATTCAAGAATATAAAAGGTAACCAAAATAAATTTTCCTTGCTTCCTAATTAATACCGCTATTCACCACCAATCCATTGCAAACATTGTCATAGCCAACACTACTTGTAGCTGCCAAAGGAGGGAGAGAGAGAGAAGAGGTTGGATGAAGGGACCTACTAATGCATCTCTAACACATAGACATAACATGCTCCATTGCCAGCACAAGAGAGGGAAATTTGTCTATGTTTGAAGAACCCTACCATGGATGCACAACCCACCAAAAATAGAATAGAACTATAGAACCTGCACCTGCAACTGCTGTTGTCAACTGCTACAACACCATAGTAGAGAGAGAGAGAGAGAGAGAGAGAGAGAGAGAGAGAGAGAACAAGCAACCAAATCCCACTATCATGTGCTCATAGACTCATTGTTGTCTTTACTCCTACATTTGCTATTTTCACAAGTCAACCACAAAAAGGAAAAAGAAAATCTCTACCTCTTGGTTTCCTACTAAGATTGTTGACCATCATCCATGCAGCTTTGCTAATGCTGACTATCACTGGTCTATTGTCAAGGATAAAGAAATAGGACTACAGAACCCACCTATCGTGCCCATCATCTATGCGCATCAACTGTGTTGTTGTCACTCCAAGAAAAATAGGAGAGGAAAAAGAGAAAAATACCCACCACCCACTAGTTTCTCAACCCTTAGAGACCCCCTGCCTATCTGTGTGCACCTCAATGAAGAGAGATGCATCTAGTTAGAAAAAGAGCCTAATTTGTTAAGGAAGCCCTTGCTTCCCCCTCCCTCTTAACATCGTCTTTTTTCTCTACTTTATAGTTACCTACTAGTGAAATTTCACCTCTTTGAATTGGTCCACCTTTCTACATGTTAGTTCACCTCTCTACATGTCAATTCACCTTCCCACACGTTGGTCTACCTTTTCGCATGTTAACATTACTTGGTGAAATATTATATGACTTATAGGATAGTTTTGTTGATCATGGTCCTAAGTGATAACATGGGCAAGGTTGGCTACAACACTAAGTTGTCTCAATTTTGTTGGAGCCTCTTGTTCAATGCAACAGGGAATTCAAATTTGGATCAAGGATGGAATAAGACTTAATATTTTTCTTTTCAAACAAAAGCTATTGAATCTAACCTATAGAGGAGGATGCTCCCATAATCAGGTCAACCTGTCACCAAATAGTTGTGAGCCTGTCATCAAATAGTTGTAGGATCCTTACATGATTTATGCAATGTCTTAGGGATATGATCGTATAGAAAATTAGTTCATTTTAGCTATAATAGTTTCTTTGATAACTTGGAAAAATCACTACCTTCATTAAATATAGAAGAACAATGTGAAAGCCTAGGACAAATCAAAATGTTACCTTGTTCAAAAAGATAATACAAAATAAAAAACATAGTAATCCATGCATTTCCTTGCCTTCAATACAATGACCATTAAGGATCAAAAATTCTAGAGATGATAGTTTGTTGAATGCTTTAGTAGATTATGGGCATCCATCATCTAACATAGCTAAACCATTTGACACTAAGCCAAGTGCTTTTATCTTTTCTATCCCCTGAAATTTAGACATAGGGCTTTGAGGTAACTGCCTCTTCTAAAAAATGATTGCATTGTCAAGGAAACAACAAAATGCTATATATTTTAATAAGAAAACATGTTTAAAATATGAACAACAAGCATAGTATAACGTCATACCATTTCTTTAAATAATACATATCTTACATCGAAAGGATGTTGCACCTGACTACGGCAACCAAGGGATAAAGCATCTTCATTTTTTACTATGCTCCTTCCCAAGTCCACAAGTAAGTCATGCATGTTTAGAAAACCATGATAGCCTATTTGAATTAAAAGCTTCCTTTTCAATATTTCAAGAGCATACAAAACTTTTAATTCACCCTTTTCATTATGTCCTTGAAGCTAAACAAGCAGCTCTTTCTTCTCCCAAAGGAAGAAAGTGACAACATCTAAGAATACGCATTTTTCCAACTCTAAGGCAAGATTATCATAGCTAAGTTGTAGCATTTTCTTCAGATCACCATGCAAAGAGTCTTCAATAATATTCCATAAATTTTTCCAGAATTTAATATCTGTTCCATAAACTTGTATGCCAAGTAAAGTCAATGCTAATGGTATCCCATCACATTTTTTAACAATCTTTTCTATTAGCTCATTGAATTTATTCCTAACATTCTAAATTCCTCCAAATGCGTACTAGAAAAATAATTTTTTTGATGTATAGAAGTTTAATTTTAACATATCCAATGAAATCAAATTCTTATAGAACCTAGCAATTTTAGGGTAATGCTTCAAAACTCCCTCTTCTTTACTTGTTACAATACTGATACTTGTAGGACTTAAAGACACTTAATCTTCAATAAATACCATGCTCAATTGAATTTTACTATTAATATTATATAGCACTACTAAAAATTCTACATTATGAAATGTGTTTGTTAAAAGCTAGGTTCCTTCCTTTGTTAAGTGACTTTGATTATATTTGAAAAGCTAAACTCTAAGCTATTTATGGATTTCATTTATGCCATGGCTCTCTACAAGTCCCCTTACATTTTCAATAAAAAAACTCCTTTCATATTGAGAAAAAAATTGATTATAAAGCTTTTTTTCAAAGGAGCTTTTTTCCTATGCCTCCAATACCACTTATTTCCACTGATGTCACACCATGTCCATTCTAATGGCATCTCATTATAGCATCCTTAATGTTGAGTAAATCCTCTTCTCTTCCAACCATGTTGGTGGGAACATTAAGAAATTTAATATCAAGTTCCTCAAGTATCTTGTTGACAATGTTCTTACAGCATTCCCTATATAAGAAGGCAATCAAAATAACTTTCAGAATAAAATCTAAAACTTTAGGCCAATATATGTTTTTATTTATTGTAAGTCATGAAATAATTTACTTTACATTATGGTGCCAAGTTTTTTACTTAAAAAAACATAAGAAACGCTCTAAATCTATGCATCGATGAAGAAACTAACAATAAAGCTCAAAACTAAATTTGGAATCATATTAACATATCATCTTGTTGCTTTGAATGTTTGAAGATCAACCTACTTTTTATATCATGATAGATGCATCTAACTATGCATTAGGAGCAGTACTTACACAAATGGATGATTAGAAGTAGCTATAGATACACCTCTTTCAATCCCCTTGTTCTACCCTACGTGTTATGTGTCTTTTTATGTTGATTTTGTTGGGGATGATTCTTGGATGTTTTGGCATGTTTTGAGGTGTTTTGGGCTCATTATGATGAGTTTAAGAGGTTCTAGGATCTATGGGGACTTGTTGGGAGGCATCCGAAGGCTTTTGACATTAAAAAAAGCATTTTTAATATTGGCACCTTCAGCATAGAAGTCTCTCTAAAAAGATAGACGTCTTTCCAAAGATGTCTCCCTTAAAGTAAAGATATCTCAAGTCCATAGAAGACATCTACCAAAAATAGTAGACATCTATTTCATGAGCAAGGCTTTAATAGACAATGTCTACATGAAGCTAGAGATGACCCACATACATCAAGAAACTTCCAAAAATGCCTCTTCCAATTTAAGAAATAGCCAAAGCAAGATGGAAATAGCTAGGGAGAAGGTGAGAAGACTTGAGAAACAACTAGAGAACCTCAAGCTGAGTTGAGGAAAAGTTTCAAGGGATTTTACCTTCTAGTTGCTTATAAATATTAATGTAATTCATTATTTTTGGTGCTAAAGTGCCAAGGGCCAAAGGGCTAACACTAAAGGCCAAGCTTCCAAATAAAGGAAAGGAGAGGGAGCTGTTGAGAGAAGAGAGCTTGTGCAAGGAAGTCAGTTAAGAGGCAAGGGAGAGCACTTAAGAGAGATTAGGAGAATCTCTTATAAGTGTCTTGCCTTAAGCTTAGGCTCCAATGTGAGCAATTGAAGATTAAGAGATGACAAGTGTGGCCTCTAAGATCCTTGGGAGGGTTGTGAGTTGAGCTTGGCTCCTCATCGTTGATGTATTTTCTATGTATTTGACAATTTTCTTACTAAAATGGAATTTTTATATATTTCATTGTGTTGTTCTTACTTTCTAAACTAGATCTACTTAGAAGTTGTGGATTGGGTTCTATTAGGATCTATCAAGGTGCAACACCCCTACACTAGATTGGTATCAGAGCAAAGGTTTAGAGGTTTCAACACTTCTATGTTGAAGCTTGGTGTTTTTTTTTTTGAATGAAAGGAATAGTTTTGTGGATATTTTTATATTTTCTTTTGGATATCATTCTTGTTGCTTTAGGTATGGATCCAAAGAATAAGACATGTCAAGAGCTTAGACAAGAGCTTCAAGAGTTTAAGGATTCCTTTAAAGCTTTTGTGATTGAAATGCAAGAAGTTCTTCCCAAAGTAAAGTTCCATAAGCACCAAGATTTTGCAAAAAATTCAAAAAGGAAGATGAAGAAATTCAAGACTAACATGGAAAATATTTTGAGAATTAATAGAATATCTCTTATTGAACGAAGGAGTGCTTAATACTCAAGGGTTTCAAGCAAGGGAACCAAGAGCTTCATAAATGGGACTAAGAGATCTTCAAAGTCCAAGATGGTGTATGTTGCTAATCAAGAAGAGTTCCTACCTCATGAGTCATGGGAGGTGCAAGATCAAAGCCAAGAGAGTAGCAAAGATCAAGGGACTTCTTCAAGGAGGATAAAGGGTAGCACTAGAAGGTATGATAGTGATTCTTTTTGCAATTGTTCTATACCTTGTGGCAAATAAAAGAAGATTCTAAGTCAAGTTGAGACTATCTCATGGGAGAGAGGTGAGTGTTCTAGCCAAGGTATGTGGAAGAATAATTGCTTTAATGATGTTTTTGATGAATCTAATGTTAAAACCATGGAGGATAGTTTACCTTTTGAGTTGGTACCTCCAAAATGGAAAGAAGAGCTTGTTTTGGATTCCTTTGAATAGGAGAAGCCATTGGAATTGGGAACTCCTAATTGGAATCTTGAAGCTTCAAGATTTGATGATATTGGGTAGCTACATATTGAAGATCAAGTTGAACCAAATATGGATGGGAGAAGCCATGAAGAGGTAAGTAAGAGTGAGCTTGATCTTATTAATGGTAGTAATGTCACTCATGTTGAAGCTAGTGTAATGGATGCTAGTTTTTCACTTCAAATTGATAACGATTTGTTCAATGGTAATGATGAGCATCATGATCATTATGATGATTGTGATGGGATTGAGAGTCATGTTATGAATTTTGATGCCATTGTTAGTGAGAAGAAGACTAATAATGGCTATTTATTGAATAATGATGGCTATTGGAATAGTCATTGTGAAGGTCATTATTGATGTAAGTGAAGACATTGATAATGACATGATTTTCCAAATTTAAAGATACTTGTTATTGATTATAGTAATGATAAATTTGTGAAGCGTGATGATGGATTTGATTTTCTTGGCTTTCAAGTGGAAGTGTAGCATGAAGGTAATCTACATGGTGCTGATGAAAGGAAGCTAAGTGGTAGTCTTCCAAACACCAAGAAGGAGAAGGTAAAGAAAAAGAAAAAGAAGCAAAGAAAGGATTTTGGATTAAGAAATCATAATCCTTTTCCTTTTTCTTATTCTTATTTGTTGTAGGTTTGAGTCATCATGGAGATGCAAGGAAAGCATTCCAAGGAGATGATCAGCTAAGGGAAGCATGGTGGGACATGAGGACAAGCCCCCATGAGCAAGAGAAGTTCAAAACCAAAGCCTTCAATGATATTTATTCTCATGTTTGTAATGCATTAAGTCATGATTATTATGATGGCCTTGAGTCATGGGAGCATGGTGCCTTACAACTTGTGAAAGGCCATGAAGCATGACATTTTGAATGGTGGAAAAGCTCATGTAGAGACTTCTTCTGATCCCCTTCTTCTACACTATGTGTTATGTGTCTTTTTATGTTGATTTTTTTGGGGACGATTCTTGGATGTTTTGGTATGTTTCAAGGTGCTTTGGATTCATTTTGATGATTTTATGAGCTTCCAAGATCTATGGGGACTTGTTGGGAGGCATCCAAAGGTTTTTGACATCAAAACAAGCATTTTTATTTTTGGTACCTTTAGGATAAACATCTCCCAAAAAAGATAGATTTCTTTCCAGAGACATCTTCCTTGAAGTAAAGACCATCTCAAATCCATAGAAGACATCTATCAAAAATAGTAGATGTCTCTTCTATGAGTAGGGCTTTCACATAAGATGTCTACATGAAGTCAGAGACAATCCAGACACATGGAAAAACATTCAAAAATGCCCATTCCAATTTAAGAAATAGTCAATGCAAGATTAAAATAATCAAGAAGAAGGTGAGAAGACTTGGAAAAGAGCTAGAGAATCTTAAGTTGAGTTGAGGAAAGGTTTGTAGGATTTTTACCTTCTAGTTACTTATAAATATTAATGTAATTTATTATTTTTGGTGCCAAAGTGAAAGTGCTAAAGGCCAAACATCCCAATAAAGAGCAAGAGAGAGAGCTCATAAGGGAAGAGAGCTTGTGCAAAAAGAGAGCTTGTGCAAGGAAGTTGAGTGAGAGGCAAGGGATATCACTTGAGAGAGATTAGGAGAATCTCTTATAAGTGTCTTATCTTGAGTTTGGGCTCCATTGTGAGCAATTGAGGATTAAGAGAGGAAAAGTGTGGCCTCTAAGATCCTTAGGAGGGTTGTGAGTTGATCTTGACTCCTCATATTTGATGTATTTTCTATGTATTTGAGAACTTTATTACTAAAAGGGAATTTTTATATATTTCATTATGTTGTTGTTACTTTCTAAACTAGATATACTTGGAAGTTGTGGATTGGGTCCTATTGGGATCTATCAAGGTGCAACACATCTGCACCGAAAACATTCATATTGTATCCATTGTAATAATAGGAGCATTATGGGTGCATAACTCAATTACACCACTACAAAAAATGAACTCATGATGTTGGTATATGCTCTAGAGAAATGTAAGCACTATGTGCTTAAATATGCAATTTGTATGCACACTAATCACAATGCAATTCACTTCTTAATGAATATGCCAACAATAAACCCTTATGTTATATAGTGGTTAGTGATCTTTCAAGAGTTTGATCTAACAATCATGGATAGAAAGAAAACCAAGAATGTAGTTGTATATCATCTATCTTGGTTAAGATGGCATAAAAATGATAATTAAAAGCCCTTATTTGATAAATTTTCAAATGAGCTTCTCTTTGCTAAGGCAACTAGAGCTTATGCACCAAGGATCACAAATTGGTATGATAAATTTCTCTCATATCTACTCACATAGAATACTCCTACTAAATGGGATCATAGGAAGAAATATCAATTTCTCCACTAGGTCAAATACTACATAGAAATAGAGGGTAATCTCTACAAGATTTATGCTGATAGCCTAATACGATGATGCATACCTTATGTAGATTAGCTAAGAGTCCTTCAAGATGATCACAAGGTTTCTTGTGGGGGCTACTTGTAAGAAGAATGATAGCCACAAAGATCCAAGTGGTAAGGTTTTTTTTACCAACAATCTTCATGGATGTCCACTATTTTTCTCGTTCGTGTGAAAGATGCCAACAAGATGTAGAAATGAGAGCTAGAATGGAAGGGCCCCAATAGTGGATTAAACCACTAGAGCCTTTTGACCTTTGGGGGATTGATTTCATAGGATCCATCACTCCCATGTCTAATGAGAAGTCATATATCATTGTTGATGTTGACTACCATACAAAATGATCTAAAGTTATAATCATTTTTGAATGTACCTCTACTACTGCAACTTGATTTTTTCAACAATATGTGGTAAACAAGTTTGGTGTGCCTAGAGCACTAATTTTTTATAATAGAAAACACTTCACAAATGCTACCTTTCATAAGTTAATGCAATGCTTGGGGGTGCAACATAAAATTACAACACCTTACCATCCTTAAGCCAATGATTAAGTTGAAGTAACCAATAGGAAGATTAATCAAATCTTAACATGAACCATTAGGAAATATAGAAAGGACTAGAGCAACAAGCTCAATAATTCTCTTTGGGCATATCATTCAATATGAAAACTTCATATAAGATACTCTCTCTATGAGTTAGTATATGAAAAGTTACCCAAACTTCCAATTCAAACCAAACTCCATACACTTACAACTGCATGTGAGCTTAACCTAGACATTAACCTAGCATAAAAAGAACAACTTATGATACTCAACGTGCTAGATGAAAATCGAAGAGTAGCTTTCATTATGAATAAAGTGCACAAGGCATACAATAAATAATGTCATGATGCATGGTTTAGAAAAGTTACATTCAAACTAAAATACAAGGTTCTCTATTGGAATTACATGCATGTGCCATAACAAACTAAGTTCTAGACATTATGGAAAGGACCATACATAACACACTTAACTTTTACTTCCATGGCTATGATAATTTACCATCAAATAAGCTCTTAGAAGCACATGCTAATCAACATCCAACAACTTAAACCTTTCACAAACTTCCAAGTAACCAACTACAACACTAACACCTCAAATTGAGAATAAGCTTTCTCCATTTTTAGAATCTTCTTTGCCCTCCAACTTAGTCATGGGGGAGATATCCATCTTCCATAACACCTTGAAGAGGATGAAAGGTTTTTCTTCTTTTTTCATCTTACATTGTTCTTTATATGTTTTCCATTTTCTTTATATTTTACTAATTATTCTATATATTTTTCTTTTTATATTTTTTACTTTAATTTTTTTGTTACTTTCATTTAGTTTTTCAATGAAATCTATCCTCATGCCATGTGACACCCGATCTACATTTCACGCTAATCCTATCCCTATAAATACCCCTGCACCTCACATTTTAGGGGTTGGCACTTTGACATTTTAGTAGGCAAATTTTACATTTGACTAGCATCTTCATCCAACAGTGGACAAAGTTGACAATCTTCTAGCACAACTGGCACTCTAGCTTACCATGCACCCAAGCACATTTGGCATATCCCAGGACACCCATGGTCACCAATGCATAATTCACCGCTTTAGCTCATGAAACACCATGGTAGCAAACCTTGCAAGCTCAAACTCCATGGTAGTTATCAATTTCAAAACCTAGATGGCCCCAGAGACTATGACTACGCTACTACACTGCTACTATACCTGCCTATACACTGTGTACCACACTCACTAAAACACCCTAAAAATTTCAAGACATCCTTGCTTGACCGGGTTCTTGAAATTCAGGTGAAGGATTTCCACAAGTGTGGCATCATGACACTTCGACAAGAAATGGATGCTCTAAGTGTAGACCTTTCCATTTTGGCAGGTTTTCTACACCCAGTTTTGACAGGCTCGACAAACTCTCCAGCCTGCCCACTTGGACAACTCATCCAACTAACAACCTACTCAAAAATGATGTGTGGAGTTATCAGCAATGCTTAGGATACATGAAACAATTTGGCAAGTTTTCTAGTCAAAAAGTTTGCTACGCCATGCTACGCTATGTAGCATAGCAGGCTTCAGGAGATAGTTGTTCAGGCAATCAACTGTAAACTGTTACAAGACAAAGTGGTACACTGTGCTACGCTATGCAGCGTAGCATAGCATAGCGAAAGCAAGACAAAAAGGTCCAGCTTACTTGGTGATTGCAATTGCACTCAGCAAGCACCTCTAGCCTTCAAAACCAATTGCATCGCTTAACTTCAAGTTTTTCAGCAAAGTTCCTCTTGCTAGAAAAGTAGCAGATTAAGCAAAAGGCAGGCTATGTTGGCTACTATGCTATGCTACGCTACGTAGCATAGCACAGCGTAGCGATGTTGTAAGAACGACAAAAGGCCTCTCAAAATGCAGGATCAGCAAGTTCAAATGCTTCACCTCACAGAGAACAAAGGTTGCAGATTGTCAGCATGATCATCAGACAAAAGTTTGCAACTTAAGTGCAAATCATAGTTAAGGCCAGCTGCTACACTATGCTATGCTACGTAACGTAGCATAGCGTAGCAAACATGCAGAACTAGCCTATACACTTTAAAGACTTTCAACACCTGCAATTAACTTCAATGCAAATTTCTCCTTCAAACTGATGGCTACACTATGCTACACTACACAGTGTAGCACAGCGTAGCAAGCAGCTATGCCACGCCAACATGCTACGCTCCATAGCATAGCACAACATAGCAAGTAACTACACTACGCCAACATGCTACGCTTCATAATGTAGCACAATGTAGCAAGCGGCTACGTTACACTAAAATGCTACCTTCCAAAGCATGGCATAGTGTAGCGGGTGGCTACACTACATCAGTATGCTTCAATCCTTGTTTTCATCATTGGCAAATCTAATCCCAACATCTCCATTTTTGATAGCATAATTGCAACATAGAAGGCCCGTCAATCAGCTTCTGCATGTCTATGCAGCATGGACACATCAGCACTTCATAGGTCCAGGACACATGCCGTCTAGACCACATTTCTTGCATCCTCCTAGCCCTATAAATACCCCAGCAAGTAACACTCAAAGGGTTGGAAAATTTTTGTTGGCATAAAAATTTTGTTGGCAAATCTTTGTGAGCAAAACTCTGGTTGGCAATTTGGCAATTCAAGAGGCATTGAATATTTTGCAAGTTAAAAAATCAAATAGTTGGCATTCCCATTTGGCATTCTATTAGCTCTCTTCTATTTCCTTTCTATCATTTTGCATTGTTAGCTCTTGAATCTGCGTTCAAGCGTACAATTGGCTTGCTTTCAACATTTTGGTTACCTTTGGGATCTCTGTGCTTCCCAGCATCGTGCAACCGATTATATCCATTGTGATAAAGTAAAGCTATAGTCTTGAAGCGGTGCATCTCTTAACTCCAGTTGACTTTATTCTCCTGCTTATCATTGTATTTTACATCATTTTTCGTTTCTTCACATATAATAATCATTATTTTATGCTATAAGCACTGTTTTCAAATTACACGTTTTCAAAAGGTTTAGTGACACTGATTAAGTCCCTGTCTAATCAACCAGACCATTCAGGGCACCCCGTTCCATTTTATCTAGCACAACCCTCACACGGATCTGGGGTTAGGACTGTCCAACCAATGACCTCTCGGTGTTTCCAGCCACCAATGTTTTTGATCGCTATAGTTTTCTGGTGCTAGAAGGAGGGACTTTTGGTGTCTTTTCCGTTATTTCACAGTAGTCTTGTTGCATTCTGTACCTTGTCACACACTAGCATAAACGTGACATCCTCTAGTGATTATTTACGCATCGTGTGGTGTAGATTGGTCACTCTAACGGTTCCTTCAGAATCCTGCAAGACATATAGCCTTAGATCACTGCCATATCTTCTATTTTTTCCCTTTCTTACACCTCTTTTATCCTTGCAACAATGACTTCTTCAACTACTGTTGTTGCTACCGCTAATCTCAAGGTTCCTGTTCTGGTTCAAGTCAATACGGGTGCTAAGCAACTGCCTAGCCCAGTGCTAGGGCCATGTCGATCCCTTAGGATCCAAAACCTGGCACCTAAGGGCTTAACTCAGCAATATGAACAATATAGCTTCCTCTGTGCTAAGGTGCAGGCAAACCTACCCTTAGCCACACAAGAACTTGAAGACAAATGTAGCTTCGATTTCTCTTACTGCAATGGGAAGGAATTTATTCCCACTCCTGGTGTTTCCATCCCTTTGATACAAATGAACCAATGGCTTATAGATTAGCTAATCCTGGTGACTAGGTCCAAGGAGTTGCAAGACACAACATCTCATCATGACAAGGCTTTCCAGGATAGACAGGAGGAAATGGATTCTTAATCTGAGGGAGGGGGTCAAACCAACCCTGCCACCATCCCTCCTACCCCATGCTTTTGGATGAACCCATTGTCTACCATTTCTCCCTTTAAGATCACGTCTACACCATCACAACTTGTGATTCCATCAACAATGGGTAGCCATACCATTCCTCCGATGCATCAACACACCTATGCCTTTGTCTCAACCCCAGTCACCATTCCCCCAGTAACTGTTTACCAATCCTTTTTTGCTTTGCAATGTGCACCAACCACAACTACCCTATCCCATGTTCACACCATACCTACCTCACAGTGGTGAGTAGCTCCCACCTCTATTCCTGCATTTACACCTGTTCCACCATCAATGATAGGCCTAGGCCCATCCACCTAGTGGACCCCATTCACTTCTCCATATGCTACGCTACCATTGCAAATGTCTCATTATGTTTACCATTAGACCTACCAAACCCCACAAACGATACCACCTAGCACGGGACTATGGTCTATTCCACCAACCACACAAGCAGCTTACCCGATAGCACAACCCGTGGTTGCTGCCTCAACAACACCACCTACTGGGTGGTGGACACCACAAGCAACATAGTTCAAAGTGGCCATCCCAATGGCACCCCCGATGGGTCACGTTGCTACCCCTACTACTCCACAAATAGGAGCTGCCCTGATAGTTCCCCAAACACCTGCTTCATCCCCAGGTCTGGATCAAGCATTCCATCTTATCTAGACCCTTACTAAGGAAATAATTGGGTTTGATACGATACAAGTCATGGACTTCTACCAGGATGATCCCATCAGCCCAGCAATCCCTGCACTAATGTTACCCCCACAGATGTCACTCCTCCATTTCATGAAATACAATGAGGAGGGAGATCCCAACGCACATCTTGTTACATTTAGGTCTGAGTCCCTTCTCCTGCAGCAATGATCACATATGATCATTTGTGTCTTTGCCATATCTCTGACCGGGAAAGCCCTAGACTGGTACTGTGCCCTTCCACACTCCTCCATATCAATCCTAGAGGAGCTCCTAACCCAGTTCATGTTTCGTTTCAAGTACAACTTGAGACTAGAGGTCACGCTGGATCAGTTGATGGGCATAAAACAAGATCCACTGGAACCAATCCAAAAGTTCATCCAATGCTGAAGCGCAACCCTTAATGAAATCCGTGAACCCATCATGGAGGCCCACTTGCTGGTTTTCTTCAAGGGTGCATTGAATGACTTTATTAAGTCTAAGCTATATTATCTCACTTCGCGCACTCTCAGTCAGGCTTTTGCCCAGACTAAGAGCATACAAGATGCAACTAAGGCAAGCAAAGACCCAGCCTACATTGCATACAAGAACACCTTCACAAAGAAGTACAAGGACAAGGGTAAGGCTACAACAGCCATTGTGGCCACTGTGGCCAACAAAGCCAAACCTAACAATAGTAACAAGAACAACAAAAAACTGGTTGCACCTACAACTAACCCCATGCCCAAATAGGGCAACACACCTCAACCTTCTACATCCGCACCTGAAGCATCTGCACCACCTAGACCGAACTTTGAGCATAAAGATCTACTTGAAGTATACCTCCCTACTCATCAAGCCTTCAGATCTTCTAAAGTAGTTACTAGTGGCAAGGTACATTCAACATAAGCCGATGTCGGAGGAGGGAGCTAGGAAACATCAGCAGTACTGTGAACTCCTTAGGAACCCCTCCTTGGCTTTGCCCAATGAGCCCCCAATCCCTAAGGGTTTCAAGCTAGAGTGGTTTTGTGACTATCATCAACAGTGTGGTCATGACACAGAT
Organism: Gnetum montanum; assembly: GCA_015680685.1. Classification (NCBI taxonomy): domain Eukaryota; kingdom Viridiplantae; phylum Streptophyta; class Gnetopsida; order Gnetales; family Gnetaceae; genus Gnetum; species Gnetum montanum. Next base: position 1,067,072 of record MNCI01036463.1, on the reverse strand, counting down.
TATTGCATGGCATTGAAAGATGACATCCAAAGGATGATCGATCAGGGGAAACTGGTGCTAGACGAAAGCAACCTAGTACGTCTCGATAATCATTCACTACATGTCTACATGAATCCTCTCAATACCAACAATGCTAGTTATATTATCAACACCATCAACGTTGACAGTAATCCTAGACTACCCCAGCAACCGTTTGTGTTCTATGTGCCTCAATGTAGCGCACCAGTACCACTAGCGGCTAATCAAACTTCGTCCTTCATCTTGAGAATCCCTCCCCAAACATCCACCCTTGCACCACCTGTTAGCAAAACTGCACCACCACCACATACACTAACACTGTTGTCTCCATTCATTATTAGGGGGCCAAGCCATTCAACAGCTCCCACCCTACATAAGGCAACTTCACAGCTTTCTTGTCCTAAGAAACAAGAAGTGTGCTTTACGAGTGAGACATCAAGGGAAAGTACTATCCCAAGTACTTCCAAGACTATGCCCTCATCCCCTGCATCTACACCCTCATCATTGAAGGACAACGTTGCTACTCATGCACAGTCTTCGCCACCGTGCCTGAAAGGGTCTGGACCCAGACTCAAAGTTATCTCTCCTTGGGAGATTCATCTCTTGGGACGAATAGAAGAGGAGAAAGGCAGTAAACTAGAAAGTGGCCAGGACCTTTTGATCACCCTCACATAGGTCATGCAAGCTCTGAAACAAAAAAACACTACGCTAAGCCTGTATGACCTGATCATGACATCTACCGCAACCGTGAGGCTTTGGTCCATATGTTAATGGCAATTCCAGTTGACGAGAACATGCCAACGAAAGAGAAGGTGATCCACTCGGTCATGCTTCCTTCTACACCTACAGAACCAAATCCATTCCAACTGAATTTTTACAATGATTCCATTAGGGAAGACCCTGAAAAGGGTCAAGTAACTATGGCACCTCTTTTCATCACAATTCAGGTTGACCAACATAAGATTCAAAGGGTACACGTTGATGATGGAGTTACCACAAATTTCATCCCTTTCCCTATTGTAGATAAGCTGGGTTTGGTCAACCAGATCAGACCCACAACAACGTCATGCTTAAAGTCATTCAATGGGGCACGGGTTGTGGTGAAAGGCACGGTCTACATTGACTTCATGGCAAGGGACCAGTTCCCCATAAATGCAACGTTCATCATGGTTGAAGAGATGCCTGGGTTTAACCTGATCTTGGGGAGGTCATGGTTAGTGCAACTTAGGGCTGTCTCTTCACCCATTCATCAAGAGATCCATCTACCCTATGTAGGCAAGGAGGTGATGATCCATGACAATGAGGTAGCAACGCAAGCTATCAACAATGTAGATATGAAACAGGGCTCAAAGGTAATAACCTCTGATAATGAAGCATCTATCTCTGTGGGTACTAACCATTCAGCAATAGAGCTGGCTTAGCAAGCCGGTTTAGAAGACAAAAACGTGTGGACTGAGTTGCCCTTCCAAGCAGAGGACAATTATGTAGACGAAGGTCATAGCAAAGCGTCTCAACCTTACACCTCGCCTAACCCACGATGGATCAAGAAGCAGTTACGCGTAACATAGAAACCTCACTGCTGCTTGCCCAATTCGCATCCCTTGTACATATACCGCCTTTTTGTTTTGCACTCATCTATCTACGCTAGGTACTAATCAATTATTCTCTAGCGATGGCCCGAAACGGCCTAAAACTAGTGATGGCCTGAAATGACCTAAAACTATGCTACCACACCATGGCCAGAAATGGCCTAAAACTAGTGTAGGCCTAAAATGGCCTAAAACTAGTGATGGCTCAAAATGGCCTAAAACTATGTATGGCCTAAAATGACCTAAAACTAACAGGGGCTCGAAATGGCCTAAAACTAGCCATGGCTCGAAACGGCCTAAAACTAAAACATCAAAAACAAAAACATAGCATAAAATTGATCATATAGATAACACATAAGCTAGCATAATATTTCCAAAATTTGTTTCCTTCATTAAAAATCTTTCCATCAAACAATGTTTACAATAGTTTTACAAAAAACTAATTCAAAATTTCAAAAAACCCCATGTTGTCATGGGTCATCTTCACCCACATCATCTTCATCCACATCTTTTACTCCTGCATCATTCCCTTCCTCACCACCTTCCCCTGCACTGCCTCTTCATTGCCGCCCTCTACGAGCCCTACTTCTTCATCTAGAATCTGCAGTGTAAAAATGAAGTAGTCAGCTAGAGCAACACTTGAAAGCTAGAATAGAGCATAAGCCTTGTCCATAGTAGAAGGTGACTAACCTGAGACGGCCTCGCATCTACCTCGAAGGGTATGTGATCCAAGCTAAGCCCAAGGCGATGCTAGACCTCCTCCTCTATGATACTTGCCCAGTGCCTATCTCTTGGTTCAATGTCTACTGTAGCTTTCTCCTTCTCTACAATCATCCATCTTGGCGGTCCCGGAGAGAAGGAGGTGGTAGCAGTCTCACCTATTGGAAGGTCCATTTCTCGTTCAGGAGATTTAGTGACTATTACCTGCTCCATGAACTTGCTATAGGCTTCAGAAGTACCAATGGCATTCAGGAATTCTTCATAGGTAAACACCTTCACTAAAGCATCCTGATATAGTTTACGGTAGGTGCCACGTTCCAGTTTATACATGTGTTTATGGTTTTTCTAAGACTGCCCCCACTTATAAACTCTAGCACTATAGTCTTTCCAATCCTAGTTCTTCTAAGCCAGTAAGTCCATCTACATCCATTGTTCTATTATCTTCCAAGTGGCCTCGTTGTTGTGTCGCACGACTGTTCAATATCTAGCATAATCTATTACAACCGTGCACCAATTGTCATCATTAGTATCATGGGCCATTAGGAACTTGTTCCTGGATTTGAGGTCTCTCACTTCAACACTCAGCTCAGCCTTCTCTTTCTCAGTCCTTTGGACTCGTTTCCATAAGTCCTCGTTGATGTGCCTACATTCCCACAAGGAGCTTGCCAAGTGCAAAGCACACTTGCTAGCCTCGTCGTATATGTGACGAGGCACCTCGACCACTTCAAGCGGGAATGTAGGCACAGCATCGACTTTCAATGCATATTTTGGATCCCATTTGAGTTGAGAGGCTATAACCACACAAAAAGTGCATTAGTCACATCAGCGTAGCAAATTTAGTAGCTCAAGACATCTAGCGTAGCTACTTTCCTTATCCACTTTAGGATCGACCTGTCTGAGACAATCGATCATGTCGTTAATGACCCCCTGCATGAATGTGAGTTTATCAAGGGTCTTAGCCCATGGTTCCAGGTGAATCAGAGGAGGTCCTGCAGTATTAACAATGGTTTCTGTCATGCAACCAATCGCATCAATAATGACCGAGATGGACTACAATATGGCTATGAGTAACATAAATGACAATGCAAAGGCTCCTACCCAGTAAACCCTCGGGGGTGATAATGGGTGGATCACCCATCGATATATCATCGAATATATTGTCAAACTCACCAACATCTAATTGCAGTTCCTCTCCTTGTTGACTCAAAACTATGGCAATACTCTTGACAGAAGTCCCTTCCCAGTTGACGCAACCTTCCTCTTTATTTGTTGGGGCCTTTCCTCTTAAGACACCAACATCTTTCTTGTTCATAGGAGACTCCCCTTTGTCTCCAAAAATTTCCTCTTCTTTGATAGCAGGATTTTTCCTAATGACAAAAGCCCCTTCCTAAATGACAAGAGCTCCTTCCCTCTTGACCTGGGCCCTTTACTCTATGACTAGGCCCCCCACATCTTTATTTGCTGCCCCCGTCTTGGGGGCTAACACTTCTTCATCACCTTCTTCATCATCTTCTTCTTCCTCTAGCAACAAAAAAAATATTCACGTTATAGATTAGACTACATTAGCTTAAAGTAGGTTGCTATGCTTTGCTATGGTGCCTAGCGTAGCATAGCGTAGTGAGCATTCAACCAAGAGGCAAAGAGGCAAACACAAAAAAAAAGCATTTACTGATGGGAGGCTATGTCCTGCATAGCTTAAACCGCAGTGATGGTCCCCCTTCCTCAACTGTACAGAGAGGTTCCTTGTCTAGCTGTGGCCTTTTTCATCACAACTTGGTGGCCACCGTCTCAGTGATGAGACATTTCCCCTGCAATACGCTACCTGCAGCAGCAGGGGGCACCTCTTCCATGTTTTCCTAGCCACGAAATTTTTGGGCCACCTGATCCCTAGCCATCATAGAAAATGACTCCCCAATAGCTTGTGGGGGATCTTAGGCTCGGGTGTTCTAAAATATCTGGTAAACCCACAGTTTGGAAATCTGGTTACGATCTCGCATAACCCAGACTCCATTCTCCTGGACTACCAAAAACTCCACGAAATTTTGCAAGTAGGCTATGTAAAAGGTGTAGTGCACGTTGAAGCAGGACTCCTACTTCTTATGAAGCACAACCACTTCAGTTTACAAGCCTTTAGATAGATTCCTAACCCAGTTTTAGTGGGGCCCCTCTTTCATAACCTTCCACATCATCCAAGCTTGCTCAATCCCAATGATCTTTCCTTGGGAAAGCAACTGGGGGAAGGCATGGGCACGAAAGATAGGATAAACCTCTTTGGCAACTCTCAGCTTGACCTTCTCCATGGGGATCCCATGTTGCCCTTTTGCAACCCTTAGCCACTCCTCAATTTCCTTCCTCTGATGGTTCACCTCTTTCTTGGTCTTTGACCCTATGGGGATGCCATCAGCAGGACACCAAAAAGATCTACGAATAGCTGGTCATTGATTTCAAGGACCACCCGCACGCCATGTACACACGTGCGGAAGTAGTCTACCTTTTCAGAAAAGTAGTTCGCTAGGGTGAGCATCTCAGCAACGAGGATGCTTGGATTTGAGGCCAGGAACAAATCCATGAGCCCGACATCTTGAAGGTGTTTGATTAAGGAATCTGAGGCCATGTTGCATATCCAGCATTGGCTCTCGTCGACTTCCCCATACTTGAAATAGATGTTAGCCTCCTAGTTCCTAGAAGTGATCACCATCACCTCCTGGGACTTCTTTGCCCCTATAGTAAAAAAAATACAAAAACCACAAAAAAAAAGTTAGGCAAACCATAGATGGCAAAAAAAGCAAAAATAACACTCAGACATGCAGTAATTTACTATTTAGCTTACCAGGTTTAAACAGCGATGGGAATGGTGGGAGATCAACTAAGACATCTTCAACGGTGATCGGTCTAAATGGCGTCCATCCCTCATCCAACCAACCAAATTCCTTGCATCTATCATAGAACCTAGAATACCGGGTTGGGTAAGTTGGGTACTCACCCCCGCATTGGCCTATCACACCCGCACGCATATTCTCAGTGGAAGAAAACTCCTGCAGTGCCATCTGTGCTAAGGTTAACACATCTGTATCACCATGAAGCCCATTCTCGTTGATGAAAAACCTAGTAACAAGAACAAGCTGTTAGCATTTGGCTAGCGTAGAAAACATTGCATAGCATAGTAGAACATGGCTACAAAACTCACTTTCCAGCACTATAAATGGTTCTGGGTGGGTTTTGTAAGCACGTTCCCATGTGATGCGTGATAAACAAAGTGTTGTAGTAATGATAACAGTTATACTCAGGCATCTCCTAGATCTAGGCCAAACGCCTCAAATTTCTGGGATGCTGACTGGATCCTTCTCCCTACCCGCTACTAATTTCTCCATCTGTCAAGAACCTCGGAATACCCCAATTTGCCCCAGGAAATAGGATTTCTGTTATGATAGCCACTACCTCCTCTACCAGGTGTGACCAAACCATCACACTGAAGCATTGGAGGAGAAACTGCAGGAAGTTCTATGCTCCCTACCAAAACTAGACTGCCTGCTACCCCACACATGCATGGGGTAGAGAAACATTAGCCACTGGTTCGTTCACGCAACATAGGACCCCCATAATTTCTAGGACAATCAAGATTGCCCTTAGCACTACCCTGCACAACACAATAGCAAATGTTAGCACCATGTCTGAGTGGAATGCACATATAGCATAGCAGAATTAGCATCTAACATATAGCATAGTAGAAAAACATAAAGGTAATAGCGTAGCAGAGTTAGCTTAGCATAGCAACAACCAAAGATGGAAAATAAAGCTTTAAACAAAGAAGACTTCAATGTGTCGCATTAGTTCTAAAAAATCTTATGCTTGACACAGTAATTCGCATTACACCATGATAGAGCACGTGTTAAGCTGTCACATCATGCACATGGCCGAACCCTCCTAAGGATCGTACGCTACGTTATTTGCAGGCCAAGTGGCTTAAATCATCCAAGCCTCTGCAGTAATGATAGTCGCAATGATGACGGTCTTGGCAACCTTGCATGCAACCTTAGCATAGCATCTGTACATCCTCCATGGCCAAAATGGCAACAGTGATGGTGTAAAGGCCAGAACATCAACAACACAATGACAGAAGACATAGATTTCTAAATAGAAATTGTAGAAGAAAAAAAACAGGAAAGTAGAAAACGATAACAGATGCATAAGAAAACGGAGAAAATATAGCAACCTACCAGGCCAACGATGTCTCCTCTCGCACCGTGATGCACGCCTGTGACACAAGCCCTAGGGTTTCCTTCACTTCTTCAACCTTGGTGAGTGCCAGGTATTTGTGTTCTTTTCTGGGAGCCATCGTCTTGCTTGCCGACTCTTTCTTCATTGCTACATCAAATCACCTTGCTCTCTATTAGCACAATTGCTCTGCACTCCGAATGTGGGCTCTGCACTTCAAATGTAGGTTCTACGTTGTTACGGTGAAAATGACAAGTTTACCAAGGGTTAATCCCCATTTATAGCCGCAACGGTGAAAAGGAAACTTGTCATTCTCTCTCCCCGTTTAATGCGGAGTATTCCATGGAGCGTAGCATGCTCACCACGGTGTAGCAGCACTGTTCACATTAAGGCAAGTGGGCCAAAGAAAAATGCCTTGAAACACTTCAAACTAGTCATTCACCTTCACAAAAAAAATATCTCGTAAGCGGTCCACAAAGACCTTAAACTAGCAATCCTGATGCGTAGTTTCAATCTAGTTGGCGGTCCACAAAGACCTTAAACTAGCAGTTTCAACCTTTTACTCATTGGCAATCCACAATGACACTAAACTAGTAAATTCGTATTATTACATCAGCAATTTTGCATTTTTACATCAGCAGCTTTCTGTTCTTTATACTAGCAGTTTTGCATTTTTCTATTTAGGTGGTCCGCAAAGACCTTAAACTAGCACCTTCAAACTTTCGCATTCCAGTGATCCGCAATGACCTTAAACTAATACTCTAATGCATGGGCAGTCTGTAATGACACTAAACTAGCAGTTCCGTATTTTTACATCAGTAGTTTCACACTTTTACACTAGTAGTTTTGTATTTCTACATCTTAATAGTCTGCACGACCTTAAATTAGAAAATTTTAGACTTCATATCATACTTTATACTTATCTCTACCATTTACATTTAGTTGCTACTTTGCAAGTTTTTGCTATGCACAATTACTACCAAAAAGTACATCTTGACTAGACTTTCATCTCATTTTGGCAAGTTGAGCGAGAATGGCAATCCATCATGATCTCTCTTCACCTTTAGCTTTAGCAGGTCCACATGGCAAACTCGCAAGACAACTGAACCTAGAACTAATAGACTGGGAATCATCCATAGTTAGCACTGTAGCATCCTTAGAAGCATCCACAGACTAGCCTGAGCATCTAGTCCAAGCCTTAGATTTAGAGGTCAAGGATGTAACTAAGGATCCTCTCATTGAAATTCCTATGACCAAATCCAAGGGGGAGATAAAAATGTTGAAACTTAGTGCCCTCCTAGATTCACAAATGCATAAAGATGTAGCCAAAATTCTACAAGATAACATTGAAGTCTTTGCATGGTCATACAACAACATGCTGGGTTTAGATCTAAGGCTAATATAGCACAACATTGTCTTAGACCCGTGCATAAAAGCAATTAAGCAGAAAGCTCACAAGGTTAAACCAGAAATTGCACTAGTCGTACAGGATGAAATCACCAAGCTATACTAGGCTGGTTTCATCTGGGCAATTGATTACTCGGAATGGGTGCCTAACATTGTTGTAGTTTCTAAGAAAATGGGAGGAATATAAATTTGTATAGACTTCTGAGATCTAAACAAGGCAACAATCAAAGACAATTTCCCACTTCCAAATATTGATCAACTCATTGACACTACGACTGTTCATGCTCTATTATCCTTTATGGATGGTTTCTCTGACTACAACCAAATTCGCATTAACCTAGAGCATCAGTTGACAATAACCTTCATGATCCCATGGGGTACCTTTTGTTACACTATGATGCCTTTTGGTCTCCAGAACACCAGGGCGACCTACCAACAAGCCATGACTTACATCTTTAGTGACTACATCTTAAAAACGCTAAACAACTATGTAGATGACATAGCAGTCAAATCTAAAGAAGTTTTTGATCATCCCAGTAATCTAGGTGTAGTCCTCAAGTGTTGTCAAATGCATGATCACCTTATCCCTAAAAAGTGTGTCTTCAGGGTGAGAACCAAACGCATGTTAGGGTTTGTAGTGTCGAAGGCTAGAATACAAGTGGACCATAACAAAGTCAAGGCCATTGTTAACCTAGTGCCACCTACAAATCTTAAGGAATTACACAGGTTTCAAGGTAGAGTACAGTTCATCAGAAGGTTTATAGCAAAGTTGACAGACAAGTTACACCTCATGCAACATCTACTGAACAAAGGGGTTAACTTCAAATGAACGACTTAATGCCAACAAGCCTTCGATGATCTAAAGAAAGAGCTTTTGCACCTTCCAACTGTTTACCACCAAAGAGGGATGAGCCTTTCTTCATCTACCTTTCCACCTCAGACACATCTCTCATGGCACTATTACGTCAGAAACGGGATGACGGTTCTGAGATACCAGTGTACTATCTAAGTCATGCACTAATAGCGTATGAGGCAAGATATAATGAGGTGGAGAGAAATTGCCTTGCCTTAGTGTTTGCATTAAAAAAGTGGAGGCACTACCTATTTCATAGCAAGTTTAACATTATTTGCAAGAGCAATATACTCCAAGCTATCATAAACAACCTATATGAAAGTAGCAGGATAGCCTGGTGGAAAGCAATAAAGGCAAAATTCGATTTGCATTATGTGAGCCAATCGTCAACCAAAGGTCAGGCCATAGCAACACAACTTACGATCTCACCCATCAATGACCAGGCAATCGTAGATCCCAAATTCCCATATGAGCATGTTAACACTATCAACATCATCCTGTCACATCTCTAAGCTACTTTGCATTTCAACAGTGCCTCGACTGTGCGAGGGGGTAGTACAGTTGCCATCATTTCATTTCCCTCTGGGGAAATGCAACCTTTAGCTTATCGTTTTATGTTCCCTTGCACAAACAATGTGGAAGAGTACAAGGGGTTATTCAGAGGCCTCCTAACTGCCCAAGCACTAAACATACAACACCTGGCGATTCGTGGAGATTCACAACTTATTGTAAATCAAATCACCAAGGTCTATGCCTGCAAGGCTATACACCTGCAACCCTATCGTGAGTTAGCGAAAAGCCTACTCAAGCAGTTTGCAACTACCAAAGTGCAACACGTGGCATGCAACGAAAACATCGTAGCAGAAGCCCTAGCCACCCTAGCATTAAATGTTCCATCACATCTGTTCACAAATTTTCCAACCTCGATTACTGAGTGTACAGAGCCTATCACTTAGGTGGTACATGTAGCCTCTATCAATGTTGTGGGTACCCGAGAGTGGTATGCCAACATTAAAGCCTACCTACAACACGATGAGCCCCCAAGTGTATTGACATCTACCTAGAGAGATGTGATCCATAAGCATGCTCAGCAATATGTGCTTATGGGAGACAACGCCTTGTGCAAATGCACCTATGATGGGATATTGTCGGCATGTTTAAATGAGGAGCAAGTGTAGAAGGTGATTAATGGAGTACACGAGGGACTATGTGGTGGACACATAGCACCTAGGGCTATGGCTACAAAAATCAGGCATCTAGGATACTACTGGCCTCACATGGAGTGTGATTGCCTAGCCAAAGTCAAGGCATGTGACATGTGCCAAAGATATGCAAATCTCATACACGTTTCACCTACAGAGCTACATCCAACGCAAATCATGTGGCCTTTCCAGCGATGGGGACAAGACCTCATAGGACCTATCACGCCTAAGTCTTTTGTAAGGCATAGCTTCATCATCATTGCCACTAAGTATTTTACTAAGTGGGTGGAGGCTATTCCCTTGAGGAAAACTACATCTCAGCAGGTTTGCCACTTTATCTTGGACAACATCGTGACAAGGTTTGGGCTTCCAATGACTATTGTGACCGATAATGGGCCACAGTTCAGTAGTACGAAAACTTGAACCTTTTGCAGCAATCTTGGCATCAGGCAATCATTCTCCTCTCCATACTACCCATAAGTGAACAGACAAGCAGAGGCTACAAATAATTCCATCATCAACTTGTTGAGGAGAATGCTTAACAATAGCAAGAGGCGATGGAACGAGCAAATCCTCTATGTGTTGTGGGCTTATAGGATGACATGCAGGACTACGATAGGTAAGACACCTTATAGTCTTGTTTATGGATCTGAAGTGGTGTTACCTCTTGAGTTGCAGGTGTCATCACTCCAAATGATCCTATTGAATGTCGTGAGCAAAGCCCAAAACAATGAGTCGAGGATCATTGACCTCGACTCAATAGAGGAGGAGCGTGCACAAACACTGGGTCACATAGAGCATTATTAGAACAAGAAACGACAAAAAGATCATGCAAATCTGCATCAACAACAAATCTAGAAGGGATACCTCATTCTCAAGGTTGTCTGTAAGCATATGAACAAATTCTCAGCGAACTGGGAGGGTTCATACATGGTCACAAAATTCTTTGGGAATGAGGCCTTCAAGCTAGCAGACATGGGCAGCAACAAGTGAATCACTCGTATCTCAAGCTATACTACATCTAATTCATGAAGCAAATAAGCAAACATCCGCTATGATGTAAAACTAGCAAAGGTGACAAACATCCACTACAACGTAAAACTAGCAAAGGTAAGCTCATCCGCTACAATGTAAAACTGGCAAAGCCCACTTGCTACGACGTAAAACTAGCAAAGCTCATCTGCTACAATGTAAAATTGGCAAAGGTAGTCTGCTACAACTATAAACTAGCATAGATGGTCTACTAGGACCTTAAACTATCTTATCCATCATCTGCTATGACGATAAACTAGCACAGCAGTTTGCTGGGACTCTAAACTAGCACGACAGTCTGCTAGGACCTTAAACTAGTGCACCACGGTTTGCTAGGACCTTAAACTAGCACATCATGATCTACCAGGACCTTAAACTGGGTTCACAACACATCCCCAGCATGCATCTATGCTAGTACACAACAAGCGAGCATGCCGACACGGGGTGGGATGTTGTAGTTCCCAAATGAAGTTCACAATGCTACGAAAACACCATTGGGAACATATGCAACGCCACTGCTCTTGGCATCTTGCTGATCCTCTGGAGATGTCATATGACATTCTGCTGACCCTTCGAACCTACTACTGCAATGACCTATCGCCTTAGCAGTAGCTTCCCTGGTTAGTGCCTGCTACTGGAGTACCACCAATATTGTGGCCCAGCCACAATATTGTTATCCTCCAGCCCCTGCCAATGCCCAAGCTTAAGAGACATTTAGTTGTGGGATAGCCAATCTCATAGCTGAACTAATAATGCTTGCCTTAGGTAGGGATTCCTGAGCATCTGCATTCACACCAACTCCTAGCCTCCTCGATGCCAGCTCCTCCATGCTGATGCCACCAAGGCCACTGTTGGCCTTCCTGGTTTGGACATCGCATGGCTCAGCAACAACATTAGTTGCTCCAATAGCATCCGCAGCTAGCAAGACCTTTACCTTTGTTTTGCATCTTGGTTATTTCTCTCAGTTTTCTTTCTATTGTGTTTACAGGGTGCATACCATAGGGGCATCCGTCAGAGGTGCGTTTCGCCATGGTAGCAAATGCTACACCGTTATAAGGTGTTTGTCTTGATTAGCTTAACTACTTCAGAGTGCACATCCTGTCCTCCCCCTTAAACCCATTTACCTTATTCCTTACACTTGCAATCCATCCTCTTCCCTCTTTTACAAGCTTTACCCAACATCTATTAAGCCCTCCCATATGCTCAACCACAAAGTCCATGATGCGTGTAACATAGCTCGCCACATGAGAAGCATCTGTAGGCGGGTTAGAGTCCTATGTGGATGTAACACAACTCATCCTAGGAAAGAAACACCTATCCTACAACAACAAGGTTATTTGCAAATGTAAACAACAGAACAACAAAAGTAAAAGTGTAAAATAGCAAAAGCTCATGCAAAAACAATTATGCCTAAAACAAAGGGCACATAAGCTGCTTCGCAATCACCCTCTTTAACTGCTCCGACGAGATGTCCAAGGTCAGTAAAAGCAAAGATGACTATGCAAACAACTCCCTCACAAGCACTCCAATGAGGGAGCTTGATAAGCCTCATCTCTACCATTTTCCTGAACTTTCTTTCCCCCCATTCTTAACCCTTCCCTTTTCCATGTATAACCAATGCAACACTCTCAAGCACAACTAAGCAACATCTTGGTGATCACCAGAGAGTGATGTTAGAATTTTTCCTTTCATGGTGTTTCGTATCCTTTGTTGGTGTCTCTTGGGTCCATCCTCTAGACATCGACAAAGAGGGGCCAATGAAACACCCTAAAAATTTCAAGACATCCTTGCTTCATTAGGTTCTTGAAATTTAGGTAAAGGATTTCCACAAATGGGGCATCATGACACTTCGGTAAGAAATGAATGCTCTGAGTTTAGACTGTCCAGTTTGGCAAGTTTTCTACACCTAGTGTTGACAGGCTTGACGAACTCTCCAGCCTGCCCACCTAGAAAGCTCATCCAAGTGACAGCCTACTCAAAAACAATGTGTGGAGTTGTCGGCAATGCTTAGGATGCATGAAACAGTTTGGCAAGTTTTTTAGTCAAGACGTTTGCTACACCATGCTACGCTATGTAGCATAGTAGGCTTTGGGAGACAGTTGTTCAGATAATCAATTGTAAACTATTGCAAGATAAAGGGCTATGCTACGTAACGTAGCGCAGCGTAGCAAAAGCAAGACAGAAAGGTCCAGCTTACTTGGTGATTGTAATTGCACTCAGCAAGCACCTCCGGCCTTCAAAACCAATTGCTTTTCTCGACTTCAAGTCTTTTAGCAAAGTTCCTCTCACTAGAAAAGTAGCATATTAAGCAAAGTAGTAGAAATTAGCACTTCACCGATCCAGGACACATGGTGTCCAAACCGCATTTCTCGCGTCCTCCTAGCCCTATAAATACCCCAACGAGCAACACTCAAAGGGTTGACAAATTTTGGTTTCCATAAAAATTTTGTTGAAGCAAAACTCTGGTTGGCAATTTGGAAATTCAAAAGGCATTTGAATATTTTGCAAGTTGAAAAAAATCAAATAGTTGGCATTCCCGTTTGGCATTCTATTAGCTCTCTTCTATTGCCATTGTAGCATTTTGCATTGTTAGCTCTTGAATCCGCGTTCAAGCGTAAAGTTGGCTTGCTTTGAACGTTTTGGTTACCTTTGGGATCTTTGTGCTTCCCAACATTGCGCAACTGATTGTATCCACCATGACAAAGTAAAGCTATAGTCTTGAATTAGTGCATCTCTTAACTCTAATTTACTTTATTCTCCTGCTTATCATTGCATTTTACATTGTTTTTCGTTTCTTCTCATATAATAATCATTATTTTACGTTATAAGCACTATTTTCAAATTACATGTTTGAAAAAGGTTTAGTGACACTAATTAAGTCCCTGTTTGATCAACCAGACCATTTAGGGTATCCCGTTTTCATTTTATCTAGCACGACCCTCATGCTGATCCAAGGTTAAGACTATTCTACCAATGACCTCTCGGTGTTTCTAGCCGCTGACGTTTTCGGTCGCTACACACCTCTTTCTCACAATTGCTACACTCCTCCCATTTGGTTTGGTGCACTTCTATTTTGAAGTTCTATTATGTTTTCAAGCACTTTTTCTTTGATGTAGATTGGTCCTAGTTGTTGGTTCCCTCGGAATCCCATAGGACAAAAGCCCAAGCATATCCATTGTGTTCAACTAAAACTCTAGATGCTTTGGAGAGTGTAGAAGGTTCTCAATAAGAGCATAGCAACCTCTAGCATAGCAAGCATAGCACTAGAGTTAGTTTTTTAGCAATGTTCCTAGAGTTAGTCATTCTTTGGTTGATTCTACGCTTAGCTAGTTTTCACAATTCTTCAGCACTTCTTTACTTGGATATTTTTATGGTGTTTTCTAAACTTAGCTATTTTCTACTAAGCATTGCAATTTTTGCATTTTCACATAGCATCATACACATGAATCCTATGTAACCTTCAACCTCTACTCTAAGCACAGTGGTTGCCCACCCCATCCAGCAGGTGGCACAAGTTGATCAACCACCCAATCTAGTGCTGGTACCATAGCAGTCACTTAGAGTGTGATATAAACCACCTAAGTACATGGTACTCGATGATGAAAAATACAACTTTTTATGCACAAAACTTTAGGTAGATCTATCCTTAGATCACCAAGAAACGTATGTGAAACATAGTTATGAGATCATATGCTGAAATGGGAGGGAATACCTCCCCACATCCAATGACTTTATTCTACTTATTAATACCTTTCAATAGCTCCTTGACCAGCTCATGTGAATGAGTGGGTCAAAAAAGCATGAGGTAGCAACAAACTATGACGATCCCTTATAGGATGGGCAAGATGAATTTGAGGCTCATTCAAAGAAAAAGAACCCCTTCTACTCCTCTAGTTTTGTTTCACCATGGACCCTAATGCACACCTACTAATCTTTCACTCTAAATGCCTTCTTCTACAACCATGGCCACATGCAATTATCCATGTCTTCACTATGTTCCTAACTAGCAAGGCATTAGATTAGTATCACATGCTTTCCAAGGCCTCCATATCTTCTTTGGAGGATTTGCTCAATCAATTTGTGACTCAGTTCATGTACAACTTGAAGCCCAAAGCAACCCTAGACCAACTAATGGATATTAATTAGGGTCCCATGGAGCCCATGCAAAAGTTCATTCAATGTTGGAACACTGAACTCAGTGAAATACACATGCCCATAGCATAGACCTACCTATTGACCATCTACAAAGATGTAGTAAATGACTTCATCAAGTCAAAGTTGTACTACTTAGCTCTGCACTCCCTAAGCCAACCCTTTGCTCAAACAAAGAGCATCCAAGATGTAGCAAATGCTAGCAAGGACCCTACCTATGTGGCTTACAAAAACACACATGTGAAGAAGGAAAATGAAAAAGGAAAGACAACTGCAACCATTGCAGCAGTGGTGGCCAATGGGGCCAAGCTAAACAACGCGAAACTAATGGCCAAAGTGCCTAAGGCCCTAGCCAACAATAACAATGCATCCAACTTTGGCACTGCAGCAAGCAACCAGTCCACACCATCAGCAACCACAAAGAAAACTACCCTAAGGCTAAACTTTGAGTACAAGGATCACTCAAAGTATACACTGCTACCCATCAAGCCATCTGAGCTCTTGGGCCAGCTGCTTAGTGCTAGGTGCATCTAACATAAGCAGATGTCTGAAAATGCCCATAAATACCATGAATGCTACTGTGAGATCCTTAGAGATCCATCAACAACCATACTGAATGAGCTCCCAGTTCCTAAAAAATTTAGGTTAGACTAGTTTTGCAACTACCACCAACTATGTGGCCATGACATAGATTACTGCTTGGCCTTACAGGATGACATACACTGTATGATCAATCAAGGCCGACTAGTCCTTGATGATATCAATCCCATGCACCTAGAAAACCAATCAATGAAGGTCTACAAATACCATCTTAATGCTAATGGTGTAGGCTATTTCATAAATGCCATTAGTGTTGACGATGATGTGGAACTAGCATAAGAGCCATTTGTGGTTTGTGTGCCCTCAAGTGATATTGGGGCCTTGGCATCAATTAGTTTGAGATTCCCCTTTGTCATCAAAGTACCACCTTGGGTTCCCATAACACCCTTTGTGATTAGGACCCAGTAGCACCTTGTGGCAACAACAACCTAGATGTCCTTCGTCATCAAGGTGCCATGACATGTAAACTCCTTGCCTACTTAGGATCTAGTGGTGGGAATTGCATTAGGTCCTATTCACCCAAAGTCTCATCTCGCACCCAACAGGAGGTAGGCTAGGTTACCATCTGGGAGGCCTAATGAATGCCTCACCTACAAGATGATTAGGAAACATATGGAGTTAGGTCCACCAAAACCCGTCCCCTTGTCTGCCATTCCCATGGCCTCATCATCTCAGGAAACCACTGCAAGCACAAGAAACAAACAACCAAGCACTAAGGCTCAAAAGCCAGTTGCATAAGCAAAGTCTAAATCCCCTCCCTAAGATATTCATCTCTTGGGCTGCATGGAGGAGGTAAAGGCTAACAAAATAATAGACATCAATAAAGACTTCCTAAACACACTGGCAGAGGTCAAGTAGGCTCTAAAGCAAAAGAACATAACTCTAAGTCTGTACGACCTGGTGATGACCTCCTCTACTAACCATGAAGCATTAGTCCACATGTTGACCTCCATTCCTATCAAGGAGGACATTTCAGTAGATGAATAGACCACCACATTTTGATGCTTCCTATGCCTCAAAAATTAGGTTCAACACCCCTGGTGTTTCACGATAAAGTGGTTAAGGTTAATCCTAAAAAGGCTCAAGTCACCAATACATCAATGTTCATAACCATTCGCGTAGGGTAATGAAACATTCACAAGGTGCACATTTACGATGAGGCAGTGACCAATGTTATCCCATTCCTAGTCATTGACAAACTCAGTCTCGCTAACCAGGTTAAGCCAACCAAGACAACGTGTCTGAAATCCTTCAATGGGTCACACATTGTCATGAGTAAAACGATCATGATATCTTTCATGTTAGGGGAGTAATTCCCCACTATGGACAAATTTATCATCTTCAAAGAGATTCCTGGGTTTAACTTGATCTTGAGGACGCCTTAGCTAGCCCAATTACAAACTATCTCTTCATCCATTCATTAAGAGATCCACCTTCCCTATGAAGGTGAAGAGGTAATCATACATGGCAACAATGCATCTCCCCTTAGCATCAACAATTTCAATACAAAATAGGGGTCAGAGTTAGAATTCCCCAATGACACACTGCCCATTGAGGATGAAAGCCAACCTTGTCCGATAGATCCATCTAAAAATTCGAATGAAGTGAGAAACCTGCTTGAGGAACCTCTCTAGGAATAATTACCCTTCAACACCATCAATGAAGGTCTAGGTGAGTATCGCCTTGTGCCTCCCAGGTCCAAGGCCTATGCACCTCCTAACCCACATCAGGTTAAGAAACAATTACATGATTAAGGCATCCCCTTAGTTCATCATGTACTAGGTGCTTATGTGCCTCTAACTTCTACATGTCTCAATCACCTCCTGCTTTCACTTGTGCAATTACATTTCACATGGTCGCTTGCATTTTCCATTAGTTATTTCATTTCTTTAGTTTATGCATTTTTGCTTAGCCCTTTCATGCATTAAAAAATACTAAAACACATAAAAATAAAAATTTAAAAAATGAAAACCATAAAATAAAAAGTAGCATGTCATAACCTAAAAGTAGCAACCTTCCTTGCATCGTCATGGCCCTAAATGACCTTAAACTAGCAATTTATATAGTCCACCATGGCCTAAAACTAGCAGCACCTTCTCTATTATGTGTGGCCCAAGATGGCCTTAAACTAGCAATCATCATGGCCTGAAATGACCTAAAACTACAATAGCCCTTCCGCCATGGCTTCAAATTGGCATGAGGTCCATAAGGAACCTAAGCACATCAACCAACCACATACTAATGTTCAACACTTAGCAAACACGCAATTCATGTAGTAGAAGAGATAAACATAAATTGTGACCTCATTTCCATTAATCCATAAATAAAATATCTAGCATGATTGTACATCAAAAAAAATGGCCAAAAGCAAAAAATTGCACAATAGTAGGGCTACATCATGGGTGGCTCAGCCAATAGTGTTTGGTGGGGGTTGGGGCTCCTCTTCCTCTTCCTCCACTACTCCGCTAGGGCCTACACCATTGCCCAAAACCTACTTAAAGCAACAAAAAATAATGAATTAGCTAACAAATGCATAACATGCAAAGTTATCACAATGCAAAAAATAATCCAAACTAAACTAACCTAAGAGGGGCTTGCATTGATATTTGAAGGCATTCTACCAAGGCCCACCTCCAAGTATTGGAGGATCTCCACATTTGATAGCTGTGTCCAATCCTCTTGGCCAAAGTCAATGCTCGTAAAGGTCTTACCTTTGTTCATAGTGGTCCATGCTAGTGGCTTCGATGAAAACATGGTAGAGGAAACCTCTCTTAAAGGCACAGCGATATGTCTCTCAAGAGTCCCGCTCACCAATATATGACTAGTGAACAATTCATAAGCCTATGTTGCACTAATTGCATCAAGGAACATATCACAACAACAGAGCTCCACAGACTCCTCCTTGTACCTTTAAAGGTACACCTCTCACTCATGCTTGTAGTGGTATTTATGATTTTTCTAAGTCTAACCCCATTGGTACACCTTAGTGTTATAGTCCTTCCAATCTTGGTTCTTCCTGGCTAGCAAGTCCATTTGTAGCCACTGCTTAATCACCTCTCGAGTGGCCTCATTCCTACCACGACTTGCTAACCAATACCTAGTGTAGTCGATCTCAGCTATTCATCAAGTACTGTCCCCTCAATTACAAGCTACTAGAAAATCATAATGGGCCTACAAGTCCTCTAATCTAGCATCTTGGCTTTCTCCCTTGTCATGGAGCTTGTGCACCTACTTCCACAAATGCTCATTCATGCACTTACATACCCATAATGTTTTTACACATGAAAACATCCACTTACTCATCTCATCATACACATGATGGGGTACTTGCTCCACTTCAATGAAAAACTTGAGGATGGCATCAACTTTGGCCACCCTGCTCAGATCCTAGTGAAGCTTGGAAACTTGTTGGCATAAAATAGGTAAAAACACATCAGCTACAGACTAAGTATCAAATCAATAAGGCAAAGTAAGAAAACATGAGCATACTAATCTTGGGATCTGTTTGTTATATATGATCCATCATGTCTTCAACCAGGCCTTCCATGAAGGTACACTTATTAGGCACTTGCCCATGGCTCCATTCAAAAGGTAGAAGTAGATACTGGACTACCAACAGACACATCTGTGGCTATGATACAACAACACATTTAACAATTATCAAATAGCCAAAGATGAAAAAGCTAAAAAGAGCAAAAAATGGCAGTGCAAAGCTCTTACCTAACAGGTCCTTGAGTGTGAGAGCAAGGGGAGGTTGTTCATGTGCACACCATCAAATAGGTTATCAAACTCACCCCCATCTAGCTGCAACAACCCTTCCTCCTCTAACTCCAATAAGACCTCTATAGCCTCTTGTTCCTCACCTTCCCATGCCTATCCCTCCTCAATTTGAGAAGGAACATCATCCACTATGGGCTCTACTAGTACTCCAATAGCCCTCATATCTACATCCAATGATTTACATAAGTTAAGATTAGCATCTTCAACACTTAGCATAGCAACTTAGCATAGTATAGTATAGCACAAAAAAGAAAAGCAACCAAATTTATAAATACCTAAAATTCAAAAAAATGCATCCAAGGACTCATACTGACCTATAATACCTAAACTCAAGTTATAAAATCTTAAGCAGATTTTCCTACTACTCTCTTTCTCCACCTCCCAAATGGGCTCCTCCATATGATGTGGGTTTTTAATCTTTACCTTGGATGATCCTACTACTTGAGCAATGAGGCACGTCCCTCTGGCTAGGTTCTCAATGTTAGCTGGTGGGGCTACACCTGCACTATCACATGAGTAGTAAGACTGCCCTAAGTTACCTCTAGTCGTTATAGAAAATAACTTACCAATTACCTCTAGGGGGGTCCTGTGACTACGTGGTAGCAAATAGGTGTCTGATCCACAGCCTAAAGAGTTATCTGTGGTCCTACACCACCCATTGCCCATCCTCCCAAATCACAAAGAACTCTGCAAACCTTCATACACATCCTATAAAGAATGTAAAGTGTACATGTGACCTTGCCTGGAGGTTGTGGCATAACTTGATGATCTCAGTGTGCAGGCCATTGGCAAGTTAGAAAGCCCAATTATACCTCATGTCTTCCTCTAACATGTCCCTCATCATTGAAGCCTACTCCACCCCAAGAATTTTTCCCTAAGAGAGTAGCTTGAGGAATGCACAGGTACAAAAGAGGGGGTAGAGCTCATGGACCATAGGCACTTGCACATCCTTGATGAATATGCCTTTGTGAGATTTAGGAGCCCCTAGCCACTCCTCAACATCTTCCCTATGGTCCACCTCTTTATTGGGTTTCTCAACAACCGACGGGCCCTCAAAGGGAAGGTCGAAGAGATCTACAAAGAAATCATCTATAAGGTCCAAGGCCACCCACACACCATGAGCCCACATAAAAAAATGATTAGTGCTCTCACTAAAGGAGTTAATGATTACAACCATTTCAGCCACTAGGATGTCTAGGCTAAGGGCCAAGAAAAGGTCCATTAGCATAGCCCATTGAAGCCTACTAGTCGACTCCACTAGCACCTAACAACATAACCAATGCTACGCATCCTCAACATCACCATACTTCATGATGAGGATGGCCTCAGTGTAGTTTGTAGCAACCACTATAACCTATCCTGAAGTGATTGCATCTGCAATAGGCAAAAGCAAAGTTAGCATCATGAGAAAAGCAAAGTAGCAAATGTATAAGAGTAAAATAATGAATTACTTACATGACATGAATGGTGTGTGTGATGGTGGTGGTGGGGTCAAGACCTCCTCCACACTGGGTACATGGATCACCCACTCCATGTCTAACCATCCATAAGTCTAACATCTCTCATAGGACTTAGGGTATCAATGAGGGTATTCTACTAAGTTAGATCCAATCTATCCAACCATCGCTACATGGACATTCTCAAAGGATGAGAATTCCTATAGGGTAGTGCGAGTCAGGTTCAAAGCTCCCTTCTCATTGTGAAGATCAAGCTTAGCAATAGCAAATCTGGCAATGGGTGTAAGTAGTTATCATCCTCATATGAGTTATAACCAAACAAATATTGCCAAAATCATAGAAGGACTCATCCTTAAGCACAATACACTATCCCAGGTGGGTTCTGAAACAAGGTAAGCACGAGTCAAGCAACAAATAGGCTGTTGCTCTTGTTATAACACTAAAACTCTAGCATATGCTAGATCCTAGATAAGGGCCTAATGCCCCTAATGCCTCAACCTGAACTCCCTGATCCAACACTATTAGTGGGCTCATTGGACATGAATCTTAGAATGCCCCGATTTGCCCCAAGTAGCAATGTCTCTATGATGACACTGGCCGCTTCCACTACCAAGTGTGATCACACTATCACACTGAAGTGTCAGAGTAGGAATTATAGGAACTCACATGCCCTTGATTTGAACCACACTACCTGGTGACCCACGTGCATGTCCAGGGCAAGTGTGGTTGGCATGGGTTTGCTCATACAATAGAGGATGCCCACTAGCTCCACCATGATGAGCATGGGTTTTAACAATACCCTACAATCACAACAACAAAACATTTGTTAGTATACATTGGATGCACACAAAAAAATGCATTAAAGTTACACTTAGCACATTAGCAATAGTCGACATAAAATAGCATGACTTAACAACCATTAGTCTTCCCTATGAGCCCTATAGGCACAGAACACTGGTACACCCATCTAATGCACCTGGTGCTCAATAGGGCATAGCACTAACATTCCCATTTTACATTTTCATGTTTTGCATTCATCTTATTTGCATGTTTAGCAATTAGCATGTTCAATTTATAGGTTTAGATATTTTTACTTAGTACACTTTGTAGTTTGTCCCACATGTAGCATTTCTTGCAATTAGAATTTTTTGTGTTCGACATTGTATTTTTGCACTTGGAAACTTTGGGCAGTGTAGCCCATGGATATCTAAAAAATTCTAACTCTTAGTTATGCTCTCTGGTAGAGTAACCCATGTAGGCTTTACCTAAAAATTTTCTAACTCTACTGGTTACGCTCTTCAACCATTAAAAACATCAAAAAAAATTTAACTGTTGTTTATGCTCTTGGGAGTGTAACCTCTAAATAAAAAAGTTCAGAAAATTTTTTCTAACTCCTCATTGGAGTGTAGCATTAGATCATAGCACTAAGACATGAAAATCCAAGCACAAGACAAAGAAGAAAGAAGTCATGCATAACATGTACTAGGCATAACATAGCCACCACCCTCATAATTGCCCTGCCCACTCCATCACGCTCTGATGCCTTGCATTGCCCAACCCTGCCATGCCTTTGCATGTCCCTTGCCTTGCAACTTATTCACATGTCCCTACCTCCTACAATACCTTGCCCTCATATTGCCTCTACCCCATGCATCCCTATGCTATGCTCACTTTCACCAAACCCTCTACTCTAAATCTATCATTATCCCCTTGTTCCTCCCTCACCCCAAGCTGCAGCTACCCTAGCCATGGCCAAAAAAACCACATTGCTCTGCCCCACCCTACAATGTGTGCTACAACCACCATGGCAACCACAGTGATAATGGTAGTCTCTACCCAAGCTCGGTCACCCCAAAACCCCAACCCCTCACAAACGAAGGAAATAACCAAATAAAGGAAAAAACGGAAAACACAAGGGTGAAGTGTAGCACTGTACCTAGCTAACGGTGGCTCCCTCCATTCCTTAATGCATGCCCTAGGGAGGCATCTTAGCATGTGCTCCTCCTCATCCATGTTGGCAAGGCCAGGGTGTTGGCAATCACTTTGGTGCATCATGGCTAGTGGCTATGCTCTATTCTACACTTCTGCTACTACGCTCTGATCCTCTTGGTTCTAATCACACCATGCTCGATGACTTCTCATTTTTACTTTTGAAAATGATAGTTTAACCATGGTGAAATGTCAAGATAATTAATGCATCACCTACCCTAGGTAGTGTCCCATGTCCCTTGTGTAACACGGGGCAAGCATAGCAACCAAAGTTTAAAAAAATTTCTAACTTTTCCAGTGCTCCCAAATTTCTGATTTCCTAGAAAATGTCTAGCTTAACCCCATGTTTCAAACCTTCCCCACCTTGCCTAAGCCAATGTGTTCCACATAATCTATGGTCCACTATGACCTTAAACTGGGAATCCATGACCTACCAAGGCTAGAAACTGGCTTGCATACTTGCCTCCCTGACCCCACGTTTGCATAGTTAGGTGGATTTTCATTACATTACTTTTTTTACTTTATGCAATTTAACTTCATTTGAGATGGGTGCAACTTGACTTTTTTTGGTTGTTTTGCAGGATTCTTGGCAGAATTGTAACATGAGCACATACAAGTGTCTTCATTCACCCTTGGTCCTAACTAGGCCTTATGGTGATTCCATGCAATACATTAACCTTGAACACCTAGACCATGAGCCTATAGCCTATAATAAACATGTAGCATCCCTAGAGGAATTGCTAGATTGGCCACACCATCCAGTCAAAGCTTTAGATCTAGAAGTAAGTGACGTAATAAAAGATCCCCTCATCAAAGTCCCTATAATAGCCCTTAGTGGTGAGGTGAAGACACTAAAACTTAGTTTCATGTTAGAGCCTTAGCACACCCACAGCATCACCAAAGTCCTTAACAATAATATTAAGACATTTGCATAGTCCTACGAAGACATGCCAAGCCTAGACCCTTGTATAGTGTAACATAACGTAATCCTTGATCCTCGCATAAAACTAGTTAAGTAGAAAGCTTGTAAGGTTAAACCTAAGGTAGCATTGGTAGTTTGTGATGAAATCACCAAGCTCTACAAGTCTGGTTTCATCCGAGTAGTTGACTATGCAAACTAGGTCTCCAACATCATGGTTGTACCTAAGAAAAATAGAAGTATATGCATTTGCATAAATTTCTAGGATCTAAATAAGGCAAGTATTAAAGATGAATTCTCATTTCCTAGTATTGACCAAATCATTAATCCTATAGCTAGTCATGCCTTGTTGTCCTTCATGGATGGGTTCTTGGGATATAATCGGATTTAGATCAACCCGAAGCACAAGGTTAGCATAACCTTTATGACCCCTTGGGGTACATTTTGCTACACAATGATGCCTTTTGAATTAAAGAACATAGGAGCAACCTACCAATGTGCAATGACATATATCTTTAGTGATTATTTACTAAAATTACTCAATGACTACATCAATGACATAGTAGTCAAGTCCAAAATGGTGCATAACCACATAGGTGACTTGGACCATGTACTCAAATGTTGCCTTAGACATGACCTTAGGTTAAACCCCAAGAAGTGTGTCTTCGATGTTAAGACTAGTCACATGTTGGGCTTTGCAATATCAGAGGTAGGCATACGTGTAGACCCTGATAAGGTTAAGGCCATAATCAACTTAGCACCACTAGCAAACCTTAAAGAGCGACATGGGTTACAAGGTAGACTATAGTTCATTCATAGGTTTATCGCACAGTTAACTGATAAGTTGCAGCAAATGTAACATTTGCTTAAAAAGGGGATCCACTCTGATTGGACATCTCAATGCCAACAGGCATTTGACAACCTCAAGAAGGAGCTAGCTCAACTTCCAACAATCTACCCTCCACAAGGAGATAAGCTATTTTACATCTACCTTGCAACCTCTGACGCATCCATTACTTCTCTACTTTGCCAAAGGAAAGATAATGGCTTAGAGGTCCCTGTTTACTACCTAAGACATGCACTAGTGGCACATTAAGCAAAATACAATGATGTCGAGAAGAACTACCTCGCCTTATCTTTTCCATAGTCAAGTCAACATCATCTAAAAAAGCAATGTACTTTGGGCTATTACAACGAACATCTATGAGAGTAGTTGAATCACATGGTGGAAAGCAATAACTATGGAGTTTTACTTGCATTATGTAGCACAAGCATCAACCAAAGGTCAAGTAATAGCTACACAACTCACGACTTCACCAATGAATGATCAAGCAACTATAGATCTAAAGTTTTTGGATGAGCATATTAGCAGTATAAGCCAAGTGCCTACCAACTTTGAGGCAATTTTATACTTCAATGATTCTTCAACCTCTCAAGGAGGTAGTGCCGCTACAATAATCATGTTTCCCTCTAGGGAGATCTAACCCTTTGCTCATCATTTTACATTTCCTTGCACTAACAACATGGTACAGTACGAAGGTCTCCTTATATGTCTCATAGCAACCTGTAACCTAGGAATCCAAAACCTAGTGATCCAAGGTGATTCACAACTAGTCGTCAACCAAGTTACAGAGGTTTACACTTGTAAAGCACAACATTTACAAGCTTATTGTGACTTGGCAAAGCACTTGATCCGTTGGTTTGAAATTATAGATATCCAACACATCCCTCGTAATGAGAATGTCATTCCCAATGCATTAGCCACATTAGCCTTAAGCATTTCATACAACATGTTTCATGCCTTGCTAACCTCAGTAATAGATTTCCCCAAACCTATCACACACATAACTAACATTGCATCCATAGCCACAACAAACACAACTCATGCATAAGAATGGTATAATGACATTAAGGTGTACCTTCAATAAGGTGAGCCTCTACAACATCTAACCACTACCCAAAATGATGCAATGCGAAAATGCTCACGATAGTACATCCTCATAGGTGATAGCACACTATGACACAAATCCTATGATGGAATACTGTTAACTTGCATTAGTAATGATGAAGCACAAATAATTGTTGATCAAGTCCATGAGGGACTATGTAGAGGCCACATAGCACCCAAGGCAATAGCATTGAAAATTAGATGCTTAGGCTAGTATTGGCCTTACATGGAATGTGACTATATCTCCAAAGTCAAGACATGCGATGTGTGTCAACAACATGGCAAATTAATGCACGTACCACCCATTGAGCTGCCTACCACTCAGATCATGTGGACATTCGAACGTTGGGGACTGGATATCATAGGACCTATCACACCTAAGTATTTCATAAGACATAGCTTCATCGTAACTGCAACCAAATACTTTACCAAGTGGGTTGAAGCCATTCCCCTTAGGAAGATGACATCACAATAGGTTTTCAAATTTATCCTTGATAACATAGTGACCCAATTCGGTCTACCCATGACTATAGTCATAGACAACGGGCCATAATTTAGCAGTGTAGAAACCAAAGCCTTCTATGAATACCTTAGCATCAAAATTCCTTTTCATAATCATACTATCCACAAGTGAATGTATAGGTCAAGGCCACAAACAAAGTCATCATCAACCTTCTAAAGAATATGCTTAGTAGCAACAAATGAAGATGGCACAAGCAACTAGTCTATGTGTTATTGGCCTACCACATGACATGCAGAACAACAAAAGGTAAGATGTCATATAGCCTTGTGTATGGATCTAAAGCAATGTTGCCTCTTAAATTGTAGGTCCCATCACTCCACATGATCCTCTCAAGTTTCATTAACAAGGTGTAGAGCAATGAGTTGAGAACCATTGACCCTGACTCTATAAATGAGGAGTGCATGTAGACACTTGATCGCATCAAATGGTACTAGGAAAAGCAATAGCAAAAACATCATCACAATCAGCAACAATGCCCAATCAAGAAAGGGGACATAGTCCTCAAGGTCATTCACAAACCTACAAACAAATTCCCAGCCAACTGGGAAGGGCCTTTCTTGGTCACAAAGGCTTATGACAATGGAGCATTCAAACTTGCTGATCTAGATGGCAATGAGTTTGCCAATCTAGTCAAACACTCATACCTAAAGCCCTACTATGCCTAACATGCAACTCACATTGATAAAAGGCAAGGCAAGTGAATGTTTGCTACGATGTTAAACTAGCACAGAACATCTACTACGATGTTAAACTAGCATAGAACATCCACTACAATGTTAAACTAGCACAGAATGTCTACAATGATGTTAAACTAACATAGAACATCTGCTATGATGTTAAAATAGTATAGATTATCCTTGGGCTATGACACTTAATTGGCATCTACAGCATAGTCTACTATGACTATAAAGTGGCACAGCTTGTCCTTGCATCATGAAATTAAACTGGCACAACATCCACCATCTACTATGACATTAAACTAGCACATATCAATCTACTAGGACTATAAAATAACATATCATGATCTACTAGAACCTTAAACTAGGTTCATAGTTCAACATGCATAGCTCAACATCCATAGTTATGCCAACAAGTGAGCACAAATATTTCCCATCCTCTATCATCTACCCACATCTCGATAGGCTATGTGGGGTGGGATGTTGCAATTCCAGAATGATGTTCACATTGTCAAGATAAGGCCTTTGGAAAATTTGCAACATCATCGCCCTTAGCATTTTACTAATCCTCTAGAAATGCCCTTGGGCATTTTGCTAACCTTTCAGAGCTACCCCCCACCATTGCCAATAGTACCACCCCCATCTATACTAATAACATTATTGACCTTTGATGTTTCATTAGTGGTTGGGGCTCTCACCATTAGCACCATCCACTGGAGTCCTAGTAGTACTATGGCCTAGCCACAACACTACCATCCTCCAACCCTCACCATTGCCTGAGCTTGGAAGTGCATCCAACAACGTGGCTCCTGGTCATCCTGCTAGATTTCTAAGCTCATGTCCTTGGTGTGGAGTCTTGAGCACCTACATTGTCATTGCTTTTGGCCACCTCACTAACCTCCCTTAGGTTCTCACTTCTAATGTGGTTGCTAGAGCTTTTACAACCTTCTAGCTCCAACATCTACACTAGCCTTCCTACTTTGGCACTACAATCTCTTGCAACTAGTCTAGTACTCATGGAACTTATAGTGCCTTCTCAACTAGCAATTTGCTCTTATCTCTCATGTTGTGTGGTTGTTTTCTTGTTTTCTCTATGTTTTGTTTATAGGATGAAGCCTCAGAGATGGTCATTCAAAGGCACATTTCATCACAATGGCAAGGCACCATATGGCTTTGACGTGCTTGATTTGACTCGCCTAGTCGATCGAGAGTGCACATCTCTATCCTTGCTATAACCCACTTGCATTTACCTTCTTTACCTTACCTTTCGCCACCTTCCCTACAAGCTTATTTGATGCACATAGCACCCTTCTTTCAATTGACTATAGAACCCATGACAAACATAATGCAACTTGTTCCATGGGGAGCTTTTGTGAGCTGGTCAAAGCCTAAGCAAATGTAATGCAACTCATCCCAGGGAGAAAACACCTATCCTACAAATGTGATGTAATTTCCTCTAAGAAAAGCCTATTGAGTGCCATGCAATCCACTCAATGAGAAGCATCTTATAGCTAGCATTTCATAAAAAAAAGCAAAAACTTAAAAAAACAACAAAAAGAGAAAAAAGAACAAGACAAAATAAGTTCCTAAGCAAAAATTAGCAAAGCTGCACTTTCATAGCTGGTCCAACCCTAAATCTACATTGACCTTCTCATAATCACTCTAATGAGAGGTCAAAATTTTAAGGGCAAGCCATCCCTATTCCATGAACATTGACTCCCTTACAAGCATTCTAATGAGGGATCACGATTTGATGACTAGCCATCATGGTGCCACATTCTGCAACTACATACATAATTGGCATCCCTCCCACATGCTATCACTTAGTCCATCTCCTTAACCTACTCCCTACCATACTTTATTCCCTTAGCACTCTTGAGCATGGTGAAGTGTCATCTAATCAGATACCAATGAGCAATGTTAATGTCGTGCCTACTGTGGTGTTTTGTATTCTTTGTCAATGTCTCTCAAGCCACTTCTATGGATGTCAACAAAGAGGGGCTAATGAAACACCACCAATTTCGGGCTTTAGCATTGCAACTACAAATTTTTCTAAGTGTCAAAACTTGGCAAATTCTTCTAAGTGTTGGTGCTACACTCTTGAGTGTAGCCAGCATAGCATGTATCATAAGCCCTATTTTGCAAAATTCTCCAAGTGTCGATAGTAGTTGCACAAAAATTTTTCTAAGTGTTGTGCTATGCTCTTATTCTACCTTCTACACTCTAGAGTGTAGTCAACATAGCAGACACTTTCATGGTGATTTTTCTCAAGTATCAAGCCAAAAGTTATCAAGCTAGCTCAAAGTGGAGGAACAATTTGGTAGATTCTCTAACTTGAGGTTACCCCTCTTGCTACGTTGTAGAGGATAGCCAGCGTAATGTGAAAGAAGATCAAATTTGGGCAAAATTTTTATAAGTATCCCTACTACCCTCTAATACACTCTAGAGCATAACAAGCATAGCCAGTGTTGGACATCAAATTTTGCAAACTTTGTTCAAGTGTTGGGCTATACTCTAGAGCATAGCCAGCATAGCACTGCAACAAAGCCTCCGATAGCCTCCAAAAGCCTTCAAAACTTAGCATTAGCCTTCCACTGGGCTCCAACATTCCTTTGGCAAGCAAGATCAACAATTTTAATCACTTTTTCCCCCACCCCCATTTGCCCCTAAATTGTACCTATGTTTGACCCTAGTTAAAAGAGGGAAAGACATAGTCCTGAAGCATAGCCTCCAAGTTGCACTATTTTTTGCACTATATGTAGGTACATTGTGGTCATTCAAACTTTGGCATATGTAGTCTTGGCAGTGTAGTCATATTTTAGTAGTCTCTAGTGATTCATTATAGTGCACTAAAGTGTAGCACTTACTACTCCCATGGAAGTGTAGCTAGGTCTAGCATAGCCCCATATACCCTCATGCCACATGACATCCAATCTACATTTCACGCTAACCCTAGCCCTATAAATGTCCCTGTGCCTCACATTTTAGGGGTTAGAACTTTGGCATTTTAGTAGGAAAATTTTGCATTTGGATGGCATCTTCATCTAGTAGTGGGAAAAGTTAACGATCTTCTAGTGCAACTAGCACTCCAACTCTCCTTACACCTAAGCACATTTGACATCTTGGCATACCCTGGGACACCTACGGTCACTGATGCATGCCATCTAGTGCATAGTTCACCACTTTGGCCTATGAAACACCATGTTAGCCAACTCCATAGGCTCAGACTCCATGACAATTCTTAGTTTCATAGCCCCCTAGAGACTATGACTACACTACTACTACACCTACCTGTACATTGTGTACCACTCTCACCTCTTTCTCACAATTGCTACCCTCCCCTCATTTGTGGTGGTGCACTTCTATTCTCAAGTTCTATTATGTTTTCAAGTACTTTTTCTTTGACATTTAGCATAGCACTTGCATTTTCTTACTATTTCGCATGCATTTGCACATTTACACTACCATTCTTAGGCTAGGACACCCTACTATGCACTAGCCTAAACAGCCCTGGTGCCCATCAATAACACCATGTAATCCCTTTAGCACTTGCTTGATGTAGCACATTGTTAGTCCCTATTCAATTGACACAACCATTTAGGGCATCTCATCTTCATATCCAACAAGGCCCTCGCATGGGTTCGGGATTAGGCTATGTGCCTGCTAACCTCTTGGTGTTTCAACCACTAACATTTTTGGTTGTCACAAATGGAAAAGGAAGTGACCTTAAGGGGATTTATTATATTCTCTTCTAAAATTATTTCTTAATTTCTATGGATCCTCATAGATATATCATCACTTCCACTATTAACCACAAAAATAAGTATGCCTCTATATGGTGTGGTTCCTAAAAAAATGGGAATTCAAAGCATATCTCTCTAAAGATCTCTTGGGATACAAGCACATGTTATAGGGCTGGAAAGACATGTTACACATGCATAAAGGCACCTCTTTAACTAAGGCCCAAATTTCCTCCTAACTACTTCTTTCTTCTCTTTTCTTCTTTTCTTAGAGTGATTATTGTCATTTGTGGTTGTCATTGACTCATGATGGTAGGAGAGGAGGAATACATCAATGCGAGGCGATTGTTATAGGAAGGAACTTAGTCTAGACTCAGAGTAGACCAATATTAGACCATTTTAATCATGTATTTCACCAAGGATTCCATGCGATCATGATGTAGATTTTTCCTCTACCATTCTAGAACTTCATTTTTTCTCACCTCACTACCTCATATCATCGTCAATTGATAATTTTGTTTTATAGTTTGCATCATCCTAAGATAATCCCTCTCATGGGTACAATGTTTAATTTAAACAACCATTCATCATCCAAGATTCCTATGGACTTCTTATGATGAGGTTATGCAAAGGCATATTAGGCATAATCCTACTTTGGGAAGGGCCCACTTGCATATCTCTTGGATTTCTTTAATTTAAACCCCATAACAATGGATCTTATTTTAACCTTAATAATTTAGATAGCCTGCATCATTCACCTTTATGCTAATTTGGCTTAAGGAACATCCTCTATTTACTCATCCCACATGATCATAATGCTCCAATTTCTTAAAACATACTCTCAATTACATTGTTACCATAATTTTCTAGCTTTTAAGCTTTGATTTGGCTCTTGTTTCAACCTCAAACTTGTTCAAAATTTCTCAATATCTTAAATAGAAAAATGGATGTGAACATGTGCATCAATGCATTCCCATCATCAAAGTTAGATTAGTCAACACAACCTCGTTGATGCATCTCCTTTGCCATAGCAAAAAAGCCTTAGAAATATGCATAATACTTACCTTATCTTTCACATTTTCTTCCAAATGCACAAGAATTTTTTGCAATTCCTCATAGTTGAGAATCTTCCATAAGCCATAACTCCTCAACCACCTATCTATTTTCATTCATTCTTTGATCCTCAAGCTTCTGAAGGTATGCTTTACATCATGGAGGTATCAAATGCTGGTTTTCACAAGAAATTTTTCTAACACCCCATAGATAAGATATTAAAATAATATTAAACTAATGATCATAAGAGTTAATATCAATATTCAACCTCCATTAAAACATGAATAAAATAATATCATATGCCTGCAATTACTAAATAAGGACTTAATAATACAATTCTAACTTTTAACTAATAAACTTAACCTGACCAAACCAAGAAAGGTATCCAAATAAAATAACATTATATCTAAAAGACTAATCTTGGGCTATGTTTGTAATCGTAGATGTCACCTAAGTAAGGACCGCATTTAGGAGGGCCATCGCAACCCAAGGAAAAATGATCATGTGGCGGAAGGGAATAACAATAACCACTATTGTAACAACCCCATAAGTAAAAAACCAAGGAAACTCATGCTACTAGGCCCATATACAAGAAGCCTAAGGTGGAATCTATTTGCCATATTTCCATAACAACAATAGAATAATCTAGGCAGGATGAGGTACCAAGACTGCATTCCAATCTTAAGGTCACACTCACAGAGGCCTACCTAGAGAAGGTTCACAATAAAGAAATTTCATGTTCCATCCATTATAAACTAAATTTTGGATCATTCTTAGAGCTTGCACTAAAAGAGGTGAGAACACAACTACAAGGGTCTCCACTATGGTCCATTCTCTACACCAATGGAGAATGTACATGGGGGAAACCTACCTCTTTTGAAACAACAGATAAGGGGATGTGATTATTAAGATAAAGCACATCACCATTCCCTATTTAGTTGAGGTAGTAATAGAGGCCCTCAGATTCCCAAACATGGGGATGAAGCTAGCAGAGATCTCTACTCAAGTAGATCCAAAAGCAAAGAAAGAATGGATTGAGTGGTGCTATGAAGTGAATCATAAGAAGTATAGTATTCTTACCAAGGCAAAGTGAGCCTACTTTAAGATCATGATCTATCACCTCAATTCAATAATAAGGCTAAGGTGACTACCTTCTTCACTAGGGCATGCATAGCTCTAAGAAGAAAATTCCAAGTGAACCTACCCCAACTTATCTTCCTTGAAATAGAGAAGAATTTCAAGAAAAACAAGAAGAATAAGAACACACTCCCCTTTCTATTCCTTATAAGAAAATTTTCTAAAAGCAGAGAGGTAGCTTGCTATTCCAATGATGTGATTTGCAAAGATCCTATTGCATCATGGCAAGAGATGATGAAGGATAAGGCACCTGCCAAGCTTCAAGAGAGGAGCAAACACCATCACCTAGAGTAGTGGAGATAATACTAAAGATGTTGGTAGCTACCAAACATCTAAGTAATCTTAGAGAATAACAATTGCAACAACAAGCCTTAAAAGGTGGTGGAAAATCCTTTATGTAGAGCTAACCATGAGCCACTTAAATGAGATCATAAGGATTATCAATTGTCTAGATGATGAGATGATCCCATTGTTCTCCTCACATACATACCAAGCTCCTATTTTCTTTAACCAAAATGCCAAAGAAGTTACTATGTCCATCCTAGGATAAGCATTTTCTGAAATCTCTAAGAATGCAACGGTCTTCTTTGTGATGCTAGAAGGTAAGGGAATGATAGTCCTAGTCATGACACACAAAGGCTAGAAAAAAATAGCAAAGGTGGTGGTAGACCAAATTGCAGAAGCCTTGAGTGCTCATGCAACATATGTCTTTGATATTGCTACCATGGCAAATGTATAAGCATTAGTAGAAACTAGAAGTAGAGGGATGAGGACAGCCTAGCAAGAAGAACTATTGAAGCAAATGATGGGAGTCAAGCAATCAATTTTAGAGATCTTTGATCTTCCAAAAGATATTTTTACTACTTAATCATAGCTACTAAAGAAAGGGAACAAGCAAATAATAGCAAATGCACAACTCAAGGAGGCCATCATTAGCAATTGATAGTTGGCCATTAAGGTTGCAAAACTCAAAGCCTACTTCTTAGATCCTATAATTTTCAAGCCAGAGCTTACTAGAGATGAAGCTTTGCAACAACTTTAGCAAAAATACCAAGAGGCTAAGAATGCAAAGGAGATGGAAATCTTTAATGCATCACTGTTGGAGAAAATGATGAATTCCTCTAGCTATGAGCATTAACAAGTTTGCAAAGAAAATCCTTTGGTGACCTAGGACAATCATCACCTACAAAATGCTAAGCAACAAAAGGACCAAATGATCAAGTGAATTTGTCAGTAGTAAGAACAACTTACTAAGTTAAACCTAGATTTAAGGAGGTTGGATACAAAGAATAGAAATCTCTCAATGGAGTTATGTGCCCTTCACCAAAAGACCATAATTGAGATTGAGGCCTAGAAAAATAAGACCCTAAAGTATCAATAAGTCAAGAATCACAGCAAGGACCAGGTCAAGATGCTCAAAGAAATTAATGAAAAGGAAATTAAGTTGGCAAAGATGAAGGTGAACAAGGTCCTCCAACAACTCTAGTAAAAAGGAGGTATGTGGTAGCCCATATTTCATTGTCTCAATGCCTAGAATCAAGCAAAAATCCACCTAAAGAATTTGTAGATTAAGGAGATGACTAAGTACATGGAACTCATCAACCTTTGAAATGTAAACTTGGCAATGCTAATAGTGGGAAGGCCAAGATTCGAGTTAAGGAAGTAGGTGATGAACTCCTACCTTCTCTATGAGAATAATTTCAAGCTCCATAAAAAGATCAAACAAAAGTTGAAAGTGTCTAATGTGGAGCTTGAAGTCCTCAAAAGCAATTTTACCAATCAAAGATCAATTGCTAAGAACTTAGCTAGGTGAATAAGTGACTACAAAAAATTGCAAAACCTATTCCATACATTTGACTTTGAATGTAAACAATTCATAGCTTGGTTTATTAACATGAAAGAGATGTTCCCTACACTATTGTGCCCATGGAACATACCTGGACTTTCCATGATCCACAAACCAATGAAGAGAAAATGAAGGTACTTCTATATGTCTTCTAAGTTTTAGTAGTAGTAGTAGGGTATTGTACGCCTCTAGCAAAGTATAAATGTGATGAAGGATCCTCCATCTCATAGGTGCCTTCACCTCCAAGAATAGTGTGAAGAATTTATCCCATCTTAATCCATCTAGCTAGCACCTTCCATTTTTGTGAAAGTGTCTAAATTGTTTAAACACTAAACCAATTTTGTATCCATGAAAATTATAAGTCAAAATAGCACTCAATAGTTATTTATTTGTTTATTTTAGTTAATCATTTAATTCTATACTTCTGTAAATTTTATAAGAAACTCAATCCCATGTTGTTTATTCGATGACAAGTTTTTAGTTAGTCATAGGGGAATGATGAAGTATCAATAAGTCAGCTACCTCAATGTAACCTCATTAAGACATCCCCATTGATGCATCCTTGCATGTGTTGACACATATGCATCAACACTAATCCTCTTGAAGCCTATATAAATGTGTACACCGACCACATTTATGATACTTTTGGTCATTCTCCTAGCAAGGTCTTACAATTTTCTTTCATAAGACTTAGTGAAATTTCCCTTTGAGTGTCTACAACATGGATTGAATTAATTATATAGCGTTTTATTCAAGTGCAAGATGTACCTAGACACTGTTGCAAGACAAAAATAAAATCAAGATTTCTTCTCTCCATTGCAGCACTTGAATTAATATTAAGTTTATTTTCAAGCATTTAAATTTCCATGCAGTTTACTTTTCTATACTTAAGAATATAATATTTTATTCTATAGTAACATGAGTACGACCACTTCAAGCATAATATACTATCGCTTGGTAATTCCAATAATGAATACTTGGTATCCCCAACAATAAGCACTTGGTAATCCAATAGCATTGGTATAAGTTCAAGATGTATAAAGAAAGTGGGAATGGATACTCTACATTTAGGATTGTTTAGTGATTAATTAGTCAAAGTTTAATATTTCAATTACTCATTTGCTTAAGACTTTTCAAGATAAAAATAATAAAATTATAAATATAAATATCTTACATCTTAGTCACACTTAGCCATATAGATGAAGTTAACACATATGATTAGGAAAGCAACAACCAATAATCACATGTTTGACTATCTAGGGCATAGGCCACTCAGGTAGGAGGTGCCCACAAAATTTGACCAAATCATGCATAGACACTTGTGACTTGTATGTTTAGGCATTGGGAATATCCACTACTCATCAACTTCTATTAAATATTCATCTTCCTCTAGTGGATATGAAGACTTATTTTTTATTATTTCTATCAATTTTCAGACTTTAAGATTTTTGATTTAAGAAGCTATATTATCCCCAATGAGTTTCTTGAATTCTTTATTTTCTAAAAAGTTCATTATCATGTTTTAGTATCTAGGATCATTACAAAGAGCTGCCTCAATTTTTTGGACTTTTTGGTACTGAGTAAAGCCACATCCTAATTCATTAATTTTTTTTTATGCTAGTGTAAATCCTTGTAATAAGATAATGTCTTCATCTCTTTTGATTTCTAATTTATCAAACTGAATTCTATACAACAATTCTTTTGTATGCTAATTTTTGATATTGCCTAGATAATCTAAACCTAATCTTTCCCATACTTCTTTAGTAGTCTTTATTGACCATAATATTTTAGATATTCTTTTAATACATTGAAAATAATGATCATTCTTATGTGTGAATCTTTTCTCTTCTACTTTTCTTCTTCTAGAAGTTCTTTAGTCAAAGGATCTTCTTTGTCTTTATTTTCCCATTTTGGGATGACTGTTATAGGAGCTTTTTCAAGTTCTATCACATCCCATACTTCATTAACTTTTAGAAGTTCTTTCATTGTTCTTTCTAGGGAATAAAATCCTAGGTCCCATAGAAGTAATGGAACATTTATCTATTTCCTTATTATAGCTCATGGTGGCTAATTCTAATGCTAATTTTATTAAAAACTTCTTCTTGAATTACTTCACTTGTTAATGTTACATGATAAAAATTTTGAAAAAACTAATTAATGATGTTACCAATAAGAATGTGTTATAGATAAATTGAATTGATTTAAAAGTAATTTGATTAACCTATGTAGCTTTAACTTTTAATTTTCTAAATGTCATAATCCTATAATGTTTGAAATTCTATATTATGAGAAAATAAGTTATTGAAGTTTTAATAATGCATTTAATATTATGACTATCTCATAATTTGATTGTAATGATGACTATGATGATGGATAAATAATTGAAGATGAAAGTTGATATTAGTCATGGTTGTGTAAATGAAAGAACAGAGGAATATGAAAGTCATGAAATTGTAAAGAAAAGTAAACAACAACATTATTGCCTTCAAAATAGGCCATTTTATTTATGTATGACCTTCTAATTTATAGGAAATGATGAGGGACATACTTGGAAAACTTGAGAAGTCATTATTCATACTCAAAATAAAGAAATTTATGCAAAATAAAGGTGAGTTGGGGCCAAAATAGTTTACATATATCCATCAACTGAAAAATAAATAAAAATATGTTAACTTTGTGTATGTTTATCTTCATGTGGTTAGTGCATTGGACACTACTTGTTAATAATCTTTGGACCTCTTGTACTCTATTTTCACATGTTAATAGATTTGGTAATGAGAAACATATTCATCTATATTCTTCTATATACCAAGTCATCAATATGCACATTTAAAACTCTAGTGCATCTTCTCACAACCCAAATGCAACTTTCATCAACAAATTTATGTCTCATCCATGAACTAGACTCAAGGAGCTACTAGAACATAAACTTAGTCATCTTATTATAGTATCCATTGGTTGTCTATGGTAACAAGTCCATAAATAATAATGTATTACCTTAACTCTATACATCAAGGATGTTGCTACTACTACACCTAGAGTCTATCATACATATCAAACAAAATGATCAAACTACTAAGCCTACTAGCTAACCAACTTCATGCATCTACTACCTAATTAGTCTTACCAAGCCTACACTTAATAGAGAAGTCAAAATTAGTGAACAATTGCATTCATCTTAGTTGTCACAAGTTCAACTATTTCCAACTCATAAGATATTAGAGGCTTTCAAAATCTATCCATATAGTCACTTGTCCTTCATAGAGATAATGTTGCTAAATCTCTAAGAAAAACACCAATACTTCTAACTCCAAATCATGCACTAGATATTAAGTCTCATGGGAAATCATATGTCACTACCTATCCATCCTACATCAATACACATTCAAATCCATCACTTGAGACATCAGTGCATACATCATATAAGCATCCTTATGTAGGAAAAATTAACAAAGCAACAATAATCAATTTATGCTCATCAAAAGCTATCTAACAAGCTAAGCTCCAAGTAAAATTAACTTCCTTCCTTAATAACTAAATCAAAGGAGATTCTATCATAGAGAAATGCTTCATAAATCTATGATAATTACCTATCATCTTCAACAAACTCTAAACCTCTATAATAGACAATAGAATAGAGTAATCTTGCACTGCTACAATCTTTACTATGTCTACTAATATACAAACTCGTGACACTATAAAATTATCATCATCCAAAGCTATAGTTCTTATCCCACTAAGTGGGATCCTAAGAGGGTTATTAGATGATCCAAATATTGGATCTTTGATTGCCAAAAGGAATTCTTGGATAGCTAAATATACAAATAATACTGCCTTGTAGTTTGCAATACTTTTTGTAAGTGCTTTATATGTTACTACTCATTTATAGAATACACCAAAATGTTATCTATAAATATGATCACAACTTGATCAAAAAAGGACCATATTACAATGTTTATAAGATGCATAAAGAGCTTCAAAGGTAGCACAAAAAAAGAACTAAATGTATAAAATGGTAGCTTGAAGGAAGATAACATTAACTTATTCATAGAACAATTGGTTCATGAAATAATTGGGATTACTCTTCAAATTTAATTTGAGGCTAAATGGGAATTTGCATTTAGAAAATTGGAAAGAAGATTTTGGGTGAATTAAAAAGTAAAAAAGACATAATGGATACATGGTGGTGAACTAATGAAGTGCAACATGCTATTCAAAATAAGAAAAAATGCTTTAAAATGGCAGTAAAGTGATAGCCAAGAAAACATGCTAGCAAAGTGGTAACTAAGAAAATATGCTAATATACAAAATGGAAAAAAGGAGGCAAGTGTAGCAATATTAAACGTTAAAC
Source organism: Gnetum montanum (assembly GCA_015680685.1). NCBI lineage: Eukaryota > Viridiplantae > Streptophyta > Gnetopsida > Gnetales > Gnetaceae > Gnetum > Gnetum montanum. Next base: position 1,027,864 of record MNCI01036463.1, on the reverse strand, counting down.
ATAAGGCCTTGAATACCTTTTATGAGAAATTAGGAGTAAAGGAGAAAATTTTATTTATAAATTGGCAAAAATTAGAAACAAGAAATATAAAGACATTGATCATGTAAAATGCATCAATGAAGTAAATGAAAGAATCTTGGTAAAAGACATTAAAATTTTGGAAAGGTAGAAAATTTATTTTCAAGAATTATTAAATAAAAAATTACCAAGAGAAGATATCTAATAACAAGAATCAAATTTTAGTTTAGTTAATGAACTTTCCTTCTTTGAGATGAAGACAAAGATTATTAAGATGAAAAATAGAAAAAGCTATTGGACTAGCAAACATTTCTATAGAAGTTTGAAAAGCATTGGAAGATACAAGAGTTTCTTAGTTGATACAATTATTTAACAAAATTTTGATAGATGGAGAAATGCCCATCAACAAGAAACAAAGCATTATTATTTCTCTCTATAAAAATAAAGGAGATGTACAAAATTTAGCAAACTATAGAGGAATTAAGCTAATGAGCCATACTATGAAGCTTTGGAAGAGAGTCATAGAGAAACATCTTAGACTTGAATCAAAAAAATCAAAAAATAAATTTGGATTTATGGCAAGGAGATCTACTAAAAAGGCTATTTTCAAGATATGATAATGGTTGGAGGAATTCTAAAAATGTAGAAAAAATTTACATATGATATTCATTAACTTGTAAAAAAAACATATGACAAAGTGCCTAGAGATATTATTTGGTAGATTTTACAAAGGAAAAATATCCTTGATAAAAATGTTAAAGTGATTCAAGAAAAGTGTGAAGGAGATACGTCTAAAATTAGAACATCTTATGGAGTAACATATGATTTTCTATTCATAGTAGGTCTACATCAAGGATCTACGCTTAGCCTATACTTATTTTTCATTATTATGGATGAATTAACAAAGACATAAAAGTAAAAATCCCTTAGTGTATGCTAATGCAAATGATATTGTGTTGGTAGATATAGCTCAAGAAAATATTACTTCTAAAATGAAGAAGTAGAAACATGATCTAGAATCAAAAGGCTTAAAAATTAGCAAAAGTAAAATAGAATATATAAAATTCCATTTTAATAACAACATAAATAGTGGTGAAATAGAACTAATAATTCAAAGCAAAAAAGTCCCTCACTACAAATAGTCTCACTACCTAGGATCAATCCTCCAATCAAATGGCGAAATTGAAAAAGATATAAGAAATATAATTGAGGCATGATAATCAAAACGAAGATAGAATAGTAATGTTCTATGTGGTAAAAGAATACCAATAAAACTGAAGGGAAACTTTTATAAAATAATAATCAGGCATATTATCTTATATGGTGCTAAATGTTGGGTGGTACAAAAGGGGCATAAATAATAAATTAGTGTGGTAGAAATAGAAATGCTTTAGTGAATATTGAATGTTACTAGAAGAGATAGACTACATAATATAGACATTATAGAAAGACTTGGAATAACTTCTATTTTTGATAAGCAACAAGAATGACAACTTAGATGATTTGAACATGTCCAAAGAAGATCAAACAATGACACTATAAAAAAGGTTGCTCCATCAATGTTCCCAAAAAAACATCAAAAGAAAGACCAAATAAGACATGAAAAAAATTAAAGATGATTTAATGAAACTACAAATAAACAAAGATCTAGCTTTTCATAAAGGTGAATGGTAAAAAAGAACTTATGTAGCCAATCCCATTTAGTTGTGACAAGGCTAAAATAATGATGATGATGAAAAGATGCATAAATATTGTTGATATATTCATCAACCTAAATGAATTCATAATGGATTTTAAATGTAGTCTTCAACACATCTTGTTGATGAACTCGCACCTTATGATATCTAGACTTAAGATTTTTTCAATAACACATGAGCTCCCTATAGTTAATCAAACAATTCATCAATATATTGCATATGCTACTTCTTCATAGTAACCTAGTTCAATTGCCGTTAATCAATACACAATCCCATTAACACTAGTCATCCTTTTTCCTAACAAATAACACTAGAGCATCCCATTAAAAAAACATTAGAATGAATGAGGCCTCTATTCATAAAATTTTATAACTAGATCTTCAACTCTATCATATCCATTAAAGACATCCTATCTGGATTCTTAGAGATAGACTCTGTAGCAAACTTGAGCTTAATCTTGAACTTAACCTCTATCCTGGATGGAAAACTCTGAAATCTAGTATGAAACACATGTAAAAATCCTATACTACTAAAATCTAAGCAATTTCAATGGTCTCTACATGGTACACCAAAACTACATATCAACTATGCCCTTTTTGGAGCATCCTATGAAACATCCAAGAGAGTATTAAGTCTAACTACATAAATTTCCAATAAGTCTAAATCTCCACCTATGCACCATCAACTATCTACAATATTAGGAGATTTTTCAATAATCTATAATAGTACTAAATAGCAACAATCATTCTATATCAAATATCATGTCATAATTTCCAAGGTCCATCACATGTAGATCACTAACCCACAATATCTTTTATAATTATACTAGTACATCTTTGTACATTTGATCAACTCAGGATCCCACTATATATCTTGTAGCTATATCAGTACATCTCTACAAACTTGATTAACTTGGGGTTCCACTATATCTCTTATAACTATACAAGTTCATCTATACAAATTTGATTAACTTGGGGTTCCACTATATCTCTTGTAACTATACAAGTACATCTCTATAAATCTAATTAACTTAGTTCTAATGACCCTTGAAAATAAATACTAGCAATTGAGGATGGAGAGCATGACATGGAAAGGATAATTGGTGTATAATACTAGAATCCATGAATGAATGACTATCACCATGATCAAATAAAATTAATACAGAAAGATCCAAGATTTTACCTCTTGTCTCCATCACTATGTTGGGCTGCACTATCAATGGCTAATCCATTAGATTATATACCCAACCTTGAGCACTTTATCTTACTTCATCAATCTAAGTAGTAGATGTATCATTATTCATGATTTCTTCTTTCTCCACTCCACTTACCTGCTTGAGGCAATCCTTATTCCCATGTCCTGACTATCCATAAGAGAAACAATTTAGGTAATTCCTCTAAATATGCCTAAACTGATCACATATGTAACATGTTAATAAAAATCCATATCCTACAAGTGGATAACATCACTAGTTATCTACTACTATCCATAACTACCTTACCCATGTGCCTACTTGAAGGGGCTAGGCCTACATATAGATGATTATCCTCTCTTTTGTTCTTATCTCCTGTCATGATGCACTACATCCTCCTACTAGACCTCTTCAAATCCATGGCCACATCTCTAGCCTCATCATAGGAAGTCACTCCAAAAGATAAGATATAATCCTTTAATAACCATCTAAGTCCTCTAATAAACCTATTCAACTTAGCCCTCACATCCACCTATATTTGTGTAGCATAATCACTAAGCTTAGAAAATGGGTATAATACTCTATCATAGACCAAATGTACTAGAATAATTTGTAAAACTCATCCTTTCTACACTATAATAATTTGCAAAACTCATCCTTTCTACACTATAATAATTTGCAAAACTCATCCTTCTTAATTAGGCATGTTGAGTAGAAAGATATCCAGCATTAAAAGATATTAAGAAGTCATCCCAAGATACCTCATGATCCATTCATTTCTTGGTATGCTCCTTAGTCCTTTACCATCACTGAGTAGTACCAACCAACTAATATGTTTTCAATTTGATCTACTATGTTGAAATGTAACATATCAAATCAAAAGTCTTCCTTATCTTCTCTAGCCACTCTATTACCAAAGTAGAATCCTTAATACTAATAAATTTCGAAGGTCCTAGCTTGTAGAACTTCTTCACTAGCTCTCTACTAGTGGGCTATATAATAGAATCCCTACCACTACCACTTTCCACCTCCTTGATAATTGGAGAAGAAGTTGCACCTACTGCATTCTACTATATGAACTATAATTGCCTAGAAATCTTCACCTAATTTTTTTCTAAAACCACTACCTATAGTTTATGGTGGCTACTCTATCTATACCCAAGATTGATTAGTATCATGAGCCCTACTTGAACTAGAACCACATCTACCTATAGTCTATGTCTCAAAATTAAAATAGATAACTACCAAAAATATCCTATATCATTGAAGTATTATACTTTGATGTCACTATGTAACACCTCAATTGTCGCATCCCATAAACATAGTTGAGAACAATACCATAATCAAATGAGAGATATATAAAGAAATATGGCAACTCAAATTGGATGTTACATTGAATCAAAAGTAACAACAGAAGAAAAAAATTCCATAATAAAATCATAGAACATAGCAGAGAGGACATACACACAATCATAACCAACTACTATGGCCATAAAAATCATAAGCCACTAGTCCATGCTAATCAAAAAGAACACAATAGAAATCATATCATGTCATGAGAGTCTACACTTTCAAGATTATATAATATGTGTAGCAACCATAACATTTAATCTAATAGCTTAATAGTTTTCTCGACCAAGACTATGAGCAAATATATCCAGCTCACAAGAAAATATGAACAAAATTACAACCATAGATAAGAAAACTATGTTTCATTCTCTGCCTCAACCCCTCTACTCTTCATTACCTATATACTAAAACTAAAATTGAAATTTTTACTTACATTTATTAAGAATCCTTGGCTCTATTAGATTACTTTTAAAATTTCTTATATCAACCTTTTTTAAAATTTATAGCTCAATGTTGGATAGTAAAATATACTTAGTATAAATTGAGTGGAAAGCATCTATACTTCTCTTGCTAGATGCATGAGAGGCACTACATTAGAGAAGAGGAATGGTGGCAAAAGTAGCTTGTAATCAAGATCAGTTCATGAGTGTACACTCATACATTCAAATATACCATTAATAATCATAGCATAATCATATGAACAAAGCAAGCATGTCATTTTCCAACTCAACCATATCAACTACACATCACACCATATTTATAATGTAACACAATCATGCATATATTACTAACCAAACAAACATAACTTAGGTAGATACATGTTATCAATCATGCCATAAAATTAACCATGTAACTAACCAGATTTTATAATAGCCTATGTCTAGGTCATGAGTGCATAACCCAACTAGCAAACTTTGCTCCAAGCAACCAGTGCATAACACATATGATAACTTGTAACCCTATTCATGCAAATCCATTAATCCATGTGACTCATGACACATCTGTACTTAGTGTAGCATGTGTTTACATTTTCATGAGTACTTATGTTTATCATGTACCTAAAAGTCTCATTAGTCTTTATTATTAATATGAATGATAGTGCTTGTCAATCCATGATCCAAAGCCATTAGCCTTTTAGAGGGTAGGTTGTATGTGTGTTGCATGCCTCTCTTAGATATTGTACTAGCCATAAGGACTATCACACCTCTACCCTTCAACACCTTAGATAAGGCTTAAGATAGGAACCTCTTTGATGCATTGCAATAGGGTTCATACTCTTCTATATTTAGGGTGACTTATCAACTAGTCCTCTCCCTTGTATTAGCTCTCTCTACCAAAATGATCACAAGAAACCTATACATGTGCATCATTGAAGCCATAATAGACCCAACTCAACATATGCATCAAACTAGATTACCCTTACACAATCAATGTAACATGAGCATAACACATTAACAACACAAGCATACTCATACTAGCTTCAAAACCACATACAATGAATCCACTAATACAAGTATCCAATGCTATGAAATCATGCAACTATTCTATCATGCATGACATAGTCAAACTATCCATAATATATCCATACATGCTCAACCATTAGCTAATGAATCACTTCTAACTCTAGCCCATGACATTGAAAGCTTGAACTAGTGCTAACCTACCATTATGACTACATCATGGCTTATGGTTCTTTATCTTTTTTCAGTCAGAACTTAACCATGACTTGTGGTGGGGTCATGATCTTCACCATGAGTTGGTTGTGATTCTGCCACTAGTCATTTTGATACACCAAAAATGAAAATGTTGAAATAGTTAAACCTAGAATGACCTTGTTGTGGATCCACTACTATTGGCATCCATCTAACATTCTCAATGTGACCTAGTAGCAAGGGCCTTGGTGCCAATGACCTACATAAAAACTGTAAGCGTGAGGACACTGCAACTTGTGGTCCTTTTAGAAATCAAGTGTGACTAGACCACAATAGCACTATGACCCATATTTATATACAAAGTTTATTAAAAAAACATGAAACAACAAAATCATCATACTATGAAATTTATGCTTAAACATTATGTAATAAATGAATCGAGCATACTTCCCATGAAGTTGCAACACATCCATTACAATCCTTAATAACCTTTCACCAACCAAGATACCCATATTGTAATCATAAATCAACAAAGTCATAATCAAGACTATAATTTTATATCACAACACTACAAAACATCAAGCTCAATAAATACAAATTTATAATCCATAATATAATTGCATGATGTCCACAACACTATCAATTCTCTCAGAAGAAAAAATATGAGAAGGATAAAGGAAATTTACTGAATCAAATGTAGTTCTCTAAGATGAAAGTAACTATAACAAAATAGAAACATGAATAAAACTCTATCTTGGTACCACCAAGTTCCAAACAAGACTTCCAAAATTACTACTAGCCCAACATAAACTCCTAAATAATTCTAAAATCTCTAAAATCTATCAAGAATTGTAGAAGAATGGAAGAGAAATTGTTTCTATATGCACTTGGAAAATGCACAATCAAGGAAAAATGAAGGAATAAAAGTTTATGTTTTATTTTACATAAAATCCAATTATAATTTTAAACTTATTTGATTTTCCTCATGGCTAATTTCATAAGTTCAACTTTAATTTACTAAGTCGAACCAATACCCTTAGAATTCACAACTTATAACTAACTAATGAGGACTTTAAATAAAAAACTAATCAAACCTTGGCAAGAACACATCATACACATCATAATTATAGACTCAAAAGCATAACTAGACATTCAAAAACTAACCACATCACTATCATGCATAATATCATATCACAAGCATAAGTCATAAGCACAAACCAATCTACAGCTTGGCAAGAACTTTATTAATAATATTTTTTTTATTTTAAGACCTATTAATTCCTTGCTTCTAGTATAATTTCTATGTACTTTTAAGCTTCATCTTTCTTGGTCTTCAATGCCTTGATTTCACTTTCTGGATTTTCTTTGTCAAAAGACATGTAGGTGTGTTGACCTAATCATTTGATTAATCACCTAATGATGACATAAATATTTAGACTATTTTAATCTAGTTGATCAATGACATAAATATTTAGACTATTTCAATCTAGTTGATTGGATAAATATGATCAACTAACCTACAAATATAGAAGTTAAGTATCAGTTTGGTCTAGATACCTGGATGAATGCTATTGACTAGCCTTCAAGCAAGCAAAATTCATCTATTTTGTTGACAATCTTTGATTCTCAAGGTTATTCAATAGGACTTATGGGGATTTTGGCTAGGTTTAGCCTTACTCGCATCGTCTATACCTAATTCTTATGATTTCATTTCATTTAAATGCATGGATTTCTTTGAATGATTTGACATGTTATTTGATTTGTTGGAAATAAAGCATACACATTGTGGAGCATCAAGGTTGGCTACCCTACTTGATTCCCATTATTTATGATTGTACCTTAAAGTCCTAGACCATGTATTAATTGACAAGTGTTATGGAGGGTATGAATGGATACCATTCTTAACTCTCATCACCTGTGATTGTGCACAAACTACAATAATGAACCAAGCATCATGGGGGGATTGACTTGCCACTAGTGCCTACTCACATTTCTTGTGATTGTTCATGTGATAGATCCTTGATTTCATGATTTAGAATGATAGGAATTGGTAGACCTTAAGGATTAATTCTAGAATTTGTTACATTCCAAGAGAGGAGAGGTTCATCCAAAAAATCCTTAAGGAGGATCAATATCTAGAATTATTATAAATTATCTGTTTCTTTTAAATTCTATTCAACATCATGGTTGTTTGATCCTTGACATGAGTTATGCACTCTAACTATGTAATTTTTATGATTATGTTTCGTGTGCAACATGTAGGTCCTTTCTCTAACTTGTTCTAGGTGCACCAAGATCATTGGCTTTACTAGAAAGTTTCTAATCCTTTCTACAAGTTTATATGTAGATTCAACTCATAGGAGATATGATATTGATAATGATTGAAGTTGTAGTTAATTGAGCTATTTATTTTATTTTTAGTTATAATTCTTGAGATTTACATAATGCTAGACATGATGTATTAGGATGGATGTACTAATGTTATCTATTGTTAATTCCATCGAGATTTGGATTTTAAGATTTAATTATAACCACTCCAACATGGATTTTCTTTTTATACTATGCACATTTTGAAATTTAAGTTCAAACTTTCTAATGCTTATGGTCAATTATTTTTTAAGTTTATAAGCATGATAATGTCACATGTCCTAAGTATTAAGATATGTATAATTTAAATTATGGAATTCTTAAGATAATTTTTTAAGTGTGAAATGACTTGGTCAATCCAACAATATCTCATGAGACTTTCAACATAATTATTTTTTTAAAGTTATCCTTGTTAATTCCTTCAATATCCCTCAATCTAGCCATATTGAATACAATTTTCTCAAAATGGCTTTTCTTCATCGAGATCTTAAAGAAGGCTATAGTTGACTCAAAGTGATAAACTCTATTTTCAAAATTATAGTGGTGGAGTACCATTCTTACCATCATCATCATTCTAGCCTTATTCAAACAAAATAGGGTCAGCTACTTGAGTTCTTTTTTTCTATTCACCTTTATAAATAGAATCTTTATTAATTTGTAATTTCTTCAAATTATCCTTGATTATTTTTTGTCCCATGTCTTTTTTTATCTTTCTTTTGGTGACTTCTTTGGAACAATGATGTAGTAACCTTTGTTGAAATTTTTGATGTGATGAAACATTGCAAAATGGGGAACATGCTTGCTTGATCTTTAGTTTATGCAAGACAAGAAGATTAATTGAGTCATCATTTGAAGAATTTAAAAGTACTAGATGCTCAACAGTGATCTATACAAAGCAATAAGTAATATTTGGAAAAACATAGAAATTTTTGTAAGAACAGAAGATCTCTACCAATCTTGGGAGATGTCTATCTCTAAAAAGAGACATCTTGTTTTTACATAACACATCTTGCTTGAAGAGCACTAGTTGATAGAAGATGTTTATAGCTTTATGAAGACATCTACATAAAGTTAAGACCTAATCTATAGAATATGTCTACATAGTCATAAGTATGTCTACATAGAGATTAGAATTCACTTGTAGAAGATGTCTAAATCATAGAGGAGATGTCTACTCTTCCAAGCAAATGTCTACATTAAGAGATAGACATCTTTCTTGCTTGTAGATACTAGAATAGGAGACATCTACAATCTTGATGAGATGTCTACTCTTGCCAAAAGACATTTATAATTCCAATAATATGTCTTCCTTGCTTGAATAAGAAATCTAGTAAGATGTCGAAGGCTTTGAAGGAGGTATCTCTCATGATCATTAATTAATTATTACTAGGGTTTTATTGATCAATTATGAGAAAAATCTATAAAATAAGGGTTGGCTTAAGTTCCAGGGCACCAATATAAGCAACTGTCATTCTCTATTGTACTAAAAGAAATCATTTGTTATCATTTTTTTCATTCATACTTTATACTTTGTACTTCAAGTAAGGAATCAGAAAAAATGAGTTTCATTCTTTCCTTGATCATTATTCTCTTTTCTTCATAATCTTGAGAGGCTATGTACAATTTACACACACTATTGTAAGACCTCAAGATCAAACCTTGAGGGGTTAGATAAGTCTCTTAAGAGAGATCATCTCTAGGATTGTTTAAGACACATGAGACCTAAGTGCTTGTTGTAATTGATGCCCTACACAAGTTCTGGTATCCTTGAAAGCACATTTTAAGCAACAAGGTCTAGAGGTATAAAAGGATTCTACCCTTCAAGTGTGAAGGTACCCAATTTTGGAAACCACACAATTTTTGTGATGTAATAATTGTTGATTTTTGGGCATGAACTTATTCATCCTTCTCTAAGTTCTCAATATCTAAGCAATATCAAAGCTTTGCTACTCTCAATATGAGTATTACAACTTGGAGTGAACTATGGAGGGACCTTATTACAATAAGTTACCAATGTTTAATGAAATTACTTCATATACTAGAAGGCACAAACATAGGACTTTTTTGGATTAGTGTAGTTTGGAGTATGGTAGTCCATCCTCAAAGGAAACACCTATCCAATTGAAAGAAAAACCACTACTTTTGGTGTAATTATCAACATTTCCAAAGTAAGAGATATATGGACTCAAGATGAAAAGAACAAATTTATGTTTGATTCAATACCAAGAAATTGTCTTTATTGTGCACATAGCAAATATAAGTTCAATAGAGTAATTGGGTGTAAAATTGCTAAGGAATTTAAGATGTTTTGGAAGCTACATACGAAGGAACCTCTATTGTGAAATAATCTAAACTCTTACTTCTTTAGAGTAAACATGATAAACTTAAAATGGAGGAAGAAAGAGTTAAAGATTATTTTTCTAGAGCTAATCATCTAGTGGTAGCCATTAGAGGAATAAGTAATGATCTTCTAGAATCTAATGTTATTATAAAAATGATTAGAACTCTATAGCTTGAAATCAAACATCAGGTAACTACCATGGATAAAATTAAGGATTTCACCACTTTAAAAATCAAAGAGCTACAAAGTATAGTTATGGCCTATGAGATGAATCTCATAAGAGAAGATGTAATAAAAGGAAAATCCATCACTCTCAAGACTTCTGTCAAAAGCTCTACCAAAGAGAAGGGACCATACCATGATAAGGAGAGTAGTAATCATGATGAAGTGACTCTTCTCCAAACAGGCAAAAAGGCTTCTTGCTTGAAAAGGGAAAAAGACTAATCAATCGAGTAACAAAGATAAGAAAAATAATAAGCAATTAAGAAATTCTAAATCTGACATATCTCCTATAGAATATTAGGTTTCTAGTTGACATGGTTACTTGGCCTCCAAATGTCCTAGTGGTAACAACTTACAAAAAAAGAAATACATAAAGGAAGAAAAGAAAAAGAAAACTTTACACACTAATGATATGACAACTGAAATGAAGAAGAAATCAATGATGACTCAAATGAATAACATCTTCTATGCATGACACTTACTCATGAGACATCCATCAATGAATAAGCCAATGACATAGAAGAAATCAAAGGTAAATTGATATAGAGGTATGACCTACTTTGTGATGGAGTTATCTCTTTTCAAAATCTATACAATAAAATGAAAAAGTATTAATGTCTTAAAGAGATGAAAATATAAAAAATTCAAGTTAGATATTTAAATCTTGAAAAGATGAACTTAAACCTTAAGGTTGAGAATCAGAAGCTAACCCTTCCTTATGATTAGGTTAGCAAGGAACTTGCAGAAACTAAACTCATCATCGAAATATTCATGAAAGGGAAGGAGACTCTACAAGTCATGCTTCAATAAGGAAGGGATCGAAATGATAAAATAGGACTAAGAAAAAAATATTAAGAAGAATCATCTACAAACATCTCACCCAAATGGAGATATTCACCCAAGATGTTTTACAATTCCAGAGATAATGGAGACCTAAGGAAAGAAAGAAGGAAAAGGGAATGTTTACACAAGTTTCTCTTTCAAATGTTAAGAGAATCACCTGGTACATTAATAGTGGAAGTTTATGTAATATAATAGAAAATAAATTCCAATTCACTCCATTCATAAAATAAAACTATGCAATCATAATTTTAAGGATTATGCAGAGGCTTCAATCAAAGGTGTTGACACCATTAGAGGTAAGAATCAATCATAGGTAAAGGGAGTAATTTATGTTAAGGGTCTCAAACATAATCTTCTAAGCATAAGTCAACTTTGTGACTCAAACTATGAGGTTATCTTTTCAAAAGAATTCTATAAAGTAAACAACTCATGTAATGAAAAAATTATCATACATAGTAGTAGAAAATCTCAGGTGCACCCCTGCACTATTGGATGTTGTGAACAATGATACCAAGTGCTTGATTAGTAATTCAAGTGATGTACAAATGTGGCAAAAAAGGTTGGGACATATTAATGTGGATATACTAAAAAAAGACTTATCACTAAGAACATTGTATGTGAGCTACCCAAACTAAAGCACTTTCTCTTAAACTCATGTGATGCATGTCAAAAAGGTAAGCAAAAAAGTATAATATTTGGTAAGATAAATTGTATATCTACTTCTCAACCCTTGTGCTTTATTTATTTAAACTTAGTCAAATTCTCACAAACTCTTAGTCTTGGGAAAAAAGATATTATCCTACTATTATGGATGATTTCTCTTGGTTCATTGAGGTTGCTTTTCTATGTCATAAAGATGAGGCTTATGACCATTTTGGAAAGATTTGTAACAGGGTGTAGAACAAAAAAGGTTGTAACATAAAAATGATCAAAAGTGATCATGGAGGAGAATTTGAAAATGCAAGGTTCAAGGAGTCCTATGAGATTCATGAAATTCATCATTAGTTTTCAACTTTTAAAATCCCTCAACAACATGGAGTGGCTAAGTGTAAGAACCAATAGTCGAATGACTAAAATGATCCCTATGTTTCTAACAGTGTTCTCGTAAGACGCTTCACTTCCAAAACTCTATATGGACTTTAGTCGAGTAAAAATCATTAGTAAGCTATTTTTATGTTTTTAAAGCTAAATGCTTTTTATTAAATGAAAAAGATGTATCATATAAATTTGACCCAAAGGCTAATGAAGGTATATTCTTGGGTTATTCTACAATAAACAAGGCTTATATAGTCTTTAACAAAAGGATTCTTATTGTAGAAGGCACCATTAATGTTAAAGTAGATGATAACAATGGATTGTATCCTAATATGTAGGTGAATGATGCATTAATTCCAATCAAAAGGAATTTACAATCACCTTAATCTTCATCTTATGAAGGATCTAAAAAAGAAGATGAAGTTGAAGCTAAAAATGGAATGATCAACATCAAGGCAAGATGCCTAGATTAAGAAAATCACATACAATCAATGATGTGATCAACCAACTAGCTAATGGAATAAGGATAAGAAGCAAAACAAGAGAGATATGTGCCTATGCTACTTACATATTATGAATTAAGGCAAAGAACTTCAAAGAAGCTAAACAAGAAGAAGGTTGGATTCTACACATGCAATATGAGCTAAATCAATTTGTGAGGAATGATGTATGAAAACTTGTTCCTAAACCCAACAACAAGTCAATCATTGGGATGAAATGGATCTTTCAAAACAAAATAGATGAAAGTAGAAATATTGTAGAAAATAAGGCTCAGTTAGTTGCTAAAAGATACAACCACTAAGAAGGAATTAATTTTGATGAAACATTTGTATTAGTAGCTAGGCTAGAGTTAATCAAACTACCATTAGCCTATGCTTGTATTTAGGGAATCAAATTACATCATATAGATGTTAAAAGTGCCTTCTTGAATGGGATAATCCAAGAGGAAATGTATGTGAAGTAACTTAAATGATTTATTAATCCAACACGTTTGAAGCATGTTAAAGAAAGCACTCTATGGACTCAAACAAGTTCCTAGAGTATGATACAAAAGTCTCTCACAACATCTCTTGGATAATGGGTTCAAGAGGAGTAGTGCTAATGTAATCTTATTCATCAAATAGTTTGAGGTCGATTTACTTATTGTACTAATTTACGTTGATGATATTATTTTAGGTGCTATTAACCAAACCTTGTGTAATAATTTCTTAATTCTTATGCAAGATGACTTCGACATAATCAAGATGGAAGAACTAAACAACTTCCTTAGTTTCCATGACATGCAAACTAAATAAGGAATGCTTGTATGCCAAACCAAATATATAAGGAACTTGCTAAAAAATTTTAGCTTGGATGAAGTTAAATCATAGGTAATTCCTATGAGTACAAACCTATAACTAAACTAGGATGAACAAGGTAAAACAAAAGACCCTAATTTTTATATAGGTATGATTGGTAGTTTTCTTTATTGGATAGCAAGTAGGCCTGATATAGCTCTTAGTATAGGCATATATGCTAGATAGTAAAGTAGTCCTATGGAATATCATTTGAAAGTTGTAAAATGGATTTTTCATTATTTGAAATGTGCTATTGCATAGGGACTTTAGTATCCAAAGGACTTCACACTTGATATTGTCAAGTATCATGATGTAGATTCGGTAGGATACATAGATGACCAAAGAAGCATAAGTGGAAGTTCCTTTTTCATAAGAAAATGTCTTATTTCTTGGGAAAGTAAGAAATAACACTTGATAACTCTTTCTACAATAGATGCTAAATACATATCAGTTGATAGCTCTTGTGCTTAAATACTATGCATGAAAGAAACATCTGAGGATGTTGGTATTAAGGCATCCAACACATCAATCTATTGTAACAATAGTAATGCCATAAACATAACAAAGAGTCTAATTCAAAATTCTAGGATAGTACACATTAAAATCATACATCACTTCATTAAAGATCATGTTCAACTTAGACACATTTAATTGGAATATGTTGGGACAAAGGCATAACTAGGTGATGCATTTACCAAGCTACTAGATGAAAGAAGACTTGTCTCATTATGTAACAATATGAGGATTAGACCTTATGCTATTAGGTAAGTGAGGTATGTTCAATAACCTATGTTTCTTAGGATATGATATTTTAGGTCTTCCTTTACTATATTTTATTTAGTTTATTTTTTCTTTTATAGGCGTAAATATGAGGCATTATTAATCCCATAAATGCTCAACATTCATCCCTGATCCCATTGCTCTTACTTATTCCATCTCATGTGTAAAACCCTAGTCCTACAAATACATCTTCATATTTTTTAGGATGTCCCATCCTAAGATGAGACATCTCCTTTAGATTAGAGACATCTTTCCAAAGATGTCTACTTTGAGCCAGAGACATCGACTCCATTTTTAGCTTGTTTTGACTAATACGTTTATCTTAACCAAAAATGTCTATTCTATGCATTTGAAAATTTTTCCAAGAAATCTTTCCTAATCCTAAGATCTATATTATCCTTTTCTTACCCTTACCCAGTGTCATTCTTAGCTTGCTCCACATAGACATTTTCTTGCAAATGACTAGGGCTCTTAAAATCAACTATATCATCTCTCATTTTGAGCTTAGATCCATGGCACCGCACAGGGAAAGAACATCATGCAATCCTTCATGTAATTACAAAGGCAAGAAGGGTTCATCTGTTGCTAGGAAAGAATAGTATCAACCTCATTTTCTATCCTTAGATGCTAAACATAGGTTTGAAAATTTCAAGCCCATATCTATCATTACTAAGCATAATCTATGCTTTAGGTAAGAATACCAATGTTAATTACTTGCATACTTTGAGGTTCTAGGCTAGGTCATTTTTATTATAATGAATGTTGGAATTCTAGAAGTTTTGATTCATGAGTTCTTTTACAATATTATTATTATCGATGTTCATGATGGGTCATGCACCACTATGATTGAAGAATTTATGATTTAGATGTCTCCCACTGTCATAAATGATTTATTAGGCATCACAAGTGGTCAAGTGTATTGCATTATCATTAATACATTTGATGATATATTAAGTAATGATATTATCTAGTTTTCCATGATGAATTTTGTTATGCTTTTTTGAGAAATCAATGCCTTTGCATAGTGGATGAGTACATAACAATGAGATATCTCAAGATACTTCCACCCTTTTACTAATTGTATTGTATAGCATAATCATTCATGGAGGAAATTATAACTATCTTCTTCCACCCCAGACATATGTTTTATATTGTATTTTAATAGTGCAACCTACTGACTTGGGCCACATCATCTACTATGACATATTAGGGATGTACACACAATCATACATCTTTAGCCATTCCTTCCTGATCAGTCTCATCATACACTAGGCAAGTGTCCCCATTTCTAACTTGCCTATTCTCAAGTATAATAGAAGCTTAGGAAATTACTTTGAGAAGTAGGATTCTATACACATTAAGATAGTAGGATCTTCATTTTCCCATGCACTAACCTCTAGACTTGCTTCTCCATAGCTTTGCAAATCCAAATCAGTTGGTGCTCATGTTAGTTCATTACTAAAGAAGGTGTTCCATTTATGAAATAAAGCTTTATTACATTTGAAGACCTATAGGATCTATTAGATAGATATTACATTTTCTTGAAAAATAAATATAGACTCTACAAATTGACCAAGGACCAATGGGGATTCAAAAACAAATCATACAAGTTTTTTGCTAGAACATTATAATGTTGTATCAAATGGGTACTCACAAGAGTAGTTATAGATATAAACCAACTATCATGGCATTTGAAGAAAAATAAAACAACATGTTAAGTGTTAAGTAACTAATCATTGGCGTAAGCTATTTATCAAGTATACATATTGAACATCAACTTGATAGTTTGGATATGAAACCATAGTGATCAGTTACTATATATCCCTTTTGAATGTTAATCTAACAAAAACACACTAAATCCTAAACAATAAAAAAATTATTTGAATTAAAACCTTCCTTGATGCTATTCAAATAGAATATTTTTCCTTCTATAATTCTCTAATGTTTTTGATATACCACTTATTTTACCAATTTGCAAACTTGGTTAAGATTAAAATTAAATAAAGAATGTACTCTTGAATATTCTAGTTATTAAATCATATAGCATCATCATGAAGTCATTCTTTATCATGGATTTCCATTATCACTTTTTTAGAGTATTTTTCCAACAAAGATGTAGAAATATTATGAGTGTAAGTTATAAATTAACAAACATCTACAACCTCTAATGATGACATCATCTCTGCTTCAAGAAACATAATATCATATAGTGTCTATTTCTTTACTTTAAATTCATTGAGTAGAAAAAGCTTTTGAATTTATTCTATTTATTTCTAATATTTATTTGATAGAGAAAGGGGATGTTGGACCTAAAATAGTTAAAACATAGGTACATTCTAAGATTTATAAAATTTTATAACTTAGTGCTATTTAGTAGAATCAAACATATGACCTGGGGTTACCATGCCAATACCTATACCACTAGGCTAACACCTCATTATTTATTTGATAGAGCAAGACCACATACAACACATTCATGAAGAATAGTAGTTTCCAATAATGACATGATAAATTTATTTTTGAATATATCAAGTGAGAGGAGATTCCTTCTTACATTTTCTTTTTAAAGCAAATAAGGCTTTTATACCACTTGCAAATTTTTGAATAATGCACAAATTGCATTTGTAATTACAATAGCATTCTTGACCAAGATATTTATAAAAGTGATGAGCGGCGATGTACCCCTACACTCAACCATACGAATACGAGTGTTTCATGCACAATTCGATCGAATTCCAAGGACTAAATGCTTATGCGCCCTTGTGGAACAAGGATGGGTTGGTTGATCGTTGTCTTCCCAAGCTTACCTGTATGTTATGATTGTATGGTTAAGCAAGCTTGAGGCATATGATTTTTATAGTTTTTATATTTTCATGTCCTACGCTAGTAGGGAAGGAGAGAGGTAACTAAGTGACTAATAACTTAACTACTCATTAATAAGTTCTAACTAATCCTAACACTATCATCCATTCCCACTTGCTGTACACATCCTGAACTAGTGCAACACTGCTAGGATTACCAAAAACTAATTGTTACTGGGTTATCAAGCATTACACACATGCTCGAAGTGGTCGTGCTTGTGTAATGTAATGATTTTCTTAATTGATCAAAATGAATTTTTGTGCTAATAACATAAATGTAAAGTTTATAAAATAAAAGAAATGCATAAGAAAATAAATCTCAAGTGCTGCAAGGATGAATCAAAGAGGTTGTCTTTATTGCCATACACAAGGTGTGCTCAGGTACACAATGCTCGAATAAAGATCCATCCACACGTAGACCTCCTACTATGGGCACTTGGAAAATACTCTGACTTTCAAACAGACTACAAGAGTTTCTCTACTTAACTGCTAAAAGACTTCCTTTTCAATTGTACGCCTAAGCACTGTATTTATAGGCTTGGGAGCAACTACTCTAATAATTAGAGTAACTTCTCTAATAATTAGAATAACTACTAAAGTAACCACTAGAGTAACGTCTCTAATAATTAGAATAACTCCTAGAGTAACTTCTAGAGTAACCACTCTAATAATTAGAATAACTGCTAGATTAACCACTTTAATAATTAGAGTAACTGCTCTAATAATTAGAATAACTACTAGACTAGCCGCTCTCATCATACCCCCACAACCAAATGAAAACTCGTCCTCGAGTTCCTTACAAAATATTGGGAAGGTATGGGATTATTGACTAATTGACAACTAACGATGGAATGGGATGATAGACTCAACGTGCCTAGTGAAAAAATCAATAAGCATATTACAACATTAGCATTCATGACCATTTTGGTGAACATTCATACATAAATGACATCCAAGCCTTTATTTGGTAGCTTGTAGAGAAAGAGAAAGAAAGAAAATGAAGCATGTTGTTGCCAATGCTAAGATTACACCTTCCGTTGTTTATCCATAGCCATGCCACCAGACTTGCTCCTTTCGTAAATGCTCCAGTTTTGATCCATCCTAAGTGCTTTCTTCAAGTCCAATCCATTGTTTGTATGATCACCATCTGCACACACAAAATAATCACAAATGAGCAAGGATAGATAAACCACAATGCAGTTGATACCTTGCCTCGATATGAAGCGCATTAGCTAAGTTGTGGTTATGGTAGAACTGGTTCAAAGATTTATCACTAGTGACTACCCAATGTGTAGTGGTTAGGAGAATAGTAAAATGGAGAAAATTGAAAAATTTGTGCCAGGGCCCCCACGACTAAGAGTGAACCTCTGGTAGCTATAAGATGGAAAAATATGAGGAACAAGAAAGATGGGAAAAAATAACAATTGTAACACCAATAAAATGGATGTCATGGATGAGGATGAAACAAGAGATGATTGATTACAAAAAATGTTTAATGAAAAGAACTTAACAATTGCACCAAAAAGGAATGCTAGTGGGTCCTCCCCAAAGTAGGCTCATGCCTTTTATGCCCTAACAAACCCACAAACCAAATATTTTATAGGCTCTAGAAATGTCATTTGGAAGCAAGAGTTAAAAACTTATCCATAAGAATTCACCAAAAAAAATAATGCATCAATCTAGAATGGACTAATGATAAAACCAGCAATGAGGTAGAAAATGGAAAGAAAGATGGAGAGGAGAGAATGGAATGGAATCCCAAGAACAAGGTTGTGTAAAGCCCCTTGTGTATTTCATGGTTAAGATAACTGAGTAGAACTCATCCCAAATCCAGACTCAAACCAACCACATTTAGTGACCTTGCATCAATACACTTGGCCAATCCATCCTCTTGAGGCAACAAGAATGTTTCTACAAAGAGTGACCACCATCCCAAGGAGAGTGAGATGGAGAAGCAGGAAGCAAGAAAGTGCCTTAGTTAGAGGGAACCTTCAGGAATGGGTAACATGTCTTTCCAATGCCATAACCAGTGCTTGTAGCCCATATTTCTTTATTATGTCTAAGGGGTATGCTTTGAATTCTCTCTCTCTCTCTCTCTCTCTCTGATGTTTATGCATGAGAACCCCGTCATGCAAAGACTTATTTTTATTCACTCAGCATCCTAATATTTCAACAATGTTAGAATGGCAAAAAACCCAAGAAAAAGCATCCAAGCACCCAAGAGAATGGCTAGAACAAATTCATCAAATCCCCTTGAAGTCACGCCCTTTTCATCCTTTGAGTCCTTCCTTGGTTTGAAAAATACCTAGTCACCAATTCATTAACAAGTTTACTTAGAAAAACGGAACTATACAATTCCAAGCCAAAGAAGACCATAGAGTTGTATGGATGAGTGGACGGTGTGGACTCATTGTCTATTTTACCAAAAGAACCATACCTTAATATTAGCATCATAATTCAAAGGTAAAAATCAAACATTAGCAATCAATATGATATAATTCAATCCATCATCATGAGCACTTATTAGATGATGAATAAAAGTAAATCAAGAAAACAAAGGAATAGAAAAACATGAATGATGGTGTAAAAGAAAAATAAGAAAATTTGAAAGAATGTGTAAAACAAAAATTCAAAAAGAACTGAGGGCCTAGATCAGTTAGCATAGGTGGCCATCTCCCCCATGACTGAGTTGGAAGGAGGAGATCCGAAATAGTGAGAAGGATTATTCATCAACAGAGGTAGCATGTGTACTAGCTATCCAAAGCTCATGGAAAGGTTTGGTTTGTTGTACATTGACCAATAGTTTCTTGTCTAGGCTCTCAGGTTTGTATATTTTCATGGCCCCTAAAGGAAAATTTGAATAAATAATATAACGTCCTTCCCACAGTGTTTGAAATTTAGTACGTTGTGGCACATGTATAGGATTCAAGGAGAGAACCTTATCTCCTGGTTAATATTTAACTTTCCTAATCCTTAGGTCATGACGTTGTTTATTGAATGCCTTGTGTAACTTGTTAGATGATAGGGCAGCTAGTCGATTTTCATTTACCAAGTTAAGGGTTACTAACCGTTGTTTTTGTGCTAGATCTAGGTCAAGGTTGAGGTCACATGCCATGGATAGTGTATAGAGCTCAGTTTGAATGGGAAGCATTGGTAATTTACCGTACACTAACTCATAGGGAGAGTAGCCTATAGGGAGTTTCCATGTGGAGTGGTATGCCCAAAGAGCATCATTTAGTTTAGTGCTCTAATCTCACCTAAACTTACTAATGGTTCTTGTCAATATCTTTGTAATCTCCCTGTTGGTGACTTCTGCTTGACCGTTCGCTTGGGGGTGGTATGGTATAGTCAATTTATGCTTAACCCCTAAGCATTGCATTAATTTTCAAAAAGTTGCACCTATGAAGTGTGTACCATTATCTGAAATAAGTGCACGCAGCACACCAAACCTATTTATGATTTGTTATTGAACAAATCATGTAGCTATAGATGATGTACAATCTTTAACAGTAGCTACTTCGGCCCATTTTGTTAGGTAATCAATGGCAACAATAATATAAACTTTTCCATTGGACATTCGTGTCATCGGCCCCATAAAATCAATTCCCCAAATGTTGAAGGGTGCTAACAGTTGAATCCATTATTGTGGACCCTCCATTCTAGCAGTCATTCCCCCACCACATTGACAACATGCACATGATTGGATGAAACGATGGGCATCCTAAAATAATGTAGGCCAATAATATCCTACAAGCAGCATCTTGATGGCCATTTGTCTCCCAGTGTAATGACCCCCACAAGGACCCTCATGAGCATCTTGGAGAACTTGCAATTGATTTATATCGAGAACACACCATCGAACCAAGCCATCGGGACACACTTTGTAAAGTTTCCCATTAATCTCCATAAAGTACTTGGATTAATGAAGAAACTGTTGTTTCTTCTTAAGGTTTAACTCTTGTGGTGTTTGTTGGGTGAGGAGATAGTTAAGAATGCTACTGTACCAATTTGTCTTCATGGGTGATTGATTATTCACTACACCAGTAAAGAGGAATTCATCAAGGAAATGATCAGAAATTGGATACTCATCCTCTTTGTTATCCCATCACAACTTAGATAAATGATCAGCAACTACATTCTCAGTGCCCTTGTGATTGATCATAGTTAAATTGAACTCTTGTAAGATTACAAGCCATCGTATGATACAAGGGCTTACCATTGGCTTATTCATGAGGAACCAGATTGCACTATGATCTATATGTATATATACTTTATATCCCAATACATAGTGTCTAAAATTTTCTAGTACAAATACTACAGTCATTAATTCTTTCTCTATGGTACTGTACTTAAGTTGTGCACCATTGATACTTCTACTTGCACATTGAATGTAATAAGGACACTTCTGGTCATCTAACTATGTAAGTATAGCTTCTAAAGCATAGTTGGATGTGTCAGTCATGATATGGAATGGTTTGGACCAATCAGGAGCTTGTAGAATGGGTGTTTCTACTAGATTCTATTTTAGAGTTTGGAAAGCTAATTCACATTCCCTGGTCCACTCAAAAGGTATGTCTTTTTTTGTTAATTCCACCAATGGTTTGGCAACCTTTGAAAAGTTCTCAATAAATCTCCTATAGTAGCCAGTGTGTCCAAGGAATGACCGAATATCTTTAACAGTTTCTAGTTGACGGGTAATTCCTTGGAAAACTTTGATTTTCTCGAGGTCTACCTCTATCCCTATGTGTGAGATTTTGTGCCCTAGTACTACACCTTCTTGGACCATCAAATGGATTTTTTGCCAGTTGAGCCTCAAATTGGTTTCTACACATCTTTTTAACACTTGCTCCAACTGGTCCAAGGCTTGATCAAACTTTGCTCCATAAGTAGAGAAATAGTCCATAAAGACCTCCATGCCATTCTCTATCTGCTGTTGGAATATGCTTAGAACTAGTCGTTGAAATGTTGCAGGGGCATTGCACAAGCCAAACGGCATTTGTTTGTATGTGAATGTTCCACAAGGACTGGTGAATGTAGTCTTGGCTTGGTCTTCTAGGGCTATTTGTATTTGGTTATATCCACTATATCCATCTAGAAAACTATAATAGTGATGCCCTGCAATGCTATCTAAGACTTGGTCAACAAATGGTAATGGAAAGTGATCTTTGAATGTTGCCATATTTAGTAGCCTGAAATCTATTCACACCCTCCATTTGCCTCCCTTTTTAGGAACAATAACTAAGGGGCTAACCCATTCACTATCAGCAATGAGGTATATGAACCCAGCCTTGAGAAGCTATTCAATTTCTTCCTTAACCACTTGCTTCAGCTTAGGGTTCAATCGCCTCTACGGTTGTCTTCGAGGCTTTATGGAGGGGTCAATGTAAATTCTATGTTGGCATATCCTAGGATCTATTCCAGTTAATTCAGAATATAACCAAGTGAAGGCTTCTGACCATTTATTTATTACCTTCAAAAATTCTTCTTTATGTTGAGGATCAAGCTTAGTGTTGATAATTACTTATTTTCCATTTTTAAGGAATGTGTATTCTATACTGGTGGGTAATGGTTTCAGCTCAACAAGCTTTTGGTTAAATTTCTTAGGGATTTTCAACTTCTCCCAATTGATATTTTCAAGGTTAAGACTTGGAAATTGGCGGTGGACTTACTCTAATGCGTCTATGCTATCGATGTAAGCACAAGTCAAACCCTCAATTGGTTTCGTGCATATGAATGAACTACTTTCTTGATCAGCTGTCAACCACTAGGTGTCTTCTTATTGTGTGGCTACTACATACAGGCATCTTTGTATGTTAATCACTTGTGCACACTAATTACATGTAGGCAATGCTAAACTTTGCACAAACCATGACCTCTACACGCAATTACACCATGTGTCCTTGTATGCGATGCATGGAACTTTCTTCTTCTTGATCTTTATGAATGTATTTTTATTTGATATTTCTAGGGAAAGATCATGGATTCCTAGGTGTGCGTCAATGATGCTTAGCCATGCTCTTCCCATTATGATTGGGAAGTCCCCCCTTACCATTTACCTGAATCACTAGAAAGTCAACTAGGTAAGACCACCCACAAATAGTGGTAACAATGTCTTCCACCATTCCCAATGAGATAGTGATGGACTAGTCGGCCAACTCTAGATGGATGTTGCTCTTTTTCAATGGAGGCAGGTTCCAGGCCTTGTACATTTCTTAAGAAATCAAGTTGATACCAGAACCTGAATCCAAAAGAGCCTTGCATGGCACATTTCCAAAAATTTGTAAGTATATCAGAGGACTCTGGGATCAGAGAATTTCCTAGAAAGGTGGCCAGCTTTGATCCACTCGGTGACGACATGTGTTAGCATGACCATATGCATTGAGTGTGGTGATTGGGTTGAAGGGGGCTCCAAAGTTTTGATTGATACTGAGGCATCTAAGGAATCAGCTGATTGTGAATGCAAGGGCTTGGTTGGACAATTGATTCTAAAGAAATGTCTTTTCTTCATGTGGTTGTTGGAACCAATAGTAGGTTGAGAGTTAATAGTCCTCGTGACATTACGTTGTTGCAGCTGGGTAGGAATTTCACCTTGCATCGCAGGAGCAGGTGGTAGTGGAGTTATTGGTGGAAGAGATGTAGCCGGATGAGAAGGATGATATGCTTGCAGAATATCACCTCTATAAGAGGGAGTCCCATAATACTCATGGGCTTGGTAGTGAGGTTGAGGAGTGACATGACCAATAAAGTCACGTGGGGAGATTGGCTACTACACATAATATCCATTCAGGTTAGGTTGCCAATAAGGATATTGTTGCCTTAGTGGTGGCATTCCCCATGATTGTGGGTGCTACCACTATTGATATTGCTCAATCGGTTGTGGTAGAGTTCCATTGGGATAATATGTTAAGGGTTGGTGGAACTACCTTAGGTTACCTTGAGGATAAGGTAACCTTTGGGGTGTTTGCCTTTTGTTTAATCGTGGGTTGAGTGCATACACCCTAGACTCCTATAGATGTGAGATTATAGGGAAACATCCCTTAGGATGGTCATATTGACATATCTCACATCCACTATCATTGTCTATTTCCAAATCCACAACCTCTTCAATGATGACAACTTTACCCTTACCCTTGCTACGTGCATTTTCAGCCTCTTTCTTTTTTCTTTTCTCACAACCTTGCTCTCTAGACTCCTCTACTATTTTAAAAACAATTTGAAATCTATTGTCTAGGGAATCCCACATTTAGTCTACCTTTGTCAATACTTCTGATGTCATCTTTTGGATAGGCAAAGTTTTCCTATTCACCATCTCTTCGAGTGGTGACTCTTCTTCATCCTCACAAAATCTTACTCCCCTCTTCCAAAGGGAAGGATCTCGATTATACTCTTCTACACTTTCTCTCTTTCATAGCTCACCTTCTTCCTTAGCAACTTGCTCCAATAGTCTTTGAATTTGATGGGACCTAAGCTCGGATAGTCCTCCTTGGGCATAAGTCCAAGGGTTCTTCTTGTTTCATGCCTAAGCCCATCCACAAGATGGCGTAGTTGATCCCTTTGTGAATAACCATGGCCAGGACAATGATGTAACAGTGCATAGTATTAGCCCATGGCAGCATCGAAGGGTTCATGTCCTCCTTGTTTCCAGCCTTGGACACTCGAGAGTACATTTGGTACTTGTCATTAAATAGTTCTAACATAGTACTCCACCTACGAATAAATTCCAATTCTAAAGACCGATACCAGCTTTCCGCTTCTTTAACTAATGTCCATGGGAATAACTTAAGTTTTTGCCATTCATTCTCTATGTTTTGTAAGGCACACGCATCATGGAATGCTTGTAAATGATTTTGAGGATCAGCATTGTATCCCCCTTCAAACCGTAGGATGTTGTTCATATCTAATATCTTCATGCTACTATCTTTCTGATGCCTTGTTGAAATTCTAATAGCCTCAGTCATGTCCAACATACTTCAAGTAGCAAGGAGGGGTTCATCATGATTGTCTCATCCATGGTGTCTATGATGCCTACGTTGTTCCCTACTCTCCCTTCTTCTATGTCATGACTCTCTAGGAGTGCCCTCATCCCCTTTCCTGGCTATTTAATTTGTGACTTCCACTTTGCCTCATGTTATCCCCATAGTCTTTTTCTTTATGACCATGTCCAGATATTGAAGGAGAGAGTGAAGGAGATGATGAAGGTGAAGAAGAAGGAGAACTATCACCATGATGGTATCTGCTACCTTCTCTTCTGTGATCTCGACCCTGATCGCAATTGCGATTAGAATGTCCACCTTTATCATGAGTTCATGTTTCTTTTCCAAGTCCTTTGTGCTCATGGGTATCAGAACCTGGGTTATGAATAGTGGAATGAAGGTCCTGATACACAACCCCTTGGCCAAAGTCAAGAGGAGGAACATCGTTGTGTAGGCAACTGCCTGAAGCAGGTTCCCCACCCTCATTTTCGCTTAAGACATGTGAAACATCCTATAACCACTTACCCTTCAAAGACTTATGATGTCTCCTATTGCAAATCCCTTTGACATTGTACCTCCATGGGATGGTATTCTCTTGAGTCATGGTCTTGCACAACGTATTCTGCATGTAAGTAAGGCATGCCAATTCGTGTAAGGGCATGAAGAAGCATGCTTGGGACTGAACGATCGGGAGGTAACACTATGTTACCTTCTAAGTCTCACCAATGTAGTTGTTCATCTTGATGTAGGATAAAGGTGAAGTCTGGTATATACTCATCCAGGATGAATATATACCACTTGAACTTCTTGAGGAACTAGCAGATCAACGTCATGTGTATTACACCGTTGATTGTTTCCTATTTTAGACCTAGGCGGTGAGGCACTTTCATACAAAGAAGAAGACATACTTGTCTATTGAGTGTGCAATGTATTCTTGTTTATTATTTTCTCAATCAACCCTAAGGATTCGTTCCAATGATGTGAATGATTTCCTAAGTTCTAATTAGCACACAAACAACTAAGTCCTCGACAACGGTGCCAATGATGAGCGGCGAGGTACCCCTACGCTCAACCATATGAATACAAGTGTTTCACGCATGATCTGGTTGAATTTCAAGGACTAAGTGCTTATGCACCCTTGTGGAACAAGGATGAGTTGGTTGATCATTGTCTTCCCAAGCTTACCTGTATGTCACAATTGTATGGTTAAGTAAGCTTGAGGCATATGATTGTTATAGCTTTTATGTTTTTATGTCCTACGCTAGTAGGGAAGGAGAGAGGTAACTAAGTGACTAATTTAACTTAACTACTCATTAACTAAGTTCTAACTAATCCTAACACCAGCATCCGTTCTCACTTGCCGTACACATCCTAAACTAGTGCAACACTATTGGGATTACCAAATGCTAATCATTACTAGGTTACCAAGCATTACACTCATGCTCGAAGTGGTCGTGTTTGTGTAATTTAATGATTTTCTTAATTGATCAAAATGAATTGTTGTGCTAATAACATAAATGTAAAGTTCATAAAATAAAATAAAAGCATAAGAAAATAAAATAAAAGAAATGCGTAAGAAAAAAAAATCTCAAGTGCTGCAAGGATGAATCAAAGAGCTCATCTTTATTGCCATACACAAGGTGTGCTCAAGTACACAATGCTCGAATAAAGATCCATCCACACTTAGACCTCATGCTATGAGCACTTGGAAAATACTCTAACTTTCAAATAGACTACAACAGTTTCATTACTTGACTACTAAAAAACTTTTATTTCAATTGTGCGCCTGGGCACTGTATTTATAGACTTGGGAGCAACTACTCTAATAATTAGAGTAACCACTCTAATAATTAGAATAACTACTAAAGTAACCACTAGAGTAACCTCTCTAATAATTAGAATAACTCCTAGAGTAACTGCTAGAGTAACCACTCTCATAATTAAAGTAACTGCTCTAATAATTAGAATACTTGCTAGAGTAATCACTCTCATCAAAACAGAAATTATGTTCACATTTTCATATACTATATTAACATTGTACATCTTATTACATGTGCCACATTGTACATCTTATTACATGTGCCACAAATCATGATTTTAGTTTTTAAGATATTAACTTTTATTTCTAAATGCTAACAAATGTCATCAAGAGGATTAAGTATTTTTTGTAATCTTTCCATTGATTTTGAAATTAAGATAAGATCATCACACAAAGAAAGAATCTAACATAACTACTTTTAATTTTAATTACAAATTAAGTTGGTACTTTATACATCCACTCTTCAAGGTCATTAATAAAAAGCCCAAATAAAGTAGAAGAAATATGACATCATTTTTAGACACCAAAAACTATATTAAATAATATTTTTTTCTTCTCCCTTTTTAAACTAAATGCATACCTCTTTATAAAGCTTTTGGATGGTAGATAATAGTGTGTTAAGAACTTCTGAATTTTTCAAGCACCTCCATAACTTGTTTCAATTGATCAAATCGTAGACCTCAGTAAAATCTACAAAGCAAATAAGCATTTTCTTATGTGGACCTTTTTCTCTATCAATAAGATATTTTAAAGTGATGAGATGATCTACAACAAAATGTTACCACCTAAATCCTACTTGGGAAATTGCATGTATTTGATTTCCTTTAGCCCATTTTACAAACATAGATTTTAGAATAGTGCTCATAAGCTTGGCAAAAATATTGCTAATTACAATTAGTATATAGTTATTTAGATCTTTTTTGTCTCATTTTTTAAAGAGCACAACTAGTTTGCTGATGCACAATTCCTTTTTGAATCCTACATGCGTAACCAAATTTAACTTCTTTTAGATGACATTCCATACAAATTTCCTTACTCATTTATGTGTTTCTCTA
Organism: Gnetum montanum; assembly: GCA_015680685.1. Classification (NCBI taxonomy): domain Eukaryota; kingdom Viridiplantae; phylum Streptophyta; class Gnetopsida; order Gnetales; family Gnetaceae; genus Gnetum; species Gnetum montanum. Next base: position 999,322 of record MNCI01036463.1, on the reverse strand, counting down.
GATAAGTTATTTACATCAATAATTTTTACTAATGATAGTATTTTTATTTTCTACATTGTGTCATCAAAAGAAATGAACAATGTATTTTCTATTATTAGGAAATTCTTATATTCTATTATTACTATGATTTCTTTCTTTGCATTTAGAAGTATCTTCAATGTTTTGTTTTTTACTCTATTTCAAAGCTATAATGTGCAATTATTTTTCAATAGCTAGAGCATAACTATGACCTCTCTTTAAGAGCTAAATATTAGATTCTCAAAGATGTCACTTTTCAACTACAACTTCAAGAAAAAAATCTCTAAACAAAAGCTAAATAATCAATTTATTTTTTGTAGTATTAATTTCTTTTCTTTTGGAGACTCAAGGATACGAAGCTTTCAATTCTATTGTTATTTGTCTATTATTTCCTATTGATATGATCTTTTGTGTTTAGAGAGAGTTTTTTTCCTTCTCCTAATAAGAACCCCTTTAGTAAGGAGTGAAAATTTGTGAGGATGCTTTTGAACAAGGGGAAGGTCTTATCCTTTTATTACCCAAAAGGAGATGTTTTCATCATTAGTTGTAAGGATTAAAACTTGAAAAGGAATCTCTAAAACTAATGTGCTTTTTCTTTAGACTCTCTCTTACTTGATCTAATGTACTAAAAAATATTTTAATATTATTATTATCACTTTGGGATCTGACACCCCTCCTATAATTACTATGAAATGACGCTTGATAAACATTTTCAATATCTTTGAGAGAGAAGACATAGTATGTTCTTCTCTTATTTTAAAATATGTGCTAAAATCATTTGGGATCCTCCTTTATCATTTCTAATAAACTAGTTATTTTTGTTTGACAAATTCTTCCTTCTTAGTCTAAATTAGATTTTTATATGACTTGTTAGTCTCTAGTGACTTCTAAGTCTTCAATAAAATTTTAGTTGTCTTATATTCTTCATCAAACCATTGTGGATTATTTAAATTTTCAACTTTGTAAATATTGAGAACTATAATTAGAGTTTTTATAACACTTACACCTGAATTTTAAATCTTTTGAATTTTATTTTTGAAAATTCTTCTTCATTTTTTCAGTTATTCTAAAGTGACTTTACCTTCTGGAATATCTAGTATATTGTGTATCTATTAAGAACATGGAGTATAAATGATGATAACATGATTCAATTATTTTTTTCACCTACTTCAAAACATTTGATGTTACAAACATTCTCTATGCTAGAAAGAAGGAAATCAATAGTAGAGCTGTGTTGTGATCCTACAAAAGTAAAGCCACCTAATTTTGGATATTTAGTAATTTCATTTAGAACCAATAGGTCTAGTCTTTATTCAAATCTAACAAATGTTTTTCCTTGTGATTAAATTTCTTATCTTCAAAGCATCGATTCCATTTTGCATTTTTCTCATATTTTAAAAAGGGTTGAGAATTCTAGTGGCTAATACGAAGTTGATTAGATCAAATTCTAACATTAAAGTCATTACATAGATAATGTTTTCCTCTTTGAGTAACATGAACAATATCCATGCTAAAGGGATAAAAAGGAAAAATCCCATGGTAAACCTTCTCCTTCATAGAAAGTAGCTGCTCTAGGTGCAAAGTAGCAAAAAACTAAGAATAAAAAACATTTTTAAAATGTCTTGTGAAGTCCTTAGAAAAGAAACACATATTGATTAATATGTGAATGTTCTTTCTAATCACTCCTTTAGTAAAAAAAGCTCTCTAATCTTTGCTCCTTAATGATCAAAGCTCTTAATATGTGTAATACTACTTCTTTCCATAAATAGGAAATCATATAATTGTGCAATAATGTATAGGAAAGAATGTTAAGTACTAATGACAGAAGAGCTCAACTTGAAGTCAAACTATGAAAATTGCACAAAATCATCAAAATGTAATGTTCAACACATTACAATTCACTATAAAAAATTAACAAAAACACATACAAAATTAACCAAATGAATGATGTGCAACTGATTTATTTTCACAATAATGAGTTTTGTTGACCCGTTATTTCTCAACCTCCAATTCCAACACGTTGTGCAATTGATGATGTGTGATTGATAATGTTTTCATCATCTGTCTAAAGCAAAGGACCTTGAAATTGCAATCTCATTTCTCCATCCTTTTCTGACAATGGAATATAAGGAATGCTATGGAAGATTTTCACATCATCGGTATCAGCAACATCATCTAATGCATGCATATCGATCTCGACATCTTGATAGTATGGATCATTTGCCTTCTTAAAAATCAAAGCTTCATAAACCTATCCCTTGTTGATAATGAAATTATACTTGGTGCCCATTTGATCTACTCTTCTCAATATCAAGAAAGGGATGTCTTTAATTCTAAGAGGAAGTCTTTTACTAATCTGTGTGACATCCTAAGCAAAGCTAATTGTGTGACCTTTATACTTGAACTATTTACCAACTGCATGTGTAACCTGTAAAATAGGATTGATTTTTGCAATTAACATTTCTTCAACCTCAATTAAATAGCCTAGGATAGGTGGTTGGATAGAGTTAAATCTCTATTCGATTAACGTCCCTCGACCCTTGGGCTTCCCATTCGTCTCTTCATATTTCCTCATGTGCATGCACCACATGCAGGGGAGCTAAAGAGTCACTACAAGGGAGCTAAATCTCTATTCAATTGATGCCCTCAACCCTTGGGCTTCCCATTCATCTTTTCGTATTCTCTCATGTGCATGCACCATATGTAGGAAAGCCAAAGAGTCATTGCAAGGGAGCTGAATATTTATTCGATTGTAGGGAGCCAAAGAGTCACTACAGGGGAGCCGAATCTAAAAAGTCAAAAAGCCAAAGAGTCACTGCAAGGGAACTAAATCTCTATTCAATGGACACCCCTTGACCCTTGTTTTGGCCGAGAGGCCAACTCATCTCATAGGATAGGGGGGAGATGGGAGTGGATTTGTCACCCTCCATGTAACGCACCACATGTAGGGGAGCCAAAGAGTTACTACAGGGGAGCTGAGTCTGAAAAGTTAAAAAGCCAAAGAGTCATTGCAAGGGAGCTAAATCTCTATTCGATTGATGTTGCTCAACCCTTGGGCTTCCCATTCATCTCTTTGCATTTCCTCATGAGCATGCACCACATGTAGGGGAGCCAAAGAGTCACTGCAAGGGAGCTGAATCTCTATTCAATTGATGCCCTTGACCCTTGGGCTCCCCATTCATCTTTTCATATTCTCTCATGTGCATGCACCATGTGCAGGGAAGCCAAAGAGTCATTGCAGGGGAGCTGAATCTTTATTTAATTGTAGGAGAGCCAAAGAGTCACTGCAGGGGAGCCAAATCTAAAAAGTCAAAAATCCAAAGAGTCACTACAAGGGAGATAAATCTCTATTTGATTAACATCCCTCGACCCTTGGGCTTCCCATTCGTCTCTTCATATTTCCTCACGCGCATGCACCACATGTAGGGGAGCTAAAGAGTCACTGCAAGGGAGCTAAATCTCTATTCAATTGATGCCCTCAACCCCTATGCTCCCCATTCATCTTTTTGTATTCTATCATGTGCATGCACCATGTGTAAGGAAGCCAAAGAGTCATTGCAGGGGAGCCAAATCTTTATTCAATTGATGCCCCTAACCCCTAGGCTTCCCATTTGTTTCTTTGTATTCCCTCACACGTAGGCCCCTAACCAATGAATATTTATTATTATAAATGATGGGTAATATTGAATAGTTATTATTATTATAAACAGTGACAGTTACAATTACAGTAATAATGAATATTTTTTATTATAAATAGTGGGCAATAAAAAAATATTTATTATTAATAAAAATGGTAACGGTTACGATCATGGTGATGATTAGGGTGATGACAATTTTGGTGTGGTACAATATTTATAGATATTGAACTTGGGCATTGTCTTACAAGATTAAGAGATGCAATATTGGAATTTGTGCATTTTCAGAAACATGGATCCTACTACTATTCATCCCAATAGAGAAGGCGAAGAACACTGTCTTCAAGATCAGCAACAACAATCATCTACTACAACAAGTAATACAATTTATGGAGGTCATGGTAGTGGGCATGTGTGTGGGCATGGCCGAAGAAGAGGACAACCATGGATTATAGAAACTAAAAATCCAGAATTGATGATTGCAAAGGAGAGAAGGTGATTTCTAAAACGAAAAGCAAAATGATGTGAATGAGAATGAGAACTAATTCTACAAAATTTAGGAGTATGTAATTTATGTATTTTTTAGTATTTCAAAACAAATATTTATCATAGGAAAATCTTCTCATTTTATTTACATAATTACATTGCATATATTTTTTTAGGTTACGTCAACTTCAAATCCCCTCTCATCACTTGGAAATTCATACAATGCAATGATCCACATTATTGATACTAATAATGTAAATAATCAAGAAGAAATGCAGGTTGGTGTTTGCCCACACTCAAGTTCGTAAATAGTTTAATTCAATTTTTAGTTTAAATTTTGAAACATTTTTTGCAGGACATTAGAAATGCATCTATGCCTATTAATCAAGCAACATCTGTTCTAGAAATCATAGACGAAAGAACAACAATTGCAAGAAGATCAAGAACAACTACATTATAGTGAGAGTGAGCACTGAAAGAGGCAACATCAACAAGAAGAAAATTCATTTCATCAAATAAATGAAGCTATAGATGTTGCCAGTGCACCAACAATGGAAATGCCTTCTTCAGAACCTATTCAGTCTTTCCCAAGATTGCAAAAGGTAAGTATAGAAATTACTTAAGCAATACATAATTTTAATACTGCAGTTAGAAGTTTTGCAAATACATGTTCCTGCAATGTATGCAATGAAATGTTTCTTAGCATATTATTGGATTCAACTAGAAATAAAGGACCCACATGCAATAGGTGCATTAAAGAAAAGAAACATAATATTTTTGACAATTTTGGTCATGAAATCAAACAATTTTTTGTTGAAAATAACATGGATCCTGGTATCCAACCACCTATCCTAGGTTGTTTAACTGAGGTTGAAGAAATGTTAATTGCAAAAATTAATCCTATTTTACAAGTTACACATGCAGTTGGTGAACAGTTCAAGTATAAAGGTCACACAATTAGCTTTGCTCAAGATGTCACACAAATTACTAAAAGACTTCCTCTTAGAATTAAAGACATCCCTTTCTTGATATTGAGAAGAGTAGATCAAATGGGCACCTAGTATAATTTCATTGTCAATAAGAGATAGGTTTATGAAGCTTTGATTTTTAAGAAGGCAAATGATTCATACTATCAAGATGTCGAAATCGATATGGATGCATTAGATGATGTTGCTGATACCAGTGATGTTAACATCTTCCATAGCATTTCTTATATTCCATTGTCAAAAAAGGATAGAGAAATGAGATTGCAATTTCAAGGTCCTTTGCTTCAGACAGATGATGAAAACATTATCAATCACACATCATCAGTTGCTAAACATGTTGGAATTGGAGGTTGAGAAATAATGGATCAACAAAACTCATTATTGTGAAAATAAATCATTTGCACATCATCCATTTGGTTAATTTTTTATGTGTGTTTTTGTTAATTTTTTATAGTGAATTGTAACGTGTTGAACATTACATTTTTATGATTTTGTGCAATTTTCATAGTTTCACTTTAAGCTGAGCTTTTCTGTCATCAGTACTTAGCATGCTTTCCTATACATTTACATTCCCAATGCAAAAACATTCCAAAGTCTGGTTCTGTTCTTTTTTCAATGTTTTCTGGAGTGGCAGGGAATTCTGAAATTGTAATTTTCTGCTACTATCTTGAGTAATCGTCTTTTGCTACATCTTTTTTCAATATAAAAGAACATTTGTAAGTTCATGTTCTCTTTATCTCTTTGTATATTTTGTGTAGGTTTTATCATTTCTATGGCTGTGCTTTGAAATTCAGCAGTTACCATGAAGTAGATGCACTTAGTTGTTACGATTATGACTACTTTTTTGTTTGCAATATGCATTTTAATAAAATGAAAAAGCGTTAGCATTTTTGCTAGCACATGAAAATTATTAGCCAATTTGATATGTCAGCCTAACTTTGGTCATAATTTTAACAATTTTTCCTGTTTATTGGGAGAACTTAAAGAGTTCAAATTTGATAATTTCTTCTTACCTTCTCGCATGCAATGAGTCCTTTTCTTTATGTACATATTCTTTGATTGATGAAATCTAATGGATGATATGGTTGTTAACCTAGTAAATTTTAAAAATGAAACTTCTGCACCTCTAGCAACGTAGACCCCAAGAAGATGTTCGGCAAGATCATGTTGTGATGATCCTAGCCAATGCCAAGGAAAATGGCGATGAGCTCTCCACCGATGCACGTCTTGCCATAATCATAAATAACCAATTATTTATAAATCTCACCTAGCCAAAGAGTCACTGCAAGGGAGCCAATGATTATATTTATCTCAATTATTTATAATCTCGGTTATATATAATGATATATTTATAATCATAAACATAAATGATTATATATAATGATTATAAATACTTCATCATAAATAAAGTCAGTTATTTATAATCATTTCATTATATATATCTTATGGATAATGCTAACTGAGATATAATCATTATGGGTTAGCATTATGAATGAATAAATAATATCTCTAACATTATGGATTATGAGTAATATTTCATCATATCTTGGCTTTATTTATTATGAAATGTTTACCGTTCAAATGAATCTTATAATCCATAATATCTCAAATTATAATTATGGATTATTGCTCTAATTATAATAATCTCATAACATTTATTGGATTCCACAATAATTATAATATAATAATTATGAATGAGGTGTTAGCATCATTCATATCTTGTCCATTGTAACAATAATGTCAATGTACAAAAGCCCGTGATATAATAATAACATTATTTATGCATTTGTAACATCATTTTTTATATCTCCACGAATGAATATGCATTACAAATATATGTTGCAGTGCCAATTTAGATTGATCTCTTCATATTCCCTCACGTGCATGCGCCACCTACATGGGAGCTAAAAAATTAGTGTAGGGGAGTTGAATATCTACTCGATTAATGTTCCCTAACCCCTGAGTTTCCCATTCATCTCTTTGTATTCCTACACATGCATGCACCACATGCAAGGGAGCTAAAGAGTCATTGCAAGGGAGTCGAATCTCTATTCAATTGACACCCCCAGACCCTTGGGCTCCCCATTCATCTCTTCGTATTCCCTCACGTGTAGGGCCCAACATGGGTAATAATGAATATTTATTATTATAAATGGTGGGTAATATTGAATATTTATTATTATTATAAATAGTGATGGTTAGGATTATAGTAATAATGAATATTTATTATTATTATAAATGGTGACGATTATGGTTACAATGACGGTTATGATCATGGAAACGGCTAAGGTGATGACGGTTACGGTGTGATGTAGTATTTAAAAATATTGAACTTAGGCATCATGTTACAAGATTAAGAGGTGAAATATTGGAATTCATGCATTTTTAAAAAAATGGATCCTACTGCTATTAGTCCCAATAGAGAAGGTAAAGAACACTCTCTTCAAGATCAGCAACAACAACCATCTACTGCAACAAGTAGTGCAACAACTATCTACTACAACACGTAATGCAATCTTTACTTATATGTGAAGGTGCAAGGGTAATGCTTACAGTTAACCCTTGGCCTGAAGTAGGATTGGTGAATGGTGCACTTAGCATGATTCACAATATTATGTATCTTTAAGGTAAATAGCCACCTACATTACCATTATACGTTATTGTTGATTTTGACTCCTACATTGAATGTGCCTTTGATAATGGTAATTCCCATCATGTGCCAATTGTACCTGTGGTCTGAGGAGCATCTTGTTAGTCACCATTATGGTTGGCATGGGTCATGACTATTCATAAATCTTAAGGAATGACACTAAATAAGGCTATGGGTCTAATGTTTGTTGCATTATTCGGAGTCAAGACCATTGATTCTTTAAAGATTCATACTCATTTTCATGTGCAAAGATACAGAAAGATTTTAGATGCTAAACATCTCCAAAGTAAAATTGCATAAGAAATTCATTTTGCTTAGTTGGAGAATTAGGCATATTGTGTTCACACTTATTATTGTATTTTGGCTTTTTCTCAATCCTATTATACAGCTTTGTAATGTTTGTTGCAATAATTGTCCAATGTATTCCTTCATCAACATATACGAAATATATAAACTTTTATTTTAACCAATTTATTTTTACCAATATATATTATTTGGATGCAAATGGTGATGATAACTTAAAAAATAAAAAAAATAATTAAATTCTACTCATAGGCCACAAAATCGCTACACAAGAGAACTTATGGGTCTAATGTTTGTTGCATTATCTAGAGTCAAGACCATTGATTCTTTAAAGATTCATCCTCCTTTTCATGTGCAAAGATACAAAAAGATTTCAAATGCTAGACATCTCCAAAGTAGAATTGCACAAGAAGTTCATTTTGCTCAGTTGGAGAATTAGGCATATTGAGTTCACACTTATCATTGTATTTTGTCTTTTGCTCAATCCTATTATACAACTCTATAATGTTTGTTGTAAGAATTGTGCAATGTATTCCTTCATCAACATATACGAAATATATAAACTTTTATTTTAACCAATTTATGTTTACCAATATATATTATTTGGATGCAAATAGTGATGATAACTTAAAAAATAAAAAAAATAATTAGTTATCATCAAACTAAATAGGTNTAAAACTAGTGTGTATATATATATATAAATAGGTCCAGATGATTTTTTTAAAAAAATGATGTTAACGAAGCCCGACTACTGGACGAGGTAACAAGATAACTAAAAATAGAATCACTCATCCCTCCTCTGTTTCTCTACCACTTACCCAATTTAGTTTTATCCTCTTAGTCAAGTTTGCTCTTTATTTCTTTGTTCATGATGTTTTTTAGCATTATTTATGCAAGAGATTTATTTCTCAAAAATGCCATGAAAAAACAAAGGAAGAGCAAATTTGACCAAGAGGGTAAAACTAAATTAGGTAAGTGATTCCATTTTTAGTTATCTTGACCAAGAAAGAGAGGAGGGATGAGTGATTCCATTTTTAGTTATCTTGTTACCTCGTCCAGTAGTCGGGCTTCGTTAACATCATTTTTTTAAAAAAATCATCTGGACCTATTTATATATATATATACACACTAGTTTTAGTTGTTATATTTCCTAAATTTTTTTTATTTCTTTTGTTGTTACCCTTTTGCCTACAAATAGTTGTTTTTCTTGTAGTTGTTATTTTTATTTTATCTTTTTTCCCACAACTAGTCATTTTTTTCTAAAATTAATTACTAAATGTCAACTGGTCATTAACTATAATATTATTTATCCTCACTCTAACCATTGAGAAATCAATTGCAATTGATGATGAATCTAGTATCATAAGAAACATCTTACAAAGAAAAAAAATATGCAGGCTATGAATGATACAAAAAAGGTGGCTATAATATTTTTAACGACACATATTGATTACATTCATCGACCTTTTTGTTTTGAATTTTCTTTTGAAGAGAATCTAGAATCAAAATAGCTAAACCTCCAAAAGCTCTTCCATTGTTTGCACTTCTTCTATAAGAAAAAAAATAAAATAGAAAAAATTAAAACAAAAAAGTTTTAGAGAGTTTTTAGTTTTCCATGTCTCAACAATAGCAAAAATGTCAAATTTATTTAAAAGAGATATATTATATAACATCCTCCCTTTCTTTGTTATTAATTCATCAATATTTAAAAATCTAAAATGAAATATTTTAGATCTTCTTTATGAAGTTTTTGAATATTTAGTTTTGGTAATTACTATATTATCTTTTACATCCAAAAATGTGATCAAACCTTTTGCTCTCACTTATTTCACTTTGGTCGATTCTATAGATGTTTTTGCAAGTTTCCTTTTAGTGAGATCCTCATTGATCCAAATTTTATAACCTTTTAAATAAGTGCAATATTCCTAAACTTTATGAAATTTGATGGCAATGTTCTAAGGTTTATCATTGTTAGGCTCAAAATGAATTGCATCCTTTATTACAAGCACTATGTTGTTTATCATCTTTTTCACTTCTTGAAGTAGGTTTTTATTTTCATATTCTCCTATCTTTTATTGTAGGCAATTGAATATGCATTATGTTGTTTATCACCTTTTTCACTTTTTAAACCAGGTTTTCATTTCCATTTTCTTCTATCCCAACAAGATGAAAGTTAAAGACTTTTTTCTTTCCTTTTCTTTCCCCTTAATCAAAAAGTTTGCATATCATGAAATCTATCTGAGCTTCTTTATTGAAATTTTTACGATGCTTCTTTGTTAGAACTACCTCAACAATATCTTCCAATGTAGTGATTTAAGCTTTCATATAGTTTTTTACTTTAGTGATTTCTATTAAGAGATCCTTATTTTGATTTGCTTTGGTCATAACTTTCCAACTAGTGAATTTACCTTACAATGTAGTGACCTTTTAACACATCTCTTCAATGCACAATGGTAAATCTTTAATTTTTTTCTATTATCTTCTCATACATTGGAACTTAACTTTCCCTTTTAAGTTACAGAACTTGAATCATTTTACAGTTTTGTCACCTAAATCCCATTTCAAAGTCTTAAAATCAAAATCATTATTAATGTTCTCATACAAATCTAATCAATGAAATCATTTTTCTTGAATCTAGATCTAATCACTATGTTCCACTTCACTAAACCCTACCTTACTTGCATGCTGCTTCTAAGACTTTGCCCTAGGTTTCACATTAGACCTCAAATAATTTATTTTGAGAATGGCTTCTCTAACTTGAGTAGCATAGTAGTACGCTTAAGTGTTCAATTTCATTTTATGGCATCTAACATATCTGCAATGTCCGCACACTGAAAACTCCTAAAACAATTATTAATGAATGTGATGACTCAAAGAATCATTTACATTTGAAGCAATTATCATCATATCTATGTATGTGAACCAGAAGCAGAAGCAGAAGGAGAACTAGAATGCCATGGGGGTGGGGGGGTTGTTAAGGTGAGCTACAAACTAGAGAAGAAAACCTTAAAACCAAAGCCTTAACGAAGCCCAAAGTTGCAAGATGACCCCCTAGTCACCTACAATAATACAAAAGCTTATGGCACCCCCTGGGACGAAAGATAAAAAAAGAAAACAAAATAAGTAATTTCAAAAGAGAAACCACTTAAGAAAAAGTAATACTATTGGTAAAGCCTAGTTCTCGACACTGAAGTTGAACATTACTAGCATTAGAGCATTTCATACCATAGTCAAATTCAATATAGTTGGTGTTTTGATACCAGGCATCTAGATGACATTTCCAAATAAAGCAAATAATCTCAAATAAGAGGATTTTCCAGACTTTTTGAAGGTGTTGCTTAACACAATCATCTTTGAAGATACATAGAGGGAAACCGACATAATGGTTAGGAATAAAAACTTGGAGAGATTGACACCACTTCCAAATTTGTCAAGAGAATGAGCAATCCCAAAAGACATGCACAAAAGAGTCATCAACTTAACAAATGGTGCATTTAGGGTAATCAACCCCTAAGAAGTGAATCCTATGTCCAATGGGAAGACCTTGATGAATCAAGGACCAAAAAGGTTGGGCCTTGGAAGTCCAAACACAATGAAAAATAGCTTTCCAATGGTGATCCTAAAGATGCACACTCCATCTTCTATTTAAAGTGGAGAGCTATAATTCTTGTGCATGAAGCCAAGATTTGGCTTTAGAAAAGCATAAAGAACACAAAGGGGAGGCATCAGGCCAAAACCAATCATCATACCAAGGAGTATTATTATGCAACATAGGAACACAAAAGATGGAGAGAACATGCTCAATGTGCTAGTAAATAAGAGTGTCTTGTCTTTGAAACCCAAGTTGGTGTTCCAAAGTAGGAGAATACAGCATCTTACAAGTTGAGCTCAATCTTTTGGAATAATAAGTTATAGACATGTAGCGGGGATGGTTTAGCTAAACTGCAACATTGATATTATGCTAGTAATTGGTGTTGTAGGTTGAAAAACATTGATTCTCAGTGTTTCAATATTTTGAAAATCCTAAAATAAAAACTGCAACATTTAGGATTCACTATGTTTTAGAAAAGAGGAAAATGATCCATTCTGAGTGTGAAAGGATAGGTGACTAGGGAAGCCTCTGTAGGCTAACACATTTAGTGCTTTCTCCTAATTTCTTTGGGGTTGGAAGGGGCTTTTCTAGTGGTTTTAATGGTTTGATGATTCTTGGCTAGTTAAAGGCATCAAGATAGATTGTATGTAGCATGCGTTACCCACTAATGCATTTTATGGGTTCGTTAATGCATGAAAGTGACCACCATGCCTACTAATGCATTTTATGGGTTAGTCAATGCATGAAAGTGGCCACCATACCCACTAACAAATTTTTATGAGTTGGTTAATGTATCAAGGTTGTCTCCATATCTGGTAACACATTTTTTATGTGTTGGCATTGTCTCTTATGGTAGCCAATTCCATGGCCTATCAATTCATTCTTGATGGGAGAACAAAGGTACCATGAATCATAGCAAATTTGTAGTTCTAGTTCCTTTCATAGACACTTGAAGATTTTATACACCATCGTTGCAAAGTGCCCATGTGAAAGAAGAATCAAAATGCTAAATTTAATCTGAGACATCAATGGCTAAAGGTTAGTTCCATTTGTTCAAGAATTGTGCATTTCCAGTTATTTATGCATGTGAATTTCTTGTGCCATTTGCTTTTGCATTTTGTACTTTGATTACTTGTGCCATCTACTTTTCTGCATAATTATTTTCTTACATTGTACTCATGCTAAGAATATTTTGGAATTTTTAGATGTTTCCAAAACTTTGGTCGATAATGATGATTTTTTTTACCATTTAATTATACCTCTTGAATCCATGTAATAGTTGTATACCTCTTCTTGGTTGGTTTCTTAGTTATTGGACTTGTATTTTCAGAATTTGGCTATATGAAATATAGAGTTTGTAGTTCTTTTTGTTTTGACCATATTGTTTTCTTACTCTCCATTCTCAGTCCAACATTGAACTTTTGTTTCACATGCTTTCATTACAATTTATTTTCATTTACATGCTTGGTAATAGACTTTTGTAAGTACTTAAGCAATCGATCGGACCATTTAAGTTGCCCCAGATCCTCCCAAGGCCCATGGATCTTGGGGTTAAAACTATTATGCATGGATAATTTTAGTTTTCCAGCACCAATTTTTTCCATCACTACATTCCCTACACATAGCCATACCAATCACAAGCATGTATGCACAATTCAATCAAATTCCGTGGACACCTTCTACTTAAGTAGCTTATGTCCTAGATAGTAAAATGTGATGTTATTGGTCATTGTCTTTTCAATCATCACTTGTATTAACTTCGTCCATATGGCTAAGTGTGATTGAGTTATATTTATAATTTTATTATCTTTATTTTGAAATGTATTAAGGAAAGAAATGGTTGAAATATTCAACTTTACTAATTAACAACTAAAATATAAACATGGAGTATTCATTTCCACTTTCTATATACATCTTAAACATATACTAACATTGTTGGGTTACCAAGTGCTTACTACTAGACATACCAAGTACTCACTGCTAGGATTATCAACCATTAATATAGTATGCTCAAAGTGGTTGTACTCACATTACTTATAGAGTAAAATATTAAATACTTAAGCATAACAAAGTAAATTGCATGTAAATTAAAATGTTTGAAAGTAAACTTAAGTTAATCCAAGTGTTGCAATGGAGAGAAGAAATCTCAATTTTATTTCCTTTCATGCAACAATGTCTAGGTACATCTTGCACTCGAATAAAATTTCATACAATTACTTCAATATATGCTATGAGCACTTAGAGAGAAATTTTATTAAGTTCTATGGAAGAAAACTGTAAGATTTTAGATACTAGACTAACCAAAGGTACCATAAATGTAGCTATGGGCACACCTATATAGGCTTCAAGAGGATCAACATCAATGCATATGTATCAATGCATTCCATAATGCGTCGAAAAAGATGCATCGATGGGGCTATGTCAACAATTATGCCTTGACGTAGCTGACTTATTGACACTTTATCACCAATCAATAGACACAGTTATGAACATGATATATAGCATGCAACCACTAATCAAACCAACCTAATTTACCAAGGGGTCTCATTTCTACATTCCATAGAGATGTCAAAATGTTTTTTCCTGAAGCAGTAAGAAATAAAGATACATTCATGTAGAAAAGCTCATAACATTGAATTGGATATTTAATACCAAATTCTAGGTTAAGAGAAATTGGAAAATGATTTGAAAGAGTTACATCCTTATGAATTATAATCTTTCCATCATAAAATCATAAAAGAATAATTGGAAAATAAAATCAATAAGTCTTTCGAAAACTTGATTATTACTTTCATGGAGGTTAGATCAAGTATATCAATCATCATGACAAACATTTGATCTAATAATATTAGATAAACAAAATTGTTCCTTTAGCTCACATCAAATAGAAAGCTCATGACCTGCAAGCTAAGAAGAAGCTTCACCATTTTTATCATAAGAATTTTCAATCATATTAAAATCACCAATAAAAATCCAATGAATGTTAAGCAAACTTTGAAGACAAAACTACCATAGAGTCATTCTACTTGCAGAAGTAATAGAAATATAAGTATTACAAATACCAAAAGGACTTGAAGCACCTTGAAGACTTATCTAGATTACAAATTTATCTCTTTCATGAAAGTGAGTTTTTTTGGACAAAAAAGGATTAATAATAAGAGCTAAACAACCTTCACCAATAGTATGATTAGTAAATAAAATTATAAAATCATGAAAAATACTATTATTAGCCATGACTATATCTGAATTGAAAATTTTAATCTTTTGAAGAATAATAAAATTGGGAACTAAATGTTGTGTCCAAAGTCTATTATTAAGACATTAGACATTCCATAAAAAAATCAACATTGAGTGAAGGAAGAGAAGGCCTCCACCTTGTCAGTAGAATTAATATTATTAAAAGCAACTATCTCAATATCTTGACCAACAATTCTAAATAAATTATTAGTCATTAAAATATCTTAAACATGCTAACCATTTTAAAGATTTGGTATATATTTTCCAATAGATAGACTTCCTCAATGTTTTTTATTATGAAAAACCATTTAAAAATCATTTAAATCAGCAATAGGTTTTTGTGAAATCTTAGGAACATATAATTGTTTCCCCTTAGTCATTGAAGAATTATTTCAAATGGATTTATGTTATACACCTTTTAGAGACATTGGGTATTACATGATAATTATGATTTATATATTGTGTGTGGTCCTAGTGGGTTATCAAGGACAAGTTAGTTTGTTGTCATTACACTTTATATGTTATGATGGTTTGGCTTTTATGTTATGATTATGATGTCTTTACCTACTTAACTAACATGATTATATATACTAGTCTTGTGCAATGTGTTAGACATGTGATGTGGATGGCAAGAATGTTGGATTAGGGTACAAGAGGAACTATTCTGTATGTATTTATGCTTTATGTGTGGCTTTGGTATTTATGTATTCGAATTGTAACACTATGATGTGTGTTGCTTGGATGTGATTTTAGCATATGCATGTGTAGTATGTTTGATATGGATTTCATTAGTTTAAATGGATTTTAATTTGGAGTCTTGGTAATGTTTGTTATGCATGTTTGAAGTGTAGGGTATTAGTTGGGGAAGAAATAAAAAAATAGACTTATGAAAAAATATATAATTTTAAAAAATAAAATAAAATAAAGGTGAAGCTTACATATCATGTAAGCAAAAAGGTAAAAAGTAATGTCGATATGCAGAAGCATTATACTTTATGTATATAAAAAAAACAAAATGCCGCATCATCTTTCTTTTGTTTTGCCATCGCCTTTTGCATTATTCACTCATAGAATTTGGATTTATGTTTTTTCTTTCTTTTTCATACAAACAAAAATTGAGTTTGAGTTTCTTCTTCTACCTTCTTTTGTCTTCTTTCATTTTTCACTCTTTTTATAAATCTTTGGCTATGTGGAGGGATTTTTCTTCACTCTAAACTTGGATTTGGATTTACTATGATTGTATCTACATGGGTACAACACTTGTTTAGAGTGAAATCACATCTTGCCAAATTTCTAAGAGTTTTATACTTGTTTTGGACTTTTCACTTTAGCAAATTTAATTGGTAGGTTGTTTTTACCTTTCCCTTGTATTTTTGTGTTGGATTAGTGTATATGATCATGTGATGTAGGCATGTAGGATGGATACTTTAAAGATTAAGTTTGGATGTATCATTTTGCATATTACTCAAAATTCTATGACTTTGTTTGCAGATTATTTATGAATAAATATGCAATGTATGAAATGATGTGGACTTATGGTATAATAGATGTGATGTTTATGAGACTAACATGGTTTGTATATTATATTTTGTGGACATGTTTTTGTGTAATAGTTTCAATTATCACTTTCTGTAATTAAATATTATTATTTATTATTTTACTAATTAAAATTTAAATACATATAACTTTAATTTTCAGGAGCCCAATTGAGGTGAAATTAATGTCGTTCAAATCATCTTTTGATGTACTTTCTAAACATGGAATTTATTTTCTCGTTTGGCATCTAGTATCTTAGAGGTTACAATAATGATCATTTTTACAAAATTATCTTTAGTTTGAGGAAGATGCTTATGGTGCAAAATTTTGTTATGTCATGTTGTAGGATTGTCTTCATAGAGTAGGTATGCTTATTAGGTGTGGATATATCTGGTTATGTTACGTTTGCTTTGAATATGTTATGCTTGTAACATGATGAATTAAGCTAGCCTAGATTAGTACATGTCTTCACAATGACACTTGTAGCAGTTGTTGGTGGGTGGTGCTAGTAGAAGCGTATGGACCAATGAGTGATGAGGCCTCTTGGAGATAGTTATGGATTTTCCTCCACTATGATGCATCAGTGAGGCTCCTGTCTCAAGCCTCATCCTAAGAGTAGAAGAGCATAGGTGTATCCATCCTTATGGCTAGTACATGACATAGGTGTATACATCCTTATAGCCAGTCCTCTAGAAGACTAGTGGTTGTAGCTAATAAGTTGATGAACTGTAACACTAGTCAGATAAGTAAAATATTAACAAAAGACCAACAACCGAGTAATTGATTATGAGTACCCATGGCAACTTTTCATATGCTATACTAAATATGGATATGCTAGCAACCACGTGGCTAATGTGTATACATTAGTATGGCGATCACATGGATAATGTGTATACATTGGTATGGCATCCACATGGGTTTTGTGTAGAATCCAGTATCATTTTGTGAGTCATAGTAATGATAGTATATCTTGTGATTAATCTATGAATGTCTGGTTAATATGATGATTGATGGTATAACATGGATATGAATACATGAGCATGATAGTGGAAATGCATGTGGTGTGGTGTAATGATGATATGATTGATTATGTCTAATAGTGATTATATTTGTGATTGTATGTTAGCTATATGTTCACTCTAGTAGGGATTATGCTAGTGTGGTGTGCCATATCATATGTGCATGTGTTATTTAAAGCATGTGTGAAACTGACTATTGATGTAGGTTGCTTTATGCCGCATTCCTCTCCTCCAGTGTAGCACTTGTTGACCATCTAGCAAGGGAAGTGTAAAGGCTTTTCACTTAGTTTCATCCTAGTTTTATTTAGTTATAGGTGGAGGCTAGAAGGGTGCATGTAAGCACTAAAAGATAGTAGAGGATAGGGATATTCTCATAGATGGTTAATGTATATTTTCATGTATAGTCGTGTGGACTATATATATATGTATTATCCTCATTGTACTCTTATTTATATGATGTTATATTTTTGTATCTTGTGAACACAGTATAGAGTTTTGGTTTATGTAGAGTTATGCAGGTCTATAAATTAAGGTGCATGCTTAGTCTTTTGTTTGGCATGGATTATTGTACAATTTGAGCTTTTGAAAGGTATATCGAGTAGTTTATTCTTATTGTATTCTCATGCACCACTAGTTTTCTTAGTTTTTCATGCTTCCATTGTGTTATTATTATTATTGATCCTAGGCATCACTTCATCCTAGCCATGGGTAGTAGGATGGTGTGTCACAATTTGACCAGAACCTTCCTCAAAGATACATTCTATTAAATAACAATAATAGAGGAAGAGGTTAATTATGACCTATACTTGAACCAAGAATATTACCAACAATTACTAGAATAATAAAAGGCCTAACACAAAGACCTATTGGAGGTTGTTGAGCTTAAACTCGTTATCACTGTTATAGATCTAAGTGTCTTTTGGCTTTTATTTTATCATTTCTTTTAACTATTTCGGTGTGTGAAGCCTATAATTCTAGTTGTTGTTTTAAATTGGTTATAAGAAATTGATATAAATTAAGCATTGTTTTATGAGAAATAATCTTTTATTTAATTTTTGTTATATTGGTATTTTATATTTCAACATCATGATACTCTATTTAAGAGCCTTTTTCTTTATTTTATTTTCATATTTACTTTAATTCATTATCACTTATGCCACATTTTTAGCACATCTTATTTACTATTCATTCTTGAGATCTATTTTCCCATAGTCTAGAACCTATCAAACTTCATTTTACTTTTATCTTAGAATCTATTTATGTTATATTTTAGAATCTCTTGATTTTTAGATTCATTAATTTAACTTTTAGGATGTTGATATTAGATCTTTTATTTTGTATTTTCATCATAAAAAATTTTATGTTACTACATTAGTTTCACCTTCTTAAATTAGTTAGCATCATACATTATTATTATCGTCACAAAAATAGACTTAGAAATTGATTTCATATACAATGAATCTCTAGTTTAAGTTTAAACACCACATTACACTTTACTAGTTGAGACTATTTCTAGGTTTTTATATGCATATGGGAGATGCTCTAAGCATATGTTTCTTAGAATAAGTTTTCTAAGGTATTGTTGTAATCAAAATTTACATATTAATAGTGGGTAGAAGTAACTATGTTACTAGTTGTACTACAACAAATATTGCTAAGTTCTTTGAGTAGCAAGTAGTAAATAAGTTTAGTATGCACGTGCATTCATATCAAACAATGGCACATATTTTATAGGGATAACATTCAAAAAATTAATGAAGCTCTTGGAACTAGATCATAAGTTAATGACATCATATCATCCCTAAACAAATGGCCAAGGGGAAGTCACAAATCAAGAGATAATCCACATACTAGCTCGAACCATTAGTAAGTATAGGAAGGACAAGAGTATCAAACTTAATGATGCTCTAGGAACTTATAGGTCAACTTGAAAACTTTCTATTGGTTATTCTCCTTACAAACTCATGCATGAAAAATTATTGAATTTACTTATCCAAACAAAACTTTGTACGATTAATACTACATGTGATTTAGATTTGTACCTTATCTTAGCACAATGTGAATATTTAATATGCTTAAATATACAAAGTGAAAATCAAATGATTGTCCCAATGTATAATCAAGTTCATAAAATCTACCAAAAGCATAGGTGTAACTTTAATATTAAACACATTGACCTCTAACTAAGTAACAAGGTCCTCTATGCAACCCAAACCATGTATCTCAATGTATCAAATTTTAAACACTTTGGAAAGGATCATACTTAGTTCACACAATTTATTAGGAGGGGTGTCACACACTCAAAAAATGAATAATAATATTTAAAAAATTAGATTATATTGGATCATTGAAAAGAGAAACTAAAGAAAATTCCTACAGTTTTGGGGATGTCTTTTTAGGTTTTCATCCTTACAACCAATCCTAGAAAACCTCTCCTCTAGGATAGGAAAAGGATCAGGTTGTATCCTTATTTAGAAGTGCCCTTATGGGTTTTCACTTCTTACTAAAAGGTTTCAGTTGATGCATAAAAATTAGTCACATAGCAAGAACCTTGGAAAACTCATTTTAAGAGACTATTGCTTAAGGGGCCACTTGTATGTGAAACACCACAACAATTTGCATGTTATAGTCAATCTTCATCATTTAGCTTTCACTCCATGAAATCTAAGACAAAACTTCATTGTAAATGTGAAGATTGTAACTTAAAATGGACAATTTCACATACTTTATACTTTTGAGGTTGAAAATGCCTCATAAGTGGTCAAAGCCTCATTCTCCAAGTTAAAAGAGTCACCTAGTGTCTATATTTGGGCTTTTGGAATGCCAAAAAAGGTAATTTGATGGGTTTTATGGGGGGTAATATACTTTTCTATGCTGGAAACACATGCAGGGGGTAAATCTCACCCACCCCCAGCATGGAAGGATGGGGATTTTTGAAACTTTCCCCCCTCAGTGTGGAGACCACATGCACAGCCTAGAAACCTTTACCCCTCAACATGGAAGTTTTCCCCCAGCATGGAATCTTCATCCCCAGCATTGAAAATTGCATTCCCCAACATGGAAGCCACAAAAGCCAAAATTCATCACTTCATGCACTTCAACATCGACCAACCACTTCAACAAGCATGGTGGAGAGCTTAGCATGGAAGATTCATCTCCAACATGGAAGGTGTGCCCCAGTTACTATTTATAGTAAACAAAATGGCCATGGGGGAAGCACTTACTATGTATAGTAACCCCCCAAGTTTGGACATCCATATCACCTAAGTTTGGCAGCCAATTTACAATCATTTTATAGCCAATTTGCAGCCCCATTCATGGCCTAAAGAACCTATAAAAACCAGCCTCCAACACCATTTCCAGGTTTAGCAAGGTTTAACACCTTTTGGCATACAAACACTTTGGTTGTTCCACAACTTTTTCAAGGTTCAACCATTTTTTCTCATGGTTGGACTTTTTGGCACTTGAATACATTGAGCATATAAGCAATTTTCCAAGCACTAATTCGACACTTGGGGCATTTTCAAGCACTCAAGGGTTCTTCCAATCTCCCATGTTTGCATCCTCTTGAACCCCATAGTGAAAGCATAAGCACCTTGAGATTTGTGGATTTTTTGTGTTAGCACTATACTTCTGGGATTCTGAAACCCCAATGTAAAGCAATCTAACATTCAAATTTTTCATTTTTCTCACTACCCAATAGCAACCCAACTTGCAGATCTAAGGTTGCAACAGTTGATGAAGGTTTGATAGCATCAAGAGTGGCTTAGCACTTGAATTGTGGATCAGATCACATCAACTTCAAAAGGCTTTGAACTCCTACATAAGTAAACCCCCTTTCTACTCATCCAAGCACCATTTATATACATTTCTCTAACTTACTCTTTATTCTTTCTCAATAAAGTCTTAAGTTTTGAGCTTTGTGTCCAAAATAAATTCATTTTCCCTGCATTATTTAGATCTGTCTATGTTTCCACGTTTTGCATTTCATAAGTCCTTGGTTGATTTGCCAAACCATCCAAGATGCCCCAAATCTCATTTTTTCTATAGAGGCCCTAGGGATTTGTAGGTTGGAGAACTACTACACTGAGGATCCTTGGTTTTTTTACCGATTGAGGTTTTCAATTGTAACAGTTTTTCTTGGCACTAGAAGAAGGGCCTCTATCCAAATTCTATGCTAAAAACCTATCAACCATATTGCCAACGTTGTTCCTTAGCAATAAACTTACATTTTTGTAGCCAAAACCTTGGAATCCAATGTTGTGCTTACCCTCCCCTATGACAGAAACCTCAGCATGGAAGTTGGAAGTGGTTTGGGTGCTAAAATTTCACAACATCTATTGTGAATTTTAAAAACCAACGTAGAAGCCTTAACAACCATTCAATTTTTCCTACCACATTTTTCTTTGCCATAAAACTAACATTGGTTTCCACACCACCGAAACCTACTTTTCCCTCCTTTTTGGTACAAATTGGAAGCTTTCCAAAACTATTTTTTGGAAACTGCTAGGTTTCCATTTTGACCTTCAAAATTTCCCACTTTTCTCTTCAATGTTGGATTACAAGGTGTGAAATTTCCATCATCTCACTCCCCTTCTTTCTCCCCTCTCCTCCACGTGCCTGCCCACACAACCCCCCACCCCCCTCCTCTACCATACCTAGTGTAGAAATAGTTGGGAAGCCCAATGTGGTAGAGGTTTAACATGAACTTTCTCCATAGCCAACAATGCAAATTGAAAGCCTTTTTTTCACATTTCTTTTATAGCCAAAACTCCTAGAAGATCAATGCTACCTGTTTCCACCTCTTGTATCCAAAACTATAGCATGGAAGTTGCAGGTGGTTGGGTGGTAGCTTTTCATAGCAATTGCTATGAATTCTTTCCTCCAAGGCCAATGATAAAGATTTTCCATCCTTTTGCTTTTTGCTACCAATTTTATTTCAATTTCTAAAGTGGGTGGTGTAGCTTTTTTGGAAGTTACAAAACTTCCAAAAGTTAGCTTCCCACCGTTTTTTCCAACCTAAGGGATTTGGCATCATGCTAAAACCAATTTTTAGTAAAAAAATCCAAACTTTCCACTTTGGTTTTCAGCCTACCCCTTCATCAACGTTGAGATAGAAGGTATGAGATTTCCATTATCTCAACATCTCCAACCTCCCCCCCCAATACCTAATGTAGAGGCAATTGGGAGGCCAACATGGGTGAGACTTGAAGCCAACATTTCCAACTTTTCATTCTTGGTAAGAGGGGCAACCCCTCTTATCCCCCACTTACTAAGTATAGTAAGAATCTCATTTTTCACCGTTTTCATTTCCTTTAAATTTTTTTCAATTCCATTTGCTGCAATTTAATTCTATTTAAGCATTTATAGCCTATTTTAAGCCATTCTCATTACTATAGCCATGTTTTTCCAATAGTGCACCAAATTTTCCTTCATCCTTACTAGTGAAGATCATAGCTAATAAGCCATGATGATCTATGACCCTAAAGACCCTACAATCATTGAGTGTATGTGATCTTTGAGGGTTAGAGGGGAGATTCTTAATTTTGTAGCCATAAATGAAGATCGTTATAACTTCATGTATACTAAAATACAAGTAGGCATGCTAATTCCACATATTGAATCAGAGGCTAAGAAGAAGTTTGAGCTTATACACATGAGTGGGAAGGAGTACATCCATTCCTTGTATGACCAAATTTTCCTTAATGACATCTATGCTAGCATCCTAATCTAATTGATTACCATGGAATAGAAAGATGAAAAGCATAGCTTTGAGGAACAACAGGAAGAGAAGGATGAATTTAAAGAAGAATCTAAGCTTTAAAACATCCTGGGAGGGTTGTTCCAACAAACATCCCCCAAATTCATAGCACCTTCCTCTAATGCTTTTGTTTCCTTCATGGACATGGTGTCACCATCTTCCACTCCTTCCTACCCTACTATGATGGATCCCACGCCAATTATAGTTACACATCATACTCAACCAATGCCACAAACAACAATCCATAACACATCAATGTCATTTACAACACATTCTCAATATATAAAATCATCAATGGTGGTTTTTACCATCATAAATCTATTAACTACTCACATGGATTCACCATGGAACCCCAGGCAACACAAGGGTCACACATCCCATTTGTCTTGTTTGTGCCTCAAGTACTAGCACAAACATCCTTTTCTTTGTTTGGTCCATGATGAGCGGGGAGGTACCCCTATGCCCAACCATACGAATCATAGGCATTCACGTGTCATCCGGTTGAATTCCATAGACTATAATTACTAAGTACACTAGAGCTAAATAGTGCATGTGCATTATTCATTTGTTGTCTTCCCAATCCCACTTGTGGAATGCAATTGTATGATTAAGTGTGACTGAGGTGTAAGATTTTTATTATTTTGTATTTTTATCAAATTACTCACCTAAAACAAGAATAAAAGTAAGAGTGACTAATTAATAAGTAAACTATGGTCTAATCTAGCCTAACACAAGTAATTGTTCCCACTTCCCAGACACATCCTGAACTTTGTGTAAACACTACTGGGTTGTCAAATGCTAATTGTTTCTAAGCTACCAAGTGTCACACGTATGTTTGAAGGGGTCATGCTTGTGTATTTTAATGAATTGCCTGATTAATCAAAATTAATTGCTGCATGAATAACATTAATGACAATTGCATGAAACCACAATATATAAATTCATAAGAAAGAAAGTCTCAAGTGCTGTAAGGATGAATCAAAGAGTTCATATTTATTGCCAAAAAATGGTGTGTTCAGGTACATCAATGCTTGAAGAAAGATCCATTCACACTTAGACCTCCTACTATAGGCACTTGGAAAATATTCTAACTCTCAAATGGAAAAACTACAAGAGTCTCGCTACTTGACTGCCAAAAACTACACTCAATCGTGTGCCTAAGGGCTATATTTATAGACACAGGAGTAACCTTGCAATATCAAATGTACGATATTGCATCTTGAGCCACGATATCACAAACCCGATATCGTGGCCACTCCAATATCGGAGTGTATGAAAACACAATTTATCATACCCCCACAACTGAATGAAAACTCATCCTCAAGTACAAAAGAAGAGGAACAAGTCCTTTACAAAATATATTAGTGGGTGTGGACTATTTGACCAAAATACAGAGTGACACAGAGAAAATAGACAAATACAGAAGTGCCAGAGCATACAACATTACAATTGTGCACAAAATTGGGTGCTCATAACAACAAGAAAGAACACCCATAGATCCAAAGGACATCCAATCCCTCTTGGCAATAGAAGAATGAGGGAGAGGTAGAAGAGATCCAGCAGTCATGAACAATCTTTCGTGAGTGATATTGTTGCATCCTCCTTGGTGAAGATAGTCCTGCTTCCAATCAAAATTCTCCACTGCAATCACAACAAAATTAAGAATTACTATATAAGGTATAACATATAGCAATTGAATACCTTGTCTCCTTAGTGATCTTATCTAGCCAAGATGTGATTGTGATAGATTAGTTGCTTGATAATGTTAGTGGAAAGACTGACGAATGGGTTAAGTAAGAGAAGAGGTCCATAAAATTCAAAAAAAAAGCTTAACATAAGGAATACTAGAAAGAGGGTATAAAAATTCACAATAATAAAAAGAACAATTTCACTAAAAATGGTTGTGAAGATGCATACAATTGGATGACATGGATGGGGTAAATAAAAAGAATTTAATTATCACAATGTCTAAGGGTAAAGAACTTAACTTAACCAAACCCAAAGATATGCAAGTGGGTCCTCCCCAAAGTAGGCATAGGCCTTTTATGCCCTTGCATAACTTCAAAACAAGGAGTCCATGGGCTCCATGGATGATTAACGATTATAGAAAGTTAAGTACAAAAATCCAAAAATAACTGACTGAGAAACCCAACACATCAAACCAAAACATTGGATCAAAACATGAAACTGATAGTGATGTGAGGCATGAAAATCATAGATAGATGAGAGAGAGAATGGAATGGAGTTCCTAATTATGGTCATATGCAGTCCCTTGTGGAGTTTGTGATTAAATGACTCAGTAGGATCCATACTTAGTTTAGACCAAAACCAACCACTTTCAATGATTTGCATCAACATTCTAAGACTAGTCCAGCCCTTGAGACATAAGAATGCTCCCACAAAACAACCACTATTCCAAATTGGAGAGAAAGTAGGAAGTAAGAAAGGGCCTTAGTTAGAGGAGACAAGAAAAGTCCCATAACCAGTGCTTGTAGCCCTTTTATTTGGTCTAAGGGGTGTGCTTTGAATTTTCATGTTTTTTTTAAATGGAAACCACACCATGCAAAGACCCATGCATTTTTCGCATTTATTTTCTCCAAGGGATGTGCTTTGAATCCTCATCTCTTTTTTTTTCATGATGAGGACCATAGCATGCAAGGACTTATTTGACTTTCTATTATGGAATGACGCAGAATGATGAGAAGCTCACGAGAACACTCCTACACATAGGAAAACAAAAAAGCATGAAGAATACTGCATCTCTTTGAAGCCACACCCTATCTAGACATTTGATTCCTTCTCATTTCTAGAAACTACACAAGTTACCAATCTATTAAAGTTGCATTAATGAAAAAGGAACTGTACATTTCCAAAATAAGGAAAACCATAGAGTATGTGGATGGGTGGATGATGTGGACTCACTGCCTATTACATGAAAAGAAACTATGTCCCAGTCATTAGTAACGACATTCAAAGTTAGAAACTAGACATCATCAACCAATTTACAAATAAAATATACCACCATCGAGTAGCACATTACCATTGTACTTGACAACTTATTAGGAGAAAGAGTAGAGAAACACATCAAAAAAAAGAATATATAAAAGTAAGTAAAAGATTATGCAATAAATATCAACTATCTTAATGATGGTGTAAAAAAAACTAAGAAAAGATCAATAACCTAAAAAACACAAATATGTAAAACAAAGATGTAAAATAAAGAATATGGAAACAAAAAATTGTAAAACCAAAAATGTGTAAAACAAAAAAGTCAAAAGACTAAGGAGCTGCATAGAGTGTTAGTATGGGTGGCCAAGGGTACATCTGAAAGATTGAGCATGGTTGTCCATCTATTGAGGTGTTTGTTGAGTTGGTTGGCTTGGGCCCATGGAAAGGTTTTACATGTTGGATGTTAACTAATTGTTTCTTGTTTGGACTATAAAGTTTGTAGATGATCATGGTCCCAGATGGGAAAGTCTCATCAATAATGTAAGGTCCTTCCCACAATGTTTAAAATTTGGTTCCTTGGGGTACATGTGCAGGATTCCAATAGAGAACCTTGTCTCCTAGTTGAAACTTGACTTTTCTTATTTTGAGGTCATGGAGTTTCTTGTTGAATGTCTTATGTGTTTCATTGGATGACAGGGCCATTAATCAATTTTTGTCTAGCAAGTTGAGATTCATTAATCATTCTTTCTATGCTAGACTTAGATTTAGCTCAAGATCACAAGCTGTAGAGAGTGTATGGAGCTTGGATTGGATTGGCAGTGTTGGTAGTTTTCCATACACAAGCTCATAGGAAGAATAACCTATGGGGAGCTTCCATTGGGAGTGATAGGCCGAAAGGGCATCATTTAATTTGGTGCTCCAATCCCTTCGGTATTTTCTAATGGTGCACGTTAGAATTTTTGCAATCTCTCGATTAGTGACCTCAGCTTGACCATTGCCTTGCGGGTGATATGGTATTGTGAGTTTATGCTCAACCCCCAAGTGCTGCATCAATTTTGAAAAGTGGAACCTATAAAATAGGTTCCATTACCAAAAATTAATGCAAGAGGCATACCAAACCTTTTTATGATATTTTGTTGTATAAATTGAGTAGCAGTGGTGGATGTATAGTCTGTGATGGCTATTGCTTTTGCCCACTTGGTGCAATAGTCAACTAC
Organism: Gnetum montanum; assembly: GCA_015680685.1. Classification (NCBI taxonomy): domain Eukaryota; kingdom Viridiplantae; phylum Streptophyta; class Gnetopsida; order Gnetales; family Gnetaceae; genus Gnetum; species Gnetum montanum. Next base: position 971,933 of record MNCI01036463.1, on the reverse strand, counting down.
GAACATGATATATGTCATTTCATTTGATAAAGTTGCAATGGAACCCATAAAGTCAATGCCCCAAATATTGAATGGCTTAAGAGTTTGAATCCATTGCTGTGGCCCCTCCATTCGAGTTGTCATTCACCATCCCTTTGACAATGATCACAAGTGCAGACAAATTGGTGTGCATCCCTAAAGATTATTGGCCAATAATATCCTGCCATGAGGATTTTTATGGTCGTGCATCTACCAACATAATGGCCCTCACAAGGGCCTTTGTGAGCATCCTGGAGAATGCACAATTGACCTATATCAGGGACACACCAATGTATGAAGCCATCGGGATAGACTTTGTAAAGGTTTTCATTAATTTCCATGAAATGCTTGACCCAATGAAGAAACTATTGTTTTTTTCTAGTTTCCAGCCCTTGTAGTAGTTCATGCTTGAGCAGATAAGTGAGGATGGTGTCGTACCATTTTAGTTCATCAAGAATTTGTACATTAATAGCCCCTACAAGGAGAGATTCATCAAGGAATTGATCAGATAAGGGATTCTCTTTCTCCTTGTCATCCCATCTTAATCTCGATAAGTGATCCACGATCACATTCTCCACATCTTTTCAATCTACCATCATGAGATCGAACTCTTGCAAAATCATGAGCCACCATATGACACAAGGGCTCACCATTGGTTTATTCATTAGAACACTATGATCTATGTGCATGAACACTTTATAGCCAAGCACATAGTGCCTAAACTTCTCTAAGGCAAACACCACTACCATCAACTTCTTTTCTGTGGTGGTGTAGTTCAGTTGTGCACCTACAATGCTTCAGCTTGCACAGTGAATGTAATATGGATATTTTTTATCATCCATTTGCATAAGCATTACCTCCAATGCATAATTTGATGCATCGGTCCTCACATGAAATAGTCTGGACCAATCGGGTCTTGAAGAATTAGGGTTTCAAAAAGCTTCTACTTCAGTTGCTGAAATACTATTTCACATGCAGGGGTTCAGATGAATGATGCATCCTTCTTTGTTAATTCCACCAACGGCTTGGTGATTTTGGAAAAATTCTCAATGAAGGGCCAGTAGTAGTCAGTATGACCAAGGAATGACCACACTTCTTTAACTATTTTCATTTGGTAGGTTATTCCTTGGATGACCCTTATTTTTTCAAGGTCCACCTTGATTCCTACTTTTGAAATATAGTGCCCCAAGACTATGCCTTCCTAGACCATAAGATGGCTCTTTTGCCAATTGAGCTAGAGGTTTGCTTTGACACATCATTTCAACACCTACTCAAGACAATCTAGGGCTTGCTTGAACGTAGCTCCATAGGTAGAAAAGTCATCCATGAAGACTTCTACCCCACTACTAATCTATTGTTGGAAAATGCTAATAACTAATTGTTCAAATGTGGCTGGGGCATTACATAGACTAAATGGCATCTAACAGTAGGCAAAGGTCCCCAAGGACTTGTGAAAGTCATCTTCACCTAATCCTCTACTGCAATCTAAATTTGGTTATAGCCACTATAACCATTTGGAAAGCTATAATAGTTGTGCCTAGAAATGGTGTCCAGCACTGGGTTGACAAAAGGCAATGGAAAATGATTTTTAAAAGTTTCCATGTTGAGCAACTAGAAGTCGATGCACCCCTTCCATTTGCCTCCTTTCTTAGGTACAATCATGAGTGCACTAACCCACTCACTATTTGCGATAAAGTAGATGAATCCCACCTTGAGGAGTTGTTCAATCTCCTCTTTGACAATCTACTTTAATTTAGGATTCAAATGCCACTGTGGTTATCATTTTGGCTTAATGGTAAGGCAGTGTATATTCGGTGCTAGCATATTCTTAGATCTATCCCAGTGAGCTCAAAATATGACTAGGCAAAGGCTACTAACCATTTTTCCATAACCTTTATCAACATTTTCTTTTATTCTATAGCAAGCTTAGCATTAATGATGATCAACATTCCATTTTTTAAGAATACATACTCCATCCTAGCTAGTAGTCTCTTCAGTTCAAGGGACTCTTGTTTAAAATTGTCAAGAATCTCCAGCTCTTCCCAATTGACATCATCATTTGCTCCTTCGAAGAGCTAGTAATGAACTTACTCAAGTTCATCCATACTTGCAACATATTTGTACGTTAGGCCCTTAGTAGGTTCCATGCACAGGTACTACTGCTAGAATCAGCTGTCAGCCATTGGGTGCCTTCTTATTTTGTGGTTGCTGTGTACAAACATCTCTGGATTTTAGCTTCTAGTGCACACTACTTGCATGTAAAGATAGATGTTTGCTGCACTAACCATAACTTCTAGACATAATCGCACCCTGAATCACTGTATGCGATACATGGAACCCTCTTCTTCTCGATCTTTCCAAATTCATTTTCTTTTGATATCTCTAAGGAAAGATCTCTAATTTCCATTTTGGCATCAATGGTGCTTAACCACATCCTTCCCATAATAATTGGGAAGTCCCCCTTACAGTTCTCCACCTTGATTACTGGGAAGTCAACGAGATATGACCACCCACAAACAGTGGTTACGATGTCTTCTACCAGTCCTAATGGAACAATGATAGACTAGTCTGCTACTTCCAACTAGATGTTGCTCTTCTTCAAGGAAGGAAGGTTTCATATTATGTACATCTCATGCAAGATCATATTAATACCAAAACCAAAGTCAAGAAGAGCTTTACAAGGCTCATTCCCATAAATTTGCAAATATACTAGGGGACTCCTGAGATTAGCTAACTTTCTAAGTTGGTTTTTAACTCGAATCTAATTATATACAGCATGGGTCAACATTATATGATGGATTCGAGAGGGATTTTGGTTTGAAGGGGACTCAGATAGAGGTGAGACAGAGGAAGGCGGAGGAGTAGGGTTACCAACCACCGATGCATCTGAGGGCTTTAGTGGACTGTGAGGTCTAAAAAAAAGTCTTTTCTTTGTTTGTGGTTTCAACCTACTTAGTGGGTTGATTGGTTGCAGATTAATCACCCTCATAGCATTCATTTATTGTGGTTGGATAGGTAATTCACCCTGCATGGATGGAGCAGGTGGTAGCTATGCAGGAGGTGGAGGAGTAGGTGCAGGAATAGAAGGTGCATGAGGATAGTAGGTGACATCCCTCCTTAGATAGGGTGATTGGTATATTTCAGGAGGGTAGTGGTGAGGTTGGTAAGTGGCAACATGACCAGAGGAGTCCCTTGAAGAAGAAGGTTGTTGAACATAGTAACAATAAGGATCTAGTTGTCGGTAAGGGTACTACTACCTTGGAGGTGGTAACACCCATGGTTGTGGTTGCTTCCACTGCTAGTACAATTCATAAGGTTGCGATGGAATTCCACTTGGATAGTACTGCTATGGTTGGTATAACTATTAAGGATTGCCTTGTGGATAAGATAATTTTTTGAGTGTTTTCTTTTGTGCAAGTTGTGGATGTAAGGCATACACCCTAGATTCTTGCAAGTCTGACAAAACTGGGCAACATCCCTTAGGATGTTCATACTAACAAACATCACAACCACCATCATCATCTGAGTCACTATCCATAGCCATCTCTATCGTAGTCATTTTACCCTTACCCTTAGATATGGCACATTCAGCTTCCTTACGTCTCTGGCGCTCACGCTCACCACTTTGCTCCTTGGACTCTTCAGCAATTTTTAAGATAACCTAAAACCTATTATCCATGGAGTCGCATAATTATTCAACCTTAGCCATGATTTCAGATTACAATTTCTAGAGTGGTAAGGTTTTCTGATTAGCCACATCATCTCTAGTTAATTCATCCTCACTATCACAAAATTGAACCCCCCCTTTTTTAGATAGAAGGCTCTCTATTGTATTCCTTTACACTTTCTCATTTTCTCAATTCTCCCTCCTCCTTGGCTACCTGCTCAATTAATTTTTCAATCCAACGGGTGCTTAACTCTGTCAATCTCCCTTCGGCAAAGACACCAAGGGTTTTCCTGGTTTTAGACTACAACTTGTCTATGATATGGTGAAGTTGATCAAGCTAAGAGTATCCATGGCTGGGACACCTATGTAACAAAGAGTAGTATCGGCCAATAGCAGCATCTAGGGGCTCATGATTTCCTTGTTTTCACCCTTGAATCTACTTCCTTAAATTGGATACTCGAGAGCATGCTTGATATTTGTCATTGAACAATTCTAACATCATACTCCACTACCTAATTGATTATGATTCCAAGGATTAGTACCAATGTTCTGCCTCCTTTATGAATGTCCTTGGAAATAATTTTAGCTTTTGCTAGTCATTCTCAATATTGTGCAAGGCAAATGCATCTTGGAAGGCTTGGAGATGATTTTTCATATCAGCATCATATCCTCCCTTGAACCGAGGGATGTTGTTCATGTTCAACCTCTTTATTTTGCTATCCTTCACATGCTTTGTTGGAATCCTCACAGCCTCTACAATGTTCAACATGCCCTAAGTGGCAAGTAGAGGTTCATCAAGGCCATGGTGATGGTGCCTACGATGTTCTCTACTATCCCTTCTTTTTTGATGATGGGCCTCTCTAGATTACCCACATCTTTAGTCATGATTGTCCCTATGGTCCCTTTTGTTGTTCTAGTCCCGTCAGTCACCTCCATCATGGTTATTCCTTCTATGGCCATGATCTGAGCTAAATGAAGAAGAAGAAGACAATGATGAAGGGGAAGAAGAAGGAGAACTTGCTCCGTGCTAACACCTATTACCCTTCCTTCGATGCTCGTGACCACAATCATGATCGTGATCTCCTATTTCCCCCTTATCTTGATTTGCCTCTCCAGATCCATTTTTGTCATTATATCCATTTTGACCAAAACCTAGATTATGAATTATGAATTGTAAATTTTGGTTGAGGGCTCCCTGAACAAAGTCAAATAGAGGAGAATCACTAAAGAAGTTGTCACCTCCATCAAATGGGCCAAGTAGAGGTGGAAAAGTGTTTGACCCCTTGCCTTCACAAGTTTGTGTTGGTGCTCTAGCTAATGATACCTTAATCTTTATGCTTCAGTGGGATGATAATCCCTTGAGTTGAGATCTCGCATCTCATATTCTCCATGGAGATGTTAAAGCCTATGTCATGCAAGCATTAGCTGGAGCATTGTTGGAATAGATCAATCAAGTGGCAACACAATGTTGCCTTCCATATCACACCACCATAACAATTCATCTTGATGTAAGATGAAGGTGAAGTTGGGTACATACTCATTGAGATGAGCATATACCACTCGGTATTCCTAAGGCACCTAGACTACCCTAGGTGGAGATGGACTCCTATGAGAAGAAGACATTTTGTGTTAATGAACTTATAGGCAGTGTGTAGTTAAGGTTTAAATTAATTATAATAATAATTTTTGTTTTCGTAAGATTTGACTCTTAGGGTTTGAACAACAACGTTGCTAAATTTCACTTGGTTTAGATAGTACACGTAGAACTATAGTCCTCGGCAATGGTGCCAATGATGAGTGACAAGGTACCCCTACACCCAACCATACAAATCACAGGCATTCATGTGCGATCTGGTCAAATTCTGTAGACTATAATTACTAAGTACACTAGAGCTAAATAGTGCATGTATGTTGTCCATTCGTTGTCTTCCCAGTCCTACTTATGGAATGCAATTGTATGGTTAAGTGTGACTGAGGAGTAAGATTTTTATTATTTTGTGTTTTTATCAAATTAATCTTCTAGAACAAGAATAAAAGAAAGAGTGACTAATTGCTAAGTAAATTATGGTCTAATCTAGCCTAACACAAGTAACCGTTCCCACTTCCCGAATACATCCTAAACTTTGTGTAAACACTACTAGGCTGTCAAACACTAATCGTTTCTGAGCTACCAAGTGTCACACGTATGTTTGAAGGGGTCATGCTTGTGTATTTTAATGAATTTCCTTATTAATCAAAATTAATTGCTGCATGAATAACATTAATGACAATTGCATGAAATCACAATATATAAATGCATAAGAAAGAAAGTCTCAAGTGCTGTAAGGATGACTCAAAGAGTTTGTCTTTATTACCAACATAATGGTGTGTTCAGGTACATCAATGCTTGAAAAAAAATTCATTCACACATAGACCTCCTTTTGTGGGCACTTGGAAAATATTCTAACTCTCAAATGGACAAACTGTAAGAGTCTCGCTACTTGACTACCAAAAACTACTCTCAATTGTGTGCCCAGGGGCTATATTTATAGACTTGGGAGTAACCCTATGATATCAAATGTACGATATCGCATCTTGGGCCATGATATTGCATACCCGATATCATGTACCTGATAGCATGGCCACTCTGATATTAGAGTGTATGAAAACACGATTTATCAACCCATAAGCCATAACCATAACACAACCTCTTCCTTCTATCATGCAACCCATAGCAAGGCTAAAAGCTTCAAAATAGACATCATAGCCCTATGAACAAACCCCACAACCTATGGGGTCATCACAAGGTTTGGATCAAGCTTTTCAAATGATACAAAACCTAACAAAGAAGTTCAAAAGGCTTAAAGCCTCTACCACATAGACTATCAAGATTATAGATTTCTACCAAGATGATCCCATAAGTCTTGTAGTCCCACCCTTGACACTTCCTCTTTGTGTCCCTATTCCCCAATTTAGCAAATATAATGGAGAAGGTGACCCTAATGCTCACCTTATTATCTTTTAATCTGAATGTTTACTCTTGCATCCATGGCCTCATACCATCATGAGGATTTTTTCTATGTCTTTGACTAAGAAAGCACTTGATTAGTATCACACATTACCCAGAGGATCCATATCTTCTTTAGAAGACTTAGTAGCCTAGTTTGTCAACTACTTCAAGTATACCTTGAAGCCTGACATAATCCTTAACTAGCTCATGAAGGTCAAGCAAGGGCCCTTAAAACCCACGCAGAAATTCATTTAGTGATGAAATGAATTGCTAAATGAAATACCAGAGCCTATAGCTGAAGCCCACTTGTTAGCCATATTTAAGAAAGCAATGAATGACTTTATCAAGTCTAAACTCCACTAACTTGATCCATGGTCTCTTAGCCAAGTGTTCTCATAAACTAAAAATATAGAGGATGTTGTGGAGGCCAATCATGATCTAGCCTATATAGCATATAAAAACCAACACACTTGAAGAGATAAAGAAAAGAGCAAACAAAACAACATGACTATAGCAACTGTAACCAAGGAAACAAAGAACATGAATCAAGGGTTGAAGGTCAATCTGCCTAAGGCCCCCATCAATTATTGCAATAATCAACCATTAACCTATGGTGTCACTGCATTGACAATAACTAGACCTAACTTGAAAAGGAAGGATGGGTCCAAATACACTATGTTGCCATTAAAACCATCTAAATTGCTAGACTAACTATTAAGAAGTAGATGCATGCAACACAAAAAAATGACTGAAGTCACTTGAAAGAAGTAAGAGCAGCTATGAGAAATAGCCAAGGATCCCTCTGGAGCAACAAAAGATGATCCACAAATGCCTAGATACTTCATGTTAGACCACTTCTGCCATTATCATCAATTACTTGGTCATGACATAGACTTCTGCCTTACATTGAAGGATTACCTACAAACGATGATAGATAGGGAAGAGCCAGTATTAGATTCTTCTAACCCAATTCTGCCATAAAATCAGTTGATTTATGTCTTCAAAGATCCATTGAATGCTAATGATAGCCCCTATGTTATTTTAGCATTCAACATTGATGATGATCAGAGACCTGCCAGAGAACCATTCATGATTCAAGTATTCCTCTACAATGAAAGGGCTTCTTCAACTTCCCATAGATTAAGATCCCATTTCATTGTACCATCACAAGTGCCTTCAAAAGAACCTTTTATCATCAAAGTCTTCCAACCCAAACAACCATAGCCCAATCAACTACATAACGACCTCCTATGGTGGCCAATGCTACTGCCTCTTCCTCATAACCAATGGCTAGCAACCAAAACAATTTAGCCAAACAAAGGAAGAAGCATAAGCAAAATCCTAGCAACAAGGGAGATAAGCAAATGAAGGCACAAAAGGAAGTGAATCCATTGAAGACCACTCCCATTTTGGCTATACCCATGACCACCTTTGTCCCAACCCCTTCAACCAACAAGTCACAAGAGAACACTAATGCTCATAACCAAAACAACAAGGAAAAGCCACAACAGCCACAACCTAAAACCAAAATTCACATTTTTGAATGCATTGAGAAAGTAAAGCATCATCAGGGTGACAAGGCCATAGCCAACAATAAAAACTTCCTTAATGCAATGGACCAAGTTAGACAATCCCTCAAGAAAAAAAATACAACTTTAAGCTTGTATGACCTAATCATGACTTCCACCACACATCATGAGATACTAGTCAAAATGTTGATCTCCATCCCCATTAATGAGGATATCCTTGCTAATAAGAAATCCATCTATGTATTGATGATTCCTCCTTCACCAAAGGAGGTGAAGTCAACACACATTGTATTTTGCAATAGCAAAATTAAGGTTAATCCCCAAAATGAAAAAGTAACTACAACCCCTATATTCATAACCATATGCATAGGATAGTTAAAATCCATCAAGTGCATGTTGATGATGGAGCCACAACCAATGTCATCCCATGCACCATCATTGAATGCTTAGGCTTAACTGAGTGAATACAACCTACAACCACTGCAGCTCTTTAGTCCTTCAATGGATCAAGAGTTGCCATTAAGGGGTCTATCTCCTTGGATTTTGTAGCCAAGGAGCAATTCCCCACAACCACCAACTTTTTGATGATGGAAGAGATACCAGGGTTCAACTTGATTCTGGAAAGACCTTGGTTGGCTCAATTACAAGCTATGTCCTCTCCCATTCATCAAGAAATTCACCTTTCTTACGAGGGAGGTAAAATCATCATTCATGATGATAACATAGTTCCCCTAGCTATCAATAACATAGACATAGAGTAAGGCTCCAGAGTAGAGCTTCAAGAAGAAGCTCCCAGCCATGAAGAGAAAAAACCCAAGAAAGCCAACAATGATAGTGATAAGCAACAACATACATTATGGGATGAACTCCCTTTTAACATCATAAGCGAAGGGGATATCAAATATAAGCTTGTGAAAAGTAGGCCCTACTCACTCCCTAATCTTGCAAAGATTAGAAAGAATCTGCACAAGTGAAGTTTTCCTTAACCTTCTCATGCCCCTATGACTAGATGCAACGATAGCCATGTAGCCTTGCTTTTCTTATACAATATACTATATCTTTTCATGCATTTGTTGTTCTACTCCATAGCCTATGCATATAACCTATGTTCATTTGCATCTTTACCTATTTGCTACAACCTTTCTTTATTTTTGCTTATGTTATAAACATCACAAAAGCCTTATAAATATATGGTTTTTTTCACAACCCCATTTGCTAATATGTTAAACTGGCATTATGGTCTGCTAAGACCTTAAACTAGCATGATGGCCCACCATGGCCTTAAGCTAGCAAAACTATATAACTTGTGCTCACGATGGCCTAAAACTAGCAAAAGTCCCTTTTATTATTATATCTCTCTTTTCTTAGTCTATTATTACACTGATCAACTATTTAACATTATAACCAAAATGTCAACATAGTCATTTTTAACATTTACAATGCTCACTACTACTATAGATGCATATAACCAAAAATAAAATCAAAATTTAAATTTAAAGTTAAAATGTCCATAACACACATAGCCATGGCCACATTGTATGGCAAGAATGTCAAAGAATAACCATCTATAACATATTCTTGGCTAATCATAGCATCAACATGAAAACAAAAATAAATAGCCAATAAGTTAAACTGAAGAAGGCTACTAACATCTAGAGGAGGAAGTGGTGGGTCATTCCCATCCTCACCACTAGGGCCGCTAATGTGTCTTGAGACCTGGAATACAACAACATATATCCAATTGGTAGCCCATAGCCAAAATCATGACTTAAAACAAAAAATAAAACATAAAATATATCAAACCTATGGAGATTCCAACTCCATTCTTTTTGGGGATAAATGGGGAAGGCATTCCTCCAAATGATGGAGGATTTGGTCCTCTGTCATGTTGACCCAGTCAACATCCCCAAGATTAATGCCAGAGAGAATGCTGGTACTATCTATAGAAGTCCAAGTAGGAGGCTCTTGGGTAGCAACAACTATAGAGGTCTCACTTGCAATAGTGGTAATCTAAAGAGTAAGGGATTGTTCCACCTTGAGAGTACTTTTAAAAAGTTGATAAACACTCTCTACCTAGATCCCCTAGATGAACAACTCTCTCCTACATTATTCAACCGACTCCTCCCTAAGCCACTTTAGGTAGTCCCCATGATCCACCTTGTACTATCGCTTATGGACCTTTTGTATCTTGCCCCACTCCAGGACCCAAGCACAATGATCCTTCCAATCCTCAACCTTATGGGAGATGAGGTCCATCTACATACGTTGTTCCACCATCTCCTGTAGGATTGCTACCATAATTTACCTCTCTAGCTCCCCTGAAGTTTTTATGCATGACATTGCTAGATTAGTAACAATCTCATACAACTTCCAAGGTACACTAGATACATTAGAGGAAAGCTTAGGCAAGGAGTCTATCTCCATGTCTCTATTGGGGATCCCACTCCATAGAATGCACTACACAAGCATAAAATACAACATAAAACATAATGCACAACCTAAGATAGTCATAATGTAAGCAAAGCCTTCAATTGAAGCATAAAACAAAATCATTACCTATCTTAGGTGTAACCTAATGCAACTTATCAATGATGTCCTTAGCCATCCCATGCATGAACTTCACTTTGTCTGGAGTCTCTACCCATGGTTTCACATGGTGCTAGGTAGGTTTTGGAATAATGTATGGGCTCTATGCACCACCATCAAAGTATTGTTAGTATTATACTAACTATACTATGGCATTGTCTAGAACTCTATAAGGTAACATGGGCTTATGGCATTTGCTACTCTCCTTACGATCTTAGCAATTGGCTTGTCAATAATGTATTTGGCAATCAGGCTAGAGTCCTAAGGCAATAGGGTCTTCACAACAACCCTAACTACATCCACAAACAAGTGTGATCATAGCATTACACTGCAATTTCTAAGGAGGTAGGCAAGGAAGTCCCTTACCCTAGGCTGGAACCACAATGAGAGCTCTCCAAAAGGCATGTCATGTGGTGGGGTGGTGGTCTTGGGATGACCAATGTAGCACAAGATACTAACCAGCTCCACTATGATGAGGATAGGCCTCAAAAAGATCCTACATGAAGCAAAACAAAAAACATTATGACCTATTAGAGTTAGCAAATATAAACAAAACATCTAGTCAAAGGTGAAATTAACCTTTGTAAAAATCTCTAAGGTATTTTTTCTAAATTTGTCTAAGCAATTATACAAGAAAACATTATTACAACTATGCATAACCTTACATCATGACCAATTGGAATTTCTTAATAAATTTAGACAAAACTTCCTAAGTCAGAGGTATAAAAAGCTCTTAGATGTTTATCTAAATTAGCTTAAGAAATTCCATAAAAGAATTTTTACCATATTTTATAGCCTTTATAGCCAAAATTTTATAGCCCAAAACTAAGTATTAGTCTAAATTATGCATAAATTTAGAAAAAGCATCTAAGTTATGCATAAATTTGGAAAAAACATGCAAGATATGCATAAATTTAGAAAATAGCATCTAACTTATGCATAAATTTAGAAAAAGCAAGCATAAGTTTAGGAAAAAAAGAACATCTAGATTATGCAAAGCATGCATAAATTTGGAAAAAGCATATAAGCTATGCATAAATTTAAAAAAAGCATCATAAAGTTGGAAAATCATGTAGCCATAGTAAAAGCTTGCTAAAAATAGAAAAAGCTTTTACTCTTCTTAAAAAACAAAATTAAGCATTAGTTTTACATGTTGAAAAAAAAAACATAAGTTATATATATCAAACACCTCCCTTTCCAAATGGGTAGTGTGCTATGACCATAATTTTCCCTTGATTCACATAGCCATAGCAAAAACTTCATCAAACATTCGTTTGTGCTCCGATTTTAGTGATTCTACCACAAAAAGAATCTTAGAATTATGAAACTTACAACTGTGATCATTAGAATTAAAAAATTATAGCCATATATCCATAAAACATGAAAGAATTTAGCCAAAACTGTAGCTGTTAACATTAACCCCTTTTTGCGCAAGGTTGGTAAAAAATTCACATAAAATTTGTTTCAGCTCCAAATACAGTGATTATACCACTGTTTGAAAGCTTAAATTAAGCCCTATATATCCATGTTTAGAAAAATTTCAAAACCATTCCCATTTATGTAGGAAAACTTTGTCAATTTGGACAATAATCGGAAAATGCAACAAACATCCTTATTACACATGCTTAGTAAAAACTTTGTAGAAATTTTGTTTTAAGTCCAATTGGAATGATTCCACCTCCATTGGAAATCTAAAGCTAAAGCCTACTCAGTAATAACTAGAAAATAGTCATAACCTTTGCCATTTCTTTAGAAAAAATTTGCAAAATTACATGAGATTACAAAAGTAACATAAACAACCTAACTACGTAATGTTAGGAAAACAACCATAACTTGATCGTTATGAGTCTAAATTAAATGAGAAAACATCCATTAGAAATCCTAAACAAAGAGCTAAGAACCCATAATATTAAATTTCACAATGTATAGCTATTTTCCTAAGAAAAAATGCATAACATTGCTTGTTTTTTCATGCCAAAACATCAAAAACCTCAAAACCTAGATTTCATATAGCCATGGAAACAATCGAAATAGCCAAAACCATTGAAACCAAAATAATGCATTAGGATTTTTTTGAAATTTAATTTTAAAAAATCCTAAGGCCTAGATCTAAAAAAATGGCCACACCATAAAATTTTGGGAAAAAAGCATGAAAAAACAAGTCCTATTTTCAAAATCAAATCTACAAAAGTTAAGGCAACAAGGTGACCATGGATCCATGTGGAAATGGAAAAAATAGGAGGTGAGACTTCATTACAATTTTTTTTTAATCCCTCCACTATAGTAGATCTTTAAAAAATGACCTTAACACATAGAAAGCAAAAACTAGAAAAAACCATAGAAAACAAAGGCAAAAATAGGTAGAACTACCTACCTTGGAGCAGCAACAGAAGAAGGTTGGATGGATATGGACCTAGGTACTTCTTCTAGCTCCCAAGCATGTTCATCCACCATCTAGATCATAGGGTTTTGGCTCTTTTCCCCTTGTTTCTTTGGTGCCATGACAGGCTCAACACTAGGAATAACTAAAAACTGAGAAGGTTGGAGGATCAACACTGGCTATAAGGAAGATGGGAGGCTTCCACACTAGAAATTGGTTGCTGCTACCATAGGAACCTCTAACAAAGCTCTTCTCCAATGCACTATTATTGTAGAATGATAGTTGTGATTCAAACTTGCAAAAATTAACATATAAAACTCATCTAAAACCTAAACGCACACCTTGAAACCCCAGCTACTAATTCAGTGCATCATAACTCCAAGTGCACTGAAGTGTAAAGGGTGGAAAGTCTAGTTCACATTAATTTTAGATGGGAAACAACTTCATTTTAAAAAAATTTAAATTCCTAGATTGCAGGCCCCATGTTGTACCTTCTCTCTTAACCAAAAATTGCATCAACATTGAGATCTTTTCTAATTCAACACTTAAAACCTTATGGCAACCTTAACCCCCATGCATCCATGTTGGGGATACCATGCCCAATGTGGAAAAATGACTCTTATTTTTCAAATTCATTAAAATACAAACCTACCTTTTTCAACCCTAGATTCCCAAAAGTGGATGAGACATGAACAAAGCTAGACACCATGGGTTTCCATGCTGGGGCAGTAGTGCCTAATGTAGAAGAAGGGGAGTAACACCCACTCTTATCCTTGAACACCAATCTAGCATAATTGTAACCCCAACAAGGACCCCACATGATCTAGAACCCCTCCAAGCATCTCTGGTAGCCTCGGAACCCCACCAAACCTAGTCAAAGTTAGTCGAAATATGGTATTTGGTGTTTTTCATGCAGGGGAAGGCTTCTTCCATGCTAAGCCTCTCACCCTCAACATGGATAGATGAGGGAAAGCCAAAAATGACCTAAATCGATTGCCTAATGATCATTTCTTGATGCTAAGTGATCCCTAGATCTTGCTAGAATTGTCTAGAGCTTTCGAAAGCCACAAAAGTGATCAAATATGGTACAAAGCTACCATCCCCCTCTCATCCACATTGGGGCCACCATGCTCACCATGGACAAAAGGGGAGAGCTTAAATGAGGTACTTAGAAGCCTTCAAATTATCAAATGTTGACACCCAACATTGACCATTAACATTGGCAACCCCAGAGGTTGACATGCATGGTTGATTGGCTATCGATTTGGCCTAGATTTGACTTTCTTCATTGAGGGAGACTTGTTCCACACTATGATTCTTTTCAAATTCAAAGGAGGAAGCTAATCTAGATGAAGAGGATGAAGGACTATCACCACCATGGTGTCTACCACTTCCTCTCCATTTTTCATAACCATGGAACTCACCATTATTAGAATCTAGATTTTTTATCATTGATTTAGGATTTGGGTTTAGCTTCTCTTCACCAGAGTCAAGAGGTTGAGAGTCTACATGTTAAGAACCCTTAGAAAGAGGTTCCTCATTATCCTTTTGATCTAGCAAGAACAAGGGGTTAGTGAACCATTTCCCCTTCATGGCTTTGTGGTGCTTTTCATGTTGCCAATCTCATTTGCATTATGTCTTAGTGGGATGGTAGTCCTAAACGTTATGATCTTTCATAATGTACTCTCTGTGAAGCTTCTTAATGCCTAACCCTGTAAGAGTTTGGAGTAGCATCTTTGGAACAAATCAATTAGGTGGCAATACAGTGTTCCCCTCCATGTCTTGCCACCTAATTTGTTCATCCTGATGAAGGATGTAAGTGAAATTGGATACAAACTCATTAGGATGAGTGTACACCACTCTGTATTTTTGTGGTACTATTGACCTAGAATCGTCTTGCCTATGAGAAGAAGAAGATATTTTTGTTAGAAACAATTTCTTAGTGTGCTTATAGTATATTTTGATTAATTAGTATGATTTAACTTTGTCAAGTTTGTTTTAGTGATGTTGAGTAATTTTCACTAATTCTAGATTGATAGCACACGGTATTAGCTAAAAATCCCTAGCAATGGCACCAATGATGAGTGGCAAGGTACCCCTACATCCAACCATATGAATCACTAAGGTGTTCATGCATGATCTGGTCAAATTCTATGGATTTCTAGTGTTCTTGTACACAAGATTCAATCAAGAAGGTGAATCTAATCATGGAATGATCATTGTCTTCCCAACTACACTTGTAAAGCTCAGTTGTATGGTTAAGTGCAATTGAGGTACATGATTTTTATTATTTTATATTTTTTTTTACCTAAGGTTGGTAATAAATTAAAAATAAATTGATCAACTAATTTAATTGCAAATTAATAACTAACTATCCTAACATAAGCATCTAGTCCCACTTTTCGTACACATCCTGAACACATACAACACTATTGGGCGACCAAGCGTTAAGCACTATTGGGATTACAAATGTTATACATCTGCTCGAAGTGGCCATACTTATGTGTGCTAGTCTATTTAGCTTAATTAGTGGAAATAATAAATGCATAAATAATTCATTAAGCTAGTCTAAGTGCTGCAAGGTTTATCAAAAAGCTTGTCTTTATTACCACACACACTATGGTGCCCAGGTACAATAGTGCTCGAATAAAGATTCATACACTCCTTAACTCTTGCTATGAGCACTTAGAAAATTATTCTATCTCTTATGGAAACAAAATGCAAGAATTTCATTAGCAACTGAAATTGTAACCTTCATTAACATGGTTGGGGTGTTGTAATTATAGACCTACTAGGATGCCACATTGATGGATACACGTCAACGTGGAAAACCCTATGTCAATGGGGTTGCATCGATGGAACCCCATCAATGCAACTGACTAAAGACACTTCATAAAATATGCTAATCCCATTTACTTATAAGTAATTATATTCCTTTATTTATGTATAAAAAAAGAAAATATATGTGTGATCATGTATGTTTATTTGGTTTCTATAAAATTAACCCACATGAATTATGACTAGAAGCCATTTAGGCCCTAGGATTAGCAATTCACCTAAACTCATAGTTAGTAATTAGGTGGATGATGCATTTGATTGGTGTGCATTGTGTAAAGCATGCTATATTTTTAGGGATCATTCTAATTATAATAAATTCATCCTGATACCTTGAATGGATGGGTTGCATTATCTATGTATTTTGCATACACCTTAGCCTAGATGTAAAGATAAGCACCACTATCTAATCCTACCTATACATATGCTTACTTTAGCTTAATATCTTGAGTCATTGGACCTAAGGAGGTTGAGTTGGATAACACCTGAAGGTTTTCAATAATGTAGATGTCATTCGTAAGTGTGTATCCACCTCATATAGAATCGCTAGCCACCTATCTTGAGGGTATATTGAGGTGTAGTCTAAAAATGATGGTTGAGAAAATCCTTGTTTATGTAGTTTAAAACCCAAAAATAATCCAACTCATAGTCAAATGATGATCGGCTTCTTCAAGTTAGATGGTCTTCAATGTGGAAATTTAGCATCACATTGCATGGGCAAAGTTGTTAATGCCTATATTTTTTATTCCCAACCTTTGTTTGGAGCCTATTATAGATCAAATGATCTTGTATGGTGGAAACATAGTGGAAGACTAAGAGTACATCCAACCACATCCATTGGTGCTACTTGTAAAATAAAACTTGAAACTAGTAAGTCACACAAATGTTTGATGTTTTCTAGCTTTGTAAGTGATGTGGAGTATTAGCAAGCACCTTGAACAAAGCTAGTTTTTAAGGTATCATAATACTACTAAAGATAGATGATATGCAATAGGCATCTATCCTTAGGATTATGAGAAGTGGTAAGGTCTCATCCTATTAATAACTTGTTAAGTCTAATGAGGGAAGGAGGAAGTAATCATCCCATCATTATGAGACACATTCTTATTAGTTGCTAATGTAAGTATGAACACATGTTTTTAGAGGATTGGAAAGAAAAAAAATTATATTGATTTTTAAAGGATGATTATTAAGGGTTTTGTAGAGCGAGAGAGAATAGTTATTATATTCAAATAAAAGGGAAAAAACACCTTATATTCAAAGACTTTCCACTTAGTTTCCATAATAGCAATTGACACTAGCTACCTTAGAAGCCCGCATGCATAGCTAAAAATAATGGAAAATGGGAAAAAGCATGGTTAACTAGTTTCTTAATGCTGGAAATCACTTCTTCCACTTAGCTAAAAAAAATTATTATATTCAAATAAAAAAGGAAAAAACACAATATATCGAGAAATGATTTAAGCATCTTGGACAATCTTCTTGGGCATGTCCTAATTAGTTAAAGGTAGAAGTTGTAAGATATTGATCTTCAAAATAGGTAAAAGTTGTATGATCTTGATATTTGACATGTCAAATTTGTCTACAATTATAATAAATAATTGATAGTTCATATGGACAAGATTGGAGTGAGTCTAGTGTATACTTATTTGAAACTCTTGCTCAAATATATTCCAATCCAAATATAGTTTTATAAATCTTGCTTGTTCTATATCATTTTTTTATGCATCCACCAATATTGTGCCAAACATTTGAGTTGGTGAATAGCCAATTGAGTACACTCATAAGAATTACAACCCAAGACTTGATACAACATCTTTATGCCTCCAATCCATTCTACAACTATATAGGAATTATCATATCCCATAAAGTTTGAGAGGTTAAAACTATAGGATTTGGCTAGCAACTCTAGACTAGGTATCAATGGATTTTGTTAAAGATTTCTATTTACTAAAGATGTTTGAAGCTGATGAGTGACAAGGTACCTCTATGCCCAACCATACAAATCACTAAGGTGTTCACATGTGATCCGATTAAATTTCATGGACCTATAGTTCTCCAATGCACTAATTCTCTAGGAAGTGAAATGGACATTCATGAGTGGCAAGGTACCCCTATGCCAAACCATATGAATCATAGGTGTTCACGTGCAATCTGGTTGAATTCCACAGACTATAATTACTAAGTACACTAGAGCTAAACAGTGCATGCACGTTGTTTCTTCATTGTCTTCCTAGTTCCACTTGTGGAATGCAATTGTATGGTTAAGTGTGACTGAGATGTAATATTTTTATTATTTTATGTTTTTATCAAATTACTCACCTAGAAAAAGAATAAAGTAAGAGTGATTAATTGTTAAGTAAACTACAGTCTAATCTAGCCTAACACAAGTAACCATTCCCACTTCCCAAACACATCCTGAACTTTGTGTAAACACTGCTGGGTTGTCAAACGCTAATCGTTTCTAAGCTACCAAGTGTCACACGTATGTTCGAAGGGGTTATGCTTGTGTATCTTAATGAGTTGCTTAATTAATCAAAGGTAATTACTGCATAAATAATGTTTATGTAAATTGCATAAAAATATAAATGGATAAGAAAGAAAGTCTCAAGTGCTGCAAGGATAAATTAAAGAGTTCATCTTTATTGCCAACACAATGGTGTGTTCAGGCACATCATTGCTTGAATAAATATCTGTTTACACTTATAAATTCTGCTACAGGCACTTGGAAATTATTCTAACTCTCAAATGAACAAATTGCAAGAGTTTCACTACTTGACTACCAAAAAATTACTCCTAATTATGCACCTGGGCACTGTATTATAGACCTGGGAGTAACTCTACGATATTGAATGTAAGATATTGCATCTTGGGCCATAATATCGCATACTCGATATCGTGTACCTGTTATCACAGCCATCTTGATATTGGAGCATTGAAAAACATGATTTATCATACCCCCACGACTGAATGAAAACTCATCCTCGAGTACAGAAGAAGAGAAACAAGTCCTTTATAAAATATATTAGGGGATGTGGACTTATTTGACTAACATGTAAAGTGACATAGAGAAAACAGACAAATACAAAAGTGCCTGAGCATACAATATACAATTGTGTACAAAATTGGGTGTTCATGACAATAGGAAAGAGCACTAACGAATCCAAAGGACATCCAACCCCTCTTGGCAAAAGAAGAATGAGGGAGAGGTAGAAGAGATCTAGCAGTTATGAACAATCTCTTGTAAGTGATATGGTTGCATCCTCCTTGGTGAAGATAGTCCTACTTCTAGTCCATGCTTTCCACTACAATCACAACAAAACCAAGGATTAGTATATATATATTGCAATAGATAATGGCTAAATACCTTGTCTTGTTGGTGATTCTAGTTAGCCACGTTGTGATTCTGATAGATTGGTTGCTTGATATTATTAGTGGAAAGACTGATGAATGGGTTAAGTAAGAGAAGAGATCCATACAATTCAGAAAAAGCTTAACACAAGGAATACTAGAAAGAGGGTATTCACAACAATAAAAAGGAGTTCATTATAAACAATTCTGAAGGTATGTACAATTGGATGACATGGATGGGTTAAATAAAAAGAATTTGATTATAACAATGTCTAAGGGTAAAGAACTTAACTTAACCAAACTAAAAGATATGCAAGTGGGTCCTCCCCAAAGTAGACACAGGCCATTTATGCCCTTGCATAACTTCAAACCAAAGAGTCTGTGGGCACCATGGATGATTAATGGTTACAGAAAGTTAAGTACAAAAACCCAAAAGTAACTGACTGAGAAACCCAACACATCAAACTAGAACATTGAATCAAAACATGAAACTAGTAGTGAGGCGAGGCATGAAAAGCATAGATGGATAATAGAGAGAATGGAATGGAGTTCCTAATTATGGTCATATGCAGTCCCTTATGGAGTTTATGATTAAATGACTTGGTAAGATCCATCCTCAGTCCAAATCAAAATCAATCACTTTCAGTGTCTTCGCATCGACATTCTAAGGCTAGTCCATCCCTTGAGACATAAGAATGCTCCAACAAAACAACCACCATTCCAAATTGGAGTGAAGGTAGGAAGTGAGAAAGGGCCTTATTTAGAGGAGATAAGACAAGTCTCATAACCAGTGCTTGTAGCCCTTTTATTTAGTCTAAGGGGTCTGCTTTGAATTCCCATGGTTTTTTTTGGATGGGAACCACACCATGCAAAGACCCATGTGTTTTTCACATTTATTTTGTCCAAGGGGTGTGCTTTGAATCCTCATATTTTTCTCTCTTTTTTTGTGATGAGGACCACACCATGCAAGGACTTATTTGACTTCCTATTATGAAATGATGTGGAAAAGTGATAAGTTTACGAGAACACTCCTACACACAGGAAAATAGAAAAGCATGAAGAATACTACATTCCTTTGAAGCCACATCCTATCCAAACCTTTGATTCCTTCCCAATTTTGGAAACTACACAAGTCACCAATTTATTAAAGTTGCATTAATGAAGAAGAGACTACACGCTTCCAAAACCAGCAAAAACCATAGAGTATGTGGATGCGTGGATGATGTGGACTCACTGCTTATTACATGAAAAGATACCATGTCCCAGTCATCAGTAACGACATTCAAAGTCAAAAACCATACATCAACAATCAAATTACAAATCAAGCATACCACCATCGAGTCATGCATTACCATTGTACCTACCACCTTATTAGAAGAAAAAGTAGAAAAACACACTAAACACAAGCAAACATAAAAGAAAATAAAAGAGTAGGTAATAAATATTGAATATATTAATGATGGTGTAAAACAAAATCTAAGAAAAGATTAATAACCTAAAAACAAGGATGTAAAAGAAAGTTGTAAAATCAAAAATGTGTAAAACAAAAAAGTCAAAAGGAGACATGAAAAGTGTTAGTATGAATGGCCATTTCCCCCACAACTAAGTTGGAAGGGAGAGATCTAAAAGATTGAGCATGGTTGTCCATCTGGTGAGGTGTTTATTAAGTTGGTTGGCTTGGGCTCATGGAAAGATTTTATTTGTTGAATGTTAACTAATTATTTCTTATATGGGCTATCAGGTTTGTAGATGATCATGTTCCCAGATGGAAAAGTCTCATCTATGATGTAAGGTCCTTCTCACAATGTTTGAAATTTGGTTTGTTGGGGTACATGTGCAGGATTCTAATAGAGAACCTTGTCTCTTGGTTGAAGCTTGACTTTTCTTATTTTGAGGTCATGGCATTTCTTATTGAATGCCTTATGCATTTCATTGGATGACAAGGCCAGTAATTGATTTTTTCTAGCAAGTTAAGGTTCATTAATCATTCTTTCTGTGCTAGACTTAGATTTAGGTCGAGGTCACATGTTGTAAAGAGTGTACAAAGCTTGGATTGGATAGGCAATGTTGGTAGTTTTCTGTACACAAGCTCATAGGGAGAATAACCTATGAGAAGCTTCCATGTGGAGCAATAGGCCCAAAGGCATCATTTAATCTAGTGCTCTAGTCCCTTCGATATTTGCTAATGGTATGTGTTAGGATTTTTGTAATCTCCTGATTAGTAACCTCAACTTGACCATTGGCTTGGGGGTGGTATGGTGTTGTGAGTTTATGTTCAACCCCCAAGCGTTGCATTAGTTTCCAGAAAGTGACACCTATAAAATGAGTTCCATTATCAGAAATTAACACACGAGGTACACCAAACCTATTTACAATGTTTTGTTGTACAAATTGAGCAGCAATGGTGGATGTACAGTTGGTGACAGCTACTACTTCTACCCACTTGGTACAATAGTCAACTATGACTATTATATATGCCTTTCCATTTGATAAAGGTGCTATGGGACCCATAAAGTCAATGCCCCAAATATTGAATGGCTCAAGAGGTTGTATCCATTGTTGTGGCCCCTCCATTCAAGCTGTCATTCCACCATCCCTCTGGCAATAATCACAAGCACAGATAAATTGGTGTGCATCCTTGAAGATTGTTGGCCAATAATATCTTGCCATGACGATTTTTATGGTTATGCATCTCCGCGCATAATGGCCCCCATAAGGACCTTCGTGAGAATCCTAGAGAACATGTAATTGATCCGTATCAGGGACATACCAATGTACCAGGCCATCGGGACAAACTTTGTAAAGATTTCCATTAATCTCTATAAAATGCTTGACCTAGTGAAGAAACTGTTGTTTCTTTCTAGTGTCTAACCCTTGGGATAGTTCTTGCTTGAGCAAATAAGTGAGGATGGTGTCATACCATTTTGGTTCATTAGGCATTTGTGCATTAATAGCACCTACAAGGAGAGATTCATCAAGGAATTGATTAGATAAAGGACTCTCTTTCTCCTTGTCGTCCCATCTTAGTCACGATAAGTGATCCGTGACCACATTCTCCACATCCTTTTGATCTACCATCGTGAGATCAAATTCCTATAAAATCACAAGCCACCATATGACACACGGGCTCATTATTCGTTTGTTCATTAGAAATCTAATGGAACTATGATCTGTGTGCACAAACACTTTGTAGCCAAGCACATAGAGCCTGAACTTCTCTAAACTGAACACCACTACCAATAACTCCTTTTCTTTGCACTTGCATAGTTTAGTTGTGCACTTGCATTGCTCCGACTTACATAGTGAATATAATCTGGACGTTTTTGATCATCCATCTATATAAGCACTGCCCCCAAAGCATAATTTGATGCATCGATCATCACATGAAATAGTCTGGACCAATTTGGTGCTTGAAGAATGGGGGTTTCAACAAGCTTTTACTTCAATTGTTGAAATGCTGCTTCACATGCAAGGATCTAGACGAACGATGCATCCTTCTTTGTCAATTCTACCAATGGCTTGGCAATTTTGGAAAAACTCTTGATGAAGCGCTGATAGCAGCTAGTATGACCAAGGAATGTTCACACTTCTTTGAATATTTTTAGGGTCCACCTCGATTCTTACTTTTGAAATGCGATGACCCAAGACTATGCCTTTCTGGACTATAAGACGACTCTTTTGCCAATTGAGCCGAAGGTTTGTTTCAACACATCTCTTTAACACCTACTCAAGATGGTCCAGGACTTGCTCCAATGTAACTTCGTAGGTAGAAAAATCATCCATAAAGACTTCTACCCCACTACTAAGCTATTGTTGGAAAATGCTGAGAACTAATCATTGAAATGTGGCTAGGGCATTACGTAGACCAAATGGCATCTAACAATAAGCAAAAGTCCCCTAAGGACTTGTGAAAGTTATCTTTGTTTGGTTCTCTGGTGTAATTTGAATTTGGTTATAGCCACTATAACCATCCAAAAAACTATAATAGTAGTGCCTAGAAATGGTGTCCAGCACTTGGTTGACAAAAGACAATGAAAAATGATCCTTGAAAGTTGCCATGTTGAGCAACCGGAAATTAATGCACATCCACCATTTGCCTTCTTTCTTTGGTGATCATGAGTGGACTGACCCACTCACAATCTACGACAGGATAGATGAATCCTACTTTGATGAATTGTTTAATCACCTCTTTGATGATTTGTTTTAACTTGGGATTCAAATGTCACTATGGTTGTTATTTTGTCTTGATGGCAAGGTTGGTGTATATTCGGTGCTGACGTATTCTTGGATCTATCCTAGTAAGTTTGGAATATGACCAGGCAAAGGTTGCCAACCATTTTTCCACAACTTTTATGAACCTTTTCTTTTGTTTTGTAGCAAGCTTGGCATTAATAATAATACCGACCTCCCATTTTTCAAAAATACGTACTCCATTTCAACCAGTAGTGTCTTCTATTCAAGAGGCTCTTATTTAAAATTATCAGGAATTTCTAGCTCACCCCAATTGACATCATCATTTGCTCCTTCAAAGAGTTGGTGATGAACTTACTTGAGTTCATCTATACTTGCAACATATTTGTACATTAGGCCCTCAATAGGTTCCATGCATAATGTACTACTGCTAGCATTAAATGTCAGCCATTGGGTGCCCTCTTGTTTTGTGGCTACTGTGTACAGACATCTCTGGATCTCAGCTTCTGGTGCACACTGCTTGCATGTAGAGATAGATGTTTGCTTTATTGACTATAACTTCTGCACACAATGGCACCCCGAATCATTGTATGCGATACATGGAACTCTCTTCTTCTTGATCTTCCCAAACTCATTTTCTTTTGATATTTCTAAGGAAAGATCTCTAATGCCCATTTTGGCATCAACAATACTTAGCCATGCCCTTCCCATAATAATTGGAAAGTCCCCCTTGCAGTTCTCCACTTTGATCACTAGGACATCAGTAGGATATGACCACCCACAAATAGTGGTGACAATGTCCTCAACCAATCCCAATGGAACAATGATGGACTAGTCCACCAATTCCAGCTGAATGTTGCTCTTCTTCAAGGGAGGAAGGTTCCACATTATGTACATCTCATGTGAAATCAAATTAACATTGGAACCAGAGTCAAGAAGAGCTTTACAAGGCTCATTCCTGGCAATTTGCAAGTAAACTAAGCGACTCCCTAGATCAGCTAATTTTATAGGCAGGTGATGAAGTGTCAAAAGTCAATGCGTCGACTAGGCCATGTATACAAGGTCGCGTATACGCGGCCATGTCGACGCAGGCTCGTCAACGTAGCCACCCTGTGTCAACGGGGCCTTGTTTATGTAGCCCCCCTTCCCGACCTATAAATATGAGGGCCTTCCCTCTCATTTAGGCATCTTTTTGAGTAGTGATAGCGAAGCTCTTGCAGTTTTCTCCCACAAGAGATAGAATATTTTCCAAGTGCCCGTAGCAGGTGTAAGAAAAGTGATCAGATCTTTATTTGAGCGTTGATGTATCTGAGCCCATTGGCATGAAGACAATAAAGACGAACTGTTCAAGCATACCTTGTAGCATTTGGATTTAGTTATTTTATGTATTAATAGTTTAATATGTTTATGCTTCATTAATTACTTGTTGCTTTAATAGTTTAATGCGTTTATGCTTTATTAGTTACTTGTCGATTATTTATGTTTTCATTATTATAATTTCAATCGTTAATGTTCATTTGTAGTTCGTAAAAGACATAAGTACGACCATCTCAAACGTAATCCAAACACTTGGTAAGCCCAGTGGCGCTTAACGTCTAGTAACCCAGTAGTGTTAGGAAATGCTCAGAACGTGCTCGAAAGATGGGACCAGATACTTATGCTAAGAGTAGTTAGAATACAAACTAGGATAATTAGAGATTAGATAATAGTTTATTCATTACTTTCCATACCTTAATTAGCCACCGAAAAGATAATTAAAAATATATAAAAATCATTAGCCTTAGTCTCACTTAACCATCGTAATAGAACTTCACAAGTGAGATTAGGATGACAACGACTGTTCTAACCCAAGGTTTCACTAGTTAGAAGTCTAGTGCATGTTAAGTGCTTACACTCTACGGATTTCGACCGAGTCGTGCATGAACGCTCATGATTCGTATGGTTAGGCATAGGGGTACCTAGCTACTTATCATTGGTGCCGTTGCCGGGGACTGTTAGTCTTACATGCATCATCTGACTTTAGTGAACTTATCATTTAAGTCATTGGAACGAACCCATGATAGAATTATTTTCACACGCTAGGCGAATTTAAGTTAAGTAATTAAGGTACACTGGTTATATGGACCATCTGAAGTCCAATATGTCTTCTCACAAGAGGGAGGTATTTGAACCACTGATGCCACAAGAATGTCGGGTGGTGTACAAACATCCCAATGAATATGTCCCTGATTTCACATTCATCCTACATCAGGATGAGCATCTTCGATGGCGAGACATGGAGGGTAGCATTGTGCTACCACCTGACTAAGCTGCTCCTAGGATGCTATATCACAATCTGGCCAGATTAGGCATCAGGGATCGAGTGGCGGAGTATGTCATGGAGGACCATGACTACCGGGACTATCGTCCCATAGAAGCTCAATGGACAAGAGATCAACAACAAGCTGAGAGATATGAACAATAGAAGGGGAAACATTTTAGTAACCCCTTATTCTCACAAGGGCCACAAGATGATGGAGATCCTGTATTTCATGATATTCATTCGACCGAACTTCCCCTGGGGCCGCAGATCCTCCAGTCAGTCATTCAGAACAAACCTCCAAGTGACCACGATCCTCACGGGGATGACGGGTCACGAAGCAAAGCTAGAGGAGATGACCATGGCCGTTGCCAAGGTAGATGGGGAGATCGATGCCGAAGTAGTGCCGATGCCTCTCCTTCTTATCTATCCTCCCCATCTCCTTCACCTTCATCCAGCTTAGGCTCTAAGCATCACAAGGGAAGGTTGGAGAGAAAGGACGGTGGTGGGTAGGTTCGAAGGGGGCAACGTGAGGGAGCACACGACCAATCATGTGGCCCTCGCTAGCATGAAAGAAGGGATAGCAGAAATTGTCACAGAACTCATAGTCTCCAATAGAACTATGATTCAAACGAGCTGTTGTTAGCTACTCGGAGCATGCTCCAAATTGCAAAGGCAGTTCATATTCCAAGTAGGCACATGAAGGACAGTTGGATCAAGTGTGTTGACATGAAAAACATCCCTATATTTGAAGGGGGATACAACTGTGATCCGTAGACCCACCTGCAGGCATTCCATGATGCATGCACCCTGCAAAATATTGATAATAATTGGCAATGGTTGAAGCTATTCCCTTGTACACTCATCAAAGAAGCTGAAAGTTGGTACCAGTCCTTAGAGTTGGAATCAATCAAAAGATGGGGTACGATGCTTGAAATCTTTAATGACAAATATCAAATGTACTCCAGAGTGGTGAATCTGAGATGGAAGATCCAAGTTTGGAAACAAGGAAATCATGAACCCTTGGATGCTGCCATGAGCAGGTATTACTCACTGTTGCATTGGTGCCCTAGTCATGGTTACTCTTAGCGGGCACAGCTTCACCACATTATTGATGGGCTCCTTTTCGAAACACGAAAGACCCTTGGTGTGTATGACAAGGGAGAGTTGTCAGAGCTAAGGGCCCATCAGTTGCAGTGCCTCATTGATCAGGTGGCCAAAGAGGAAGAAGAACTCAAAAAAAAGGAGAGTGCTGAAGAATTCAACCAGGACCCTCCCCTTAGAAAGAGGGGGGTCTGATTTTGTGATGAGGACGAAGAATCACCACTGGAAGTAGTGGTGAATTGGAAGACTTTGCTGTTACAAAAGTTTGCATCTGAAATCTCGGCAAAGGTGGATAAAATGTGGGACTCTTTGGATGAGAAATTCCAAAGTGTATTGAAGATTTCAGAAGAGTCCAAAGAACAGGGTAGTGACCGTGATTGGCGCAGGAACAAGGGAGCTGAACATACCCAACACAAAGGTAAGGGAAAAGTTGTTGTAGTAGAACAGGTTGCAGACTCTGACATCGAGGAGGATGATGGATGTGGCATATGCCAATATGAACATCCCAAGGGATGTTGTCATGTGGTGTTCCACCTTCAAGAGTCTGGGGTCTATGCCTTGAACCCTCGTTTGGCGTAGTGGCAGACACCCCGAAGGTTGCCTTATCCACAAGGCAACCCCAGGTGATTCCACTAGCAGCAGCAAGGATACTATCCAAGTGGAACGCCTCCGCAACTGTATGAGTATTTCCAACAGTGGCAGCACCCACAAGTGTGGGGGATGCCACCTCCAAGGCAGCAGTACCCTTACAAGCAGCCAGATCCTTATGGGTACTATGTTTAGTAACCGGTCTCTCCAAGAAACTCTTCCAATCATGCGGCCTTTCCTAGTTACTACCACCCCCCTAAAATTTTAGACATCCATCTCCATCACCCAGGGGGACAAATCCACATCACTTCTACCCTCCGTCAGCTTCTTCTGCCACTCCTCCACATCATCCCTCTCAATTGCCACCTGCTCCATCCATGTAGGGAGAAATACCGCCACAGCCACAACAACAAAATGCTACGAGGGTTGTTAACTTACAACTGACACGTAGGTCAAGTGGACCAGAACCCAAGCCACGCAAACGTCCTTTCTTCTGGCCCAATAATCTGAACACAACCTCACCTAAGCCTGTGGCCAGTGCCTCAGAAACCTACCAACGCCTCTACCATAATACCACCCGAGCAGTCCTCCACTCTACCACACTCCAACATCAAGAGAATCATGCTCACACATGCTATGACCAACTGGATTAGAGCTGGTTCTCTTCCCCGAAAATTGACAGATCCAGGAAGCCCCCTCATATATCTTCAGGTGGCTGGGAATGAGCCGTGCAAAGCTCTTCTAGACTCAAGGTTAGGGATTAATCTAATCTCTCATGACATGTACAAGAACTCGAACCTGCCCCACTAAAGAAGAGCAACATTCGGCTCGAGTTAGCAGACTAATCCATCACCGTTCCTTTGGGTTTGGTGTAGGACATTGTGACCACCGTCTGTGGGTGGTCCTACCCTACTGATTTCCTGGTCATCCGTGTTGAAAACTATAAGGGGAACTTCCCAATCATCATGGGAAGATCCTGGCTACGCACAGTGGATGCATGACTAGGACTCCGAGATATGTCCCTAAAAATTTCAAAGGAAAATCCTTTCGGGAAGATCGAGAAGAAAAGAGTTCCATGCATCACGTACAATGACTCAGGGTGTAACTGTGTGCAGCAGCTATGGTCCGCTAAGCGGACATCCATTCAAGAATGCAGTCAGTGTACCAAGGAATCCCCAATTCAACAGTGCCTGTACACAGCAGCCACTAACTAAGAGGGCACCCAGTGGCTGACAGCTGATCCTGCTAGCAGCATAATATGCATGGAACCTTCTTAGGGGCTAGTGCAATCCTATATTGACAGCATGGATGTGATGGAGTAGATTCGTCAACAGACCTCCATCGTTTATGACTTTGATGATTGGGGAAAGCTAGAGATCATTGAGAGCTTCAAGCAAGAGCCTCTTGAGCTAAAATCCCTACCGGCTCACTTAGAGTATGCATTCTTGCAAAATGGTAAGCCGGTAATTATCAATGCTGCCCTTGCTCTTGGACAAAAAAAAGAAGTTGCTGGTGATGGTAAACAAATGGGTTACTACATTCGCGTCGTCCTATTCTGAGCTGACTAGAGTTGATCTTAGGATCTGCCAGCACCGGGTCTACCTTGATCCTTCCATGAAGCCACGGCGACAGCCACAAAGACGGTTGAATCCCAAGTTGAAGCAGGTAGTGAAGGATGAAATTGAACAACTACTTAAGGTGGGATTCATCTATTCAGTCGCCGATAGCGAATGGGTTAGCCCACTCGTTATCATACCCAAGAAAGGTGGCAAGTGGAGGGTCTGTATCGATTTTCGGTTGCTCAACATGGCAACTTTCAAGGGCCACTTTCCGTTCCCATTTGTGAAGCAGGTGTTGGACACAATCGCAGGACACCAATTTTACAGCTTTTTGGATGGTTACAGTGGTTATAACCATATCCAAATCGCACAAGAGGACCAAGCCAAAACTACTTTCACAAGTCCATGGAGGAACTTTGCATATAAGAAGATGCCCTTTGGCCTATGCAATGCGCTCGCAACTTTCCAACACCTTGACCTGAGCATTTTCCAGCAACAAATCGGTAATGGTGTAGAAGTATTCATGGAAGACTTCTCCACCTATGGTGTAGAAGTCTTCATGGATGACTTCTCCACCTATGGTGCCACATTCAAGCAAGCATTGGACTGCCTAGAGCAAGTTCTAAAGAGGTGTGTAGACACCAATCTGCAGCTCAACTGGCAAAAGAGCCATCTGATGGTCCAAGAGGGCATAGTGTTGGAGCATCTCATTTCATCAATAGGGATTAGCGTAGACCCTGAAAAGATCAGGGTCATCCAAGGAATTACCCGCCAACCAAGTACTGTCAAAGATGTGCGGTCATTCCTTGGACACACTGGTTACTACTGGTGCTTCATGGAGCACTTCTCGAAGATATCCTGGCCGTTGGTAGAGCTTACAAATAAGGACACTCCATTCATCTAGACCAAGAAATGCGAGTCTACATTCCAAGAGCTGAAACAGAAACTCGTAGAAGCTCCAATTCTATGGGCACCTGATTGGTCCAGACCTTTTCACATTATGACGGATGCCTCCAACTATGAGTTGGGAGCTGTGCTTACACAGTGTGATGATAAAAAATATCTGTATTATATCCACTGTGCAAGCCACAGCATTGTGGGTGCACAACTGAACTATACCACCACCGAGAAAGAATTGATGGCGGTGGTGTTCGCATTGGACAAATTCTGGCACTATGTGCTTGGATACGAAGTGTTTGTGCACACAGACCATAGTGCTATCCAGTTCCTGATAAACAAACCAATGGTAAGCCCCTACATAATTCAGTGGCTGGTGATTCTTCAAGAGTTCGATCTGACCATGGTAGATAGAAAAGGGTCTGAGAATGTGGTCGCTGACCATTTATCTCGGTTACGATGGGAAAACGCAGAAGAGGAGGAGCCTTTATCCGATCAATTTCCAGATGAACTCCTCTTCACAGGTGCCGTTGATCCTCAACCACCCAAGGAATCTCCTTGGTTTAACCGCATCCTTACCTACCTTACAACACAAGAGCTGCCAAAAGAATGGAACCATCAGTAGAAACAACAGTTTCTCCATAAAGCCAAGCATTTCATGGAAATCAATGGCCACCTCTACAAGGTGTGCGCAGATGGCTTGGTTCAATGGTGTGTCCTTGATGCTGATACACTACGCGTCCTTCAAGATGCTCATGAGGGCCCTTGTGGGGGCCACTATGCTAGACGCAAAACGGTCATTAAAATCCTGCTTGTAGGGTATTATTGGCCTACACTCTTCAAGGAAACACAATGGTTCGCCCACTCCTACAAACGATGCCAACAAGATGGTGGGATGACGGCATGGTTGGAGGGACCTCAATAGTGGATTCAGCCACTGG
This sequence comes from Gnetum montanum, assembly GCA_015680685.1. Lineage (NCBI taxonomy): Eukaryota > Viridiplantae > Streptophyta > Gnetopsida > Gnetales > Gnetaceae > Gnetum > Gnetum montanum. The sequence continues at coordinate 940,999 of MNCI01036463.1, read as the reverse complement.
AGCCCTTCGACATCTAGGGTATTGACTTCATGGGGCCCATCACCCCCTTGTCAAACGGAAAGGCATACATCATCGTGGTGGTGGACTACTGTACAAAGTGGATAGAAGTGGCAGCCATCATCGACTATTCTTCCAACATTGCCGCATGATTTGTTCAGCAGCAAATCGTTACCAGGTTTGGACTGCCTCGCACACTCATTTCTGACAATGGAACTCACTTCACGGGAGTCACTTTTCACAAGCTCATGCAACGCTTAGGGGTAACACATAAATTCACAATACCTTATCACCCCCAAGCCAACGGGCAGGCCGAAGTCACAAATAGGGAGATCACAAAGATCCTTACACAAACAATTAGCAAATACAAGAGGGATTGGAGTACCAAGCTCAACAATGCCCTATGGGCCTATCACTCCACCTGGAAACTTCCTGTAGGGTACTCTCCCTATGAGTTAGTGTACGGTAAGTTGCCAACACTTCCAATCCAAGCAGAACTTAAGACACTATCCACCCCCTGTGACCTCGACCTTGACCTACCACTAGCACAACGAGAACGATTAATCAACTTAAGCATGCTAGATGAGAACCAATTAGTGGTCCTATTTTCCAATGAAACCCACAAGGCCTATAACAAGAAAAGACATGATCTTAGGATTCGAAAGGTCACATTTCGATGTGGAGACCAGGTACTGTATTGGAACCCCTCATAAGTATCCCAACCGACAAAGTTTCAGACACTATGGGAGGGACCTTATATTATTTCCGAAACCTTCCCATCCAAGGCCTTGCTCATTCACAAACCTGGCGATCCCACCAGAACACAACCGCCAACAACTCAAACTTTTCTGTGAGCTTCACACAGCTAGTGTCATAGCCTTGTCATCAGCCAATCATCCATGCTCCATCTTTCGTGTCTCTTCCTTTCCACCCATTCATGGGGGAGACCCTCATCCCTGTTGATCCACTTTCCTACACCCCTCAGGATTCGAAAGTTTTTTTTACACTTTTTTGTTTTACACTTTTTTGTTTTACACCTTTTTGTTTTTACAACTTTTTTGTCTTACACTTCTTTTGTTTTTCACTTTTTGTTTTCGACTTATTTGTTTTCCATTTTTCATGTTGTTTTGTTTCCTTTTTGTCATCGTCATATTTTTTAGCACGGTCGATTTTCGTTATGATGGGTACTGTGATAGTCTTCCTAGTTATCTAGTTCCCACCTTTGCATGGTTGTCCTTGGATTGCACATTGTTTTCACTCCATAAACTCGGTAGTGAGTCCACGTTATCCACCCATTCGTCATTCCATGGTTTTGCGTATGTCATGAACATGCAACCCCTTCACTTAACAAACATTTTAATGAATGTGTAACTTGTGTTGTTCCCCGACTAAGGGATGACCCACTGGTTTGAATCGGGTGTGACTTCAAGGAGAATGCTTTATTCGTTGTTCTGTTTTGTTCCCTAGGTTGCTGGTGTGTCCTTACGGATTTCCTACAACTCCAAGTCTTCCTCCACGGAAGCTTTTGGGTAGTTCGACATTGCATGGTGTGGTCCTCACTAAAAAATTCAAAAAAAAGAAAAAAAAAAGAGAAAAAAAACACAAAACAAACAAAAACAAAAGAATAAACTGAGGATTCAAAGCACACCCCTTGGTCAGATGCATGCACACACACATGGGTCTTCACATGGTGTGGTTCCCCCACACAAAAAAAAAAAAAAAACATATCGTGGTGGGAATTCAAAGCACACCCCTTGGACCACCTCTCACGGGCCACACACACTAGTTATGGGACTTCCTTAGTCCCCTCTAACTTTGTCCCGTTTCACTTCCCTCTTCTCATGTTTCCTAGAGTGGTGGTTCTCTGTGGGGTCATTCTTGTTTCCTTGGGGATGGTCGGGACTTCGTCTATCACTGCAAGGTCACTGTTTGCGGATGGTTTTGGGTCTAACCTCAGGAAAGGTTCTACCGGGTCACTTAACCATGCTTGCACACGGGGTTTCATGTGGCTGACATTTGGGATTTCCATCCTCTTCTCTCCTTCCATTCCCACTTCTCTTCATACTCACCTCACTGCCCTTTTTATGTGATGTGTGTTCGTCGTGTTTTCTGTTGGTCTTTCATGTCTTGGTGGGTTTCTCTTGGTTTGGAGTCTTCACTGGTGACACCTATTATCAGCACCCGAGCCCATGGACCCTGGTGATGAGGGTATGCAGGGGCTATAAGGTTGTTTCCTGCTATGGGGAGGACCCACCTGCATATTTCTAGTTTTACTTGTTAAGCCTCCACTCCTTTGGATTTCTTGGTTGCTTGTTTTTAGTGTCCCATCATTCGATTCCATCCTTTCTTGAGTTCTTTTTGACTCTCGTTCTCCAATTTTGTCTCTTTCTTTGTACTCAATTCCCTTTCTCTTGTCCAAAGCCATGATCGGGCCTTTCCCACGCTTCAATCGCCTCAATTTGGGTTTTCAAATTTTTCATTTTGGGTGTTTTTTGGGTTGGTCAATGCTAGTCTACGGGTGAACAGTGCTGCGTATGCGGGACCTCGTATATGCAGCCACTGTGTATACGTAGCCCCGTCGACGCAGCACCCAACCCCTATATATACCTCGCCGCACTTTGCATTTTTTCATCATTTGGAGTCCAAATTGAGGAGAATTTTTGCCATTTTTTCTACCTAACCCTTCCCACTGCACATACATTCCATCGCGTGTCCGCATCAGGCTGTCCTTTCCCTTTTACACAACCAGAGGTGTGCACTTAGTTTGGGGGGGTGGTGCCCTTGTGTAATTAATTAATTAATTATTTAGTTGTTAATTACAAAACCTTTGGCCCTAACCCCTAACTTAACACTCTGGGAAGACTTAACGATGTGCCTGTGCCATTAACATAACTTGGTCAAACTGTGAAAGTATAGACGGACCATTTTAAGTTACTTTTGAACGGTCTAACGGATGGTTATGTTTATTTTCAGATGGCACCCAAACCAAGGCATCCAAGGGATGAAGGATCGTCACAACCAAGGGACAAGTGTCCATGTACGGGAAGGGGATGAGGAGTGCAACCACCAGAGTATGCGGAGGATTCTTATGCAACTGGATCCTTCCACGAACGACCTGATGTGGAATCTATCCACCAGATTCCCGAAGAGGAGATTCCTGGTGTGCAATCGCTAGGGGATGAGATGGCTGGGATAGCATCACGACTTGAGGTCACCTTGACCCAAGCCTATCTTGATGCTATCACGCCACGCGAGGTGTAACGAATGGTCCTCCAAGAGTTAAATTTTGGACCATTCCTCGAAAATGCGCCAGAAGATGTGAGGCTTCAATTGCAAAACTCTCCAATGTGGCCAATCATCACAACTAGTGGTGAGTGGTACTTAGGAGAAACATATCTCTTTTGGATGAATCAGCAACCATGGTCAAGAGTAGGAATCAAGGACATATATATCTCTTACTCTTTAGAAGCAATAGCACAAGCTTTGGGGTTGCCTGAAACCGGGGAAGATGTGGTAGAAATTCCTAAACAGGCCGATCCAGAGGTGAAGGTGTAATGGATCAAATGGTGCTATGGGGTAAAATGCAAGGAATTCAGATACTTGACCATGACGGAGAGTGTCTATTCAAAGATAGCATCCTACCATTTGAATCCAAAGGTAAGACCCAGCAAAATCACTACCTTCTCCACTCATGCGTGTGTCGCCTTGAGTGGAAAATTTCCCATGAGTCTTCCACAGCTATTGCTTTTGGAGATTAAAAAGAAGTGCAAAGAACGAACGTGGAAGACGAGCTCTCTCCTTTCCCTGCCTCATCCAAAAGTTGTGCAAACAGGCAGAGATAGCATGGTATTTTAACAACATCATCCAGCATGCCCCAATTGCCTCGTGGCAAGAAATGATGAAGGACAAACTCTCACCGCCACATAGACAGAGGAAGAGCAGCAACCACCTCCACCACCTGCACAAAAAATGTAGTCAGGATTGCAAGCCACAACAGAATACATCCACAAGATCCAGGAAATGCTCTTGAGTTAACGAGAGTCGTCTAGCAGGACTGGTGGAGGAGATGATCCTTCGGTCTATCGCCCTGCCATGAGCCACTTGGAGCACGTTGCTCAATCAGTCAGCCTGCTTGAAAGGGCAGGGCTGATATTTTCCGCCACCCAAGCACCCATTCTAACCAGAACAGATGCAATCATTCGAGATGTATCAACTGCAACTTAGTAGTTATTCCCTGAAATCTTAGGGAATGCTGCTACTTTCTCGGTACGCTTGGACGATGGTAAGGGGGTGACGGTCCTGGTGATGCAGCACCAGGGACAAGAAGTTGTGGCCGAAGTGGTTGCTAATACCATTACTACTGCTCTCAATGCACTAGCAGTACCTGTACCAAACATCCATGGTCTACAAGATGTACAAGTGTCTGCCGAAACTTCACATAGCAAGATGGATGCAGCCCAACATGAAGAAATGTTGGACTGACTGGTAGGAACTGGGCAACCACTTCTGGATGTCTTCGATCTTCCGAACAACATCACTGCAACCCAGTTGGAGCTGCTATCGGAAAGGGGCAAGAGCCTTGTTTTGGAGGGGCAACTAGAAGTTCCTCAAGTTGCTTGTCAGCGCTTGGCAATGAAGGTTGTCCAATTAAAAGCCCAGCTTGCCGATCCAACCATCCTCAACCGTGAAATCACCAGAGATGAAGATTTTCAACAGCTTCAGCTTAAACTTCAGGTTGTTAAGGATGTAAGGGAGATGACAATCCTAGACAAGTCCATAGTAGACACCCGAGTGTATCATTTAGAGAAGGACTTGGCAGAGGTTCACCAGGAGAACATGCAGCTGACCACAGAAGTTCATCGCATGCGCAATGTTAGTGCAAAGAACGAGCACATGAAAGATTTCATCCACCAACAACAGGAGGAGCTAGCCAGGGTGAACGCTGATATAAGAAGGTTGGCTACTGAAAATCGAAATCTGTCAATGGAAGAGGTTCGGGCATTGCGACAAAATTCTGCAATTGAAATTGCCACTTGAAAGAACGAGGCCTTAAAGTTTGAAAGAGTCAAAAATCATTATAGAGACCAAGTGGGATTGTAGAAGGAGGTGAACGAGAAGCACATTCAAGTCACTAAAGCCCAGATGAACCAAGCGCTCCAGCAGCTCCGAGAAGGAGGCAATGTATGGCCATCCATCTTCGATGGATTGAACGCCTACAACAAAGCAGAAATATGCCTAAAGGAGCTACAAATGGAAGAAATGACAAAATACATGGAGTTAGCCAACCTTTGATATGCAAACCTGGCTATGCTCACAGCCAGGAGATCACAGTCAGAGTTAGAGAAACAAGTGGCCGCCTCATATTCCCTATACGAGGAAGAGTTCCAAGTGCACAAGGCAACAAAACAGAAGCTAGCAATAGCAAACGCGGAACTCGAGGTCCTTCGTACAAGCTTTGAAGGCCAACATACCATCACAAAGGACCTGGCCCAAAGAATGAGTGACTACCAACAACTGCAGGCATCCATACAAGTGTTCGATATCGAACGCAAACAGTTCGCAGCCTGGTTTGTCAATTTGAAGGAACTCATTCTGGCGTTGCGTTGTCCTTGGGAAATTCCAGTTCTAGCACACATTGGAGAAGCTACCTGGACCATGAACAACCCCAGAAGTAAAGAAGAGAAAATGAGGGCTCTCTTGGAGGCTTTTTGGCTGTCTCTAGAAGTTGCAGTTGTCGTGGGGCTACCGACATCCATGCCGCCACCAACGCATGGGCCAGAGGTTGGAGAAGGTCCGTTAGAACCACCGCCCCCAGGGACGGTGTGATCTCCTCCAATAATTTTATGCATCATCCTACACAGCAAAGGCTCTAGGACCAGCGAGGTGTTCAATTTTGTCTCTGAACACCATCATTTTTGTAATTTTGTCCCCCTTTGTCATGTGTGTGTCATTTTGTGTTTAAGTTATGTTTGTTGTAAATAAGAATCCATACCTTCCAAATTGTAAAGTAACTTGAGGACGAGTTTTTGCTTAGCCGTGGGGGTATGATGAAGTGTCAAAACTCAATGTGTCGATTGGGCCGCGTATATAGGGTCACATATACACGGCTGCGTCGACGTAGGCCCCTTAACGTAGCCACCCTGTGTCGATGGGGCCCCATTTACGCAGCCCCCCTTCCCAGCCTATAAATATGAGGGCCTTCCGTGTCATTTAGGCATCTTTTTGAGTAGTGATAGCGAAGCTCTTGCAGTTTGCTCCCACAAGAGATAGAATATTTTCCAAGTGCTTGCAGCAGGTGTAAGAAAAGTGATCAGATCTTTATTCGAGCGTTGATGTATCTGAGCCCATTGGCATGACGACAATAAAGACAAACTGTTCAAGCACACCTTGCAGCATTTGGATTTAGTTATTTTATGCATTAATAGTTTAATATGTTTATGCTTCACTAATTACTTGTTGCTTTAATAGTTTAATGCATTTATGCTTTATTAGCTACTTGTCGATTATTTATGTTTTCATTATTATAATTTCAATCGTTAATGTTCATTCATAGTTTGTAAAAAACATAAGTACAACCATCTCGAACGTAATCCAAACACTTGGTAAGCCCAGTGGTGCTTAATGTCTGGTAACCCAGTAGTGTTAGGAAATGCTCAGAACGTGCTCGGAAGATGGGACCGGATACTTATGCTAGGAGTAGTTAGAATACAAACTAGGATAATTAGAGATTAGATAATAGTTTATTCATTACTTTCCATACCTTAATTAGCCGCCAAAAAGATAATTAAAAAGATATAAAAATCATTAGCCTTAGTCTCACTTAACCATCGTAATAGAACTTCACAAGTGAGATTAGGATGACAACGACCGTTCTAACCCAAGGTTTCACTAGTTAGAAGTCTTGTGCATATTAAGTGCTTACAGTCTGCAGATTTCGACCGAGTCGCGTGTGAACGCTCGTGATTCGTATGGTTGGGCGTAGGGGTACCTAGCTGCTCATCAGCAGGCTACCAACTTGAATCCAATCAAATATAGCATGTGTCAACAATACAGTATGGATTTGAGAAGGATTTTGGTTTGAAGGGGGAGTTGGATAGAGAGGAAACAAAGGAAGTTGGAGGAGTAGGGGTACTAACTACCGATGTGTCCGAGGGCTTTGGTGGATTGTGAGGTTGAAAGAAGGGTCTTTTCTTTGTTCATGGTTCCAACTTGCTTGATGGATTAATCGATTGCAAATTAACTACACTCATAGCATTCCTTTGCTTTGTTTATGCAGGTAATTCTCCTTGCATGAACGGAGCAGGTGGTAGCTGTGTAGGAGGTGGAGGAGTAGGTGCAGGAATAGAAGGTGCATGAGGATAGTAGGTGGCATCCCTCCTTATATAGGGTGATTGGTATGTTTTAGGAGGGTAGTGGTGACGTTGGTAAGTGGCAACATGACCAGAGGAGTCCCTTGGAGAAGAAGGTTGCTGAACATAGTAACCATAGGGATCTAGTTGTCGGTAAGGGTACTATTGCCTTGGAGGTGGTAACGCCCATGATTGTGATTGCTACCATTGTTGGTATAATTTATAAGGTTTTCGTGGAGTTTCACTTGGATAATACTACTAGGGTTGGTGGAACTGTTGAGGATTGCCTTGTGGATAAGGCAATCTTTTGGGCGTTTGCCTTTGTGCAAGTCGTGGATGTAGGGCATACACCCTAGATTCCTGCAAGTGTGATACAACTGAACAACATCCCTTAGGATGTTCATACTGGTAGATATCACACCTGCCATCATCATCTGAGTTGCTATCTGCGGCCATCTCTATCGTAGCCATTTCACCTTTACCCTTAGATTTGGCATGTTCAACCTCCTTATGCCTCTGGTGCTCATGCTCATCACTTTACTCCTTGGACTCTTCACCAATTTTTAAGATATCTTGAAACTTAAGTTCCATGGAGTTCCATAATTAATCAACTTTAGCCGTAATTTCTAATTGAAATTTTTGGAATGGCAAGGTTTTCTGATTAACCACCTCATCTTTGACGAATTTGTCCTCAATGTCACAAAATCAAACCCCCTTTTTATGAATAGAAGGATCCCTATTGTATTCTTCTACACTTTCATGTTTTCTTAGTTCTCCCTCCTCTTTGGCTACCCACTCAATTAATTTTTAAATCCAATGGATGCTCAACTCCATCAATCTCCCTTGAGCATAGACACTAAGGGTTTTCCTAGTTTCAGATCACAACCCGTATATGATATGGTGAAGCTGATCAAGCTGAGAGTATTCATGGTCAAGACACCTATGTAATAGAGAGTAGTATTGGCCAATAACAGCATCCAAGGGCTCATGATTCCCTTATTCCACCCTTGAATTTATTTTCTTAGATTGGATACTCGAGAGTATATTGATATTTGTCATTGAATAATTCCAACCTCATACTCCACTACCTGATTGATTCTAGTTCCAAGGATCAATACCAATTTTTTGCTTCCTTTATGAGTGTCCTTGAAAAAATAATTTTGGCTTTTGCCATTTGTTCTCAATATTTTGCAAGGCACATGCATCTTGGAAGACCTGGAGATGATTTTGTGGATCAGCATCATATCTTCCCTCAAACCAAGGGATGTTGTTCATATTCAACCTCTTTATTCTACTGTGGTTCATGTGCTTGGTTGGAATCCTCATAGCCTCTGCAATATTCAACATGCCCCAAGTAGCAAGTAAAGGTTCATCAAGGGCATGATGGTGGTGCCTACGATGTTCTTTGCTAGCCCTTCTTTCTTGATGGTGGGTCTCTCTAGATTGCCCATGTCTTTGATCACAACTATCCCAACGGTCCCTTCTATTGTTCTAGTCCTGTTGGTCACCTCCATCATGGTTATTTCTTTTGCAACCACGATCTGAACAGGATGAAGAAGAAGATGATGACAATGAAGGGGAAGAAGAAGGGGAACTTGCTCCGCGTTGATGCCTATCACCATTGCTTCAATGCTTGCAACCACGATCACGATCATGATTTCCTTTGTCCCCCTTTCCTTAACTTGCTTCTCCAGATCCATTTTTGTCATTGGATCCATTTTGACTATAACCTAGATTATGGATTGTGGATTGTACATTCTAGTTGAGGGCTCCTTGAACAAAGTCAAAGAGAGGAGAATCGCTAAAGAAGTGATCGCTTTCATCAATTAGGCCAAGCGGAGGTGGACAAATATTTGACCCCTTGCCCTTCATTAGCTCATGTTGGTGCTCCAATTGACGATCCCTTCATCTTTGTGCTTCAGTGAGATGATAATCCCTTGAGTCAGGATCTCACATCTCATATTCTCCATCGACATGTTGAAGCCCGTGTCATGCAAGCATTAGCTGGAGCATTGCTGGAATAGATTGGTCAAGTGGCAACATAATGTTATCTTCCATATCGTGCCACCGCATTAGTTTATCTTGATGCAAGATGAAGGTAAAGTCTAGTACATACTCATCAAGATGAGCATATACCACCCGGTATTGTTGAGGCACTTGAACTACCCTAGGTGGAGATGGGCTCCTGTGAGAAGAAAACATTTTGTGTTAATAAACTTGTAAACAGTGTGTAGTTAAGGTTTAATTTAATGATGATAAATTTTATTTTCATAGAAGGGTTTGAACAACAAGGTTACTAAGTTTCATTAAGCTTAGATAGCACACGAAGAACTATAGTTCCCTAGTAACGATGTCAATGATGAGTGGCAAGGTACCCTTACACCCAACCATACGAATCACAGGTGTTCACATGCAATCTAGTCAAATTTTATAGACTATAATTACTAAGTACACTAGAGCTAAACAGTGTGTGTGTGTGACTGAGACGTAAGATTTTTATTATTTTGTGTTTTTATCAAATTACTTGCCTAGAACAAGAATAAAAGTAAGAGCGATTAATTGCTCAGTAAACTATAGTCTAATCTAGCCTAACACAGGTAACCTTTTCCACTTCCCGGACACATCTTGAACTTTGTGTAAACACTACCGAGTTGTCAAATGCTAATTGTTTTTGAGCTACCAAGTGTTACACGTATCTTCAAAGGGGTCGTGTTTGTGTATCTTAATGAGTTGCTTGATTAATCAAAGGTAATCACTACATAAATAATGTTTATGTAAATTGCATGAAATATAAATGCATAAGAAAGAAAGTCTCAAGTGCTGCAAGGATGAATCAAAGAGTTTGTCTTTATTGCCAACACAATGATGTGTTTAGGTACATCAATGCTTGAATAAAGATCCATTCACACTTAGATCTCCTGCTGCAGGCACTTGGAAATTATTCTAACTCTCAAATGAACAAATTGCAAGATTTTCGCTACTTAACTTCCAAAAATTTACTCCCAATTGTGTGCTTGGGCACTGTATTTATAGACCTGGGAGTAACCTTGCGATATCAAATGTACGATATCGCATCTTGGGTCACGATATCGCGTACCCGATATCGTGTACTCGATATTGCAGCCACCCCGATATTGGAGCATTGAAAAACATGATTTATCAGACATTGAGAATGTTCATTGTCTTCTCAGTTCCACTCATGAAGTATAAGTATATGGTTAAGTGCAATTGAGGTATATGATTTTTATCATTTTGTATTTTATAAATTTAATCGCCTAGAACAAAAATGAAAGGTAAAGGAATGTAATATCTACTTAACCTACTACCTAGCTAGCTTAACACAAGTACCTATTCCCACTCTCCTGGACATATCCTGAATGCATATAGCATTATTGGGTTACTAAACGTTAAGTGTTTATGGGTTACCAAGCACTATATGTATGCTTGAAGTAGTCGTGCTTGTGTTCATTAACAACTAGAAATTAATTACCTAATTAAAGTGCATTAAAGTAAAGTGCACGAATAATAAATGCAAAATAAGGAAAAATAGGGAATAATAAAGGGAAAAATAGGGAAAAATTACAAATTGAATGAAAACACAAACAGACAACATGTGGAGAGCTTTTGTAGAAAATAGGCTATGATGAGTAGAGCTTTTGCAGACAATAGGAAATCACAAACAATAGGTTGTGATGTAGCTAGCTTTTGATGACAACAAGAAGTTGTAGATAGTAGGCTATGATGTATAGAGCTTTTGCAAGCAATAGGTTGTGATGTAGTGAGCTTTTGATGACAACAAGAAGTTGTAGATAGTAGGCTATGATGTATAGAGCTTTTGCAAGCAATAGATTGTGATGTAGTGAGCTTTTGTAAACAAGAGGTTGTGATGAGTAAAGATTTTGCAAACAACAAGGTGTGATAAATAGAGTTTTTAGTAAGAGGGTTTCAGGAGAGTAGGGTGAGATGCAAAAAAATTGCAAATAGAAGGCTATGATACAACGAGCTTTTGCAGATAGTAGAGGATTTTTAAGAGAGAAGGGTGAGATACAAAAAAAATCACAAAGTAGGCTATGATACAAAGAGCTTCTAAAGACAGTAGAGGATTTCAAGAGAGCAAGGTTAGGGTTTCAAGATATAGGGTGAGATGCAAAGGATTTGTAATTTTTTGTGTTTTATTTATGTATAAGAAGGTATGAAGATTGCATTAGAAATATGTTAGTTGGTATAGAGGAGGAAAGTAGCTTATATGGGGCAAGAAAGGGAAAGTGGTTTATACTTGTTTAGTTACTTGTTGTTACTTGGTAGGGTTTAAAAAAAGTAACATATAGATTTTGAGAAGGGGCCTTATAAAAGAATATTATATAGAAAGTGTTTTATTTTTTATGTTCCATTTGAAGTGTTCCATTTTTTATGTTTGCCGAATTTACTTAAGAACCAAAGAACCAAAAATAAAGATAGACACAGTTAAAAGACTAATTGTTTTCTTTTAAGACACACTAGTGGAAAACCAACTATTTTTTTAAGGTTTTCATGCATAAGTATATTTCTTAAAAGGAGCATTTGTTTGCCGTTGAAAATCATATGAACCACCCTTTCACTTAGAGCTGACCATATACTGGGCTAAATGAAAAAATATCGTGTTGGGTAATATCGGTATATAGTTATTATCATTACATCCGACCCCCAACGTAGACCGAGAAAGGATGAGAAAAAATTTCGTTTCAAACCCGAGAGATTTAAGTGGGGAGCTCTTTCATCTACGGTTAAGGCCATCTTCACGACGTTTTGAATGGTAATGTTGATGATTGTTGAATGGCGGGAAACGGTTCAGGAGTGAAGCCGCGAATGCGTCGTTGGATTTTACGACTCCAACGATGAAGATGCTCTGCAGCGCACTGGAATCTGTCGTTTAAGATTGAAGTCTGTGACTTTGATTGAAGCGCTGCTGCGATTGTAATACAGTATAAAATGGCTTCTTCCGCGGGAGATTCTGTGAGATGTACTCGCAAAAGATGCGCACCTCCAGTATCTGCTCATTCTCATTCTCAGGCATGCGACGAGCCAGTTCCTGATTGCTAAGGCGGTCTGTGTTAGTTTTTGGATTTTGTTCATGGAATTCGATCATTTGTGTGATACACGTTGTGCACTTGCAGGACTTGCACGAGGCGCTGGATGCTGCAACCGGAAGCGATGCCGAGGCAGAGTGCGATGGCGCGGCCCTCTCGCGTAGTTACTTCCTCGCCAAAGAATCGGGCGGCCTCGCCAAGACGTCCGGCAGAAAGATTCAGGACATTGACCTTGTTGAAGAGCAGGTATGATGCCATTTCTCGGTTATTTAGGTTCTGTATTTTTTAAAAAAAAATGAAAAAATTGCAGTATTTCCCAAATCCAAAGGTAAAATTCATAACATGGATAAATGCGGAGTCTATTGCATAAGTCGCACATGTGGCAAGAAATATATTTACAACGCAGGGTGGTCTCTTGCCATTAGGCATCAAACATGGAAGGGTGGAGAAATCACGATTGGATGAGGACATTAAGAACAACGAAGACCAAGAAAACACACGTGGCTTCTTAAACATGGAAGTAATTGTCGATAATGATTTTGATGCAAAAATACAAGAAGTCATTGAATTAAAATTCATAAGAATAATGTTAATAAATATTAAGTCCTGTGACACTTAGGGGGCAAGAACAGGCACAGAATGATTGGATATACGAGGAACCAAATGCGATCATCGACCTCATAAAATCTACATTATTTGGTATGTTAATCGGTTAATCCTTGATATGAAATCCATGTATCTTCCAGCACAGTGAACAACGGTGATTAAGAAAGTTGGGAAAAATGTCTGTTTTTAGCAACTTAGGAAAAGGTCTTTAAAAATATTCATATTCTCGTCATCGAGTAACATTTTCATTCGGAGATGAAAAAATTGTTTAAAACACATTAAAAATTAAGAGAACACGAGCTAGTAATATAAACAAAGCGGTATCCATACTCAAGAAATACAGATAATCTACAACTCTATTTTGAATAAATAATATGTCACTACCTTACACAATCTATTGTTCCTTCACGTTTGCACATTTTGAGACAATCACAACATTAAATCAAAAGACTAAGACAATAAAAAAAATTATGCTATTGTGAGTTTAGGTGGCCTGGTGTAGAATGTGATTCATTTATAACAAAATACCATGGCATGAAACTTTTTTGGCTAGGTTGCCAAAAAAAAAGGTGTCCATTATCCTAAAATAACTTTTTGGAAAAACTTGACAGAGACATTTTTGTCCGAGTAAAAAATCAGCAAAAGTTGCCATTTAATGATGAAAAAGTATTGGGAAAAACTTGTTAGTTGAAACTTAGCTACAATGTTCTGACATACTATGAAGCTTACACTCAGCACGAAAGTAAAGAATTTTATGAATTCATTTGTAATCTTGAAAACTATGTCTTGTCAACATGTTACAAAAAATGGGAGTATTTCCTCTCTCGGTAATCTTGTCTATTTGTAATTTCTGTAAAACTAACTACTCCTCACAAATATGTTTTAACGATATAGCCCTCTAAACATATTTGGAAAATACCATCCTGCGCAGCCGCCAAATTGTGAGCTAGTTCTCACGTTTCATGTGGACTCTTGTAGTCTGCCTCAAAAAAAGTTCTTAAGATATATGCCAAAAAAATCCTAATAAACCTTTTACGAGCTTGAAAGTTTCTATATAGGTATTGTGAATCTTTTATCATAGATAAAATTAAATAGTTTTCATGATTATCTTGCAAATGATTGCATATGAAAGCTGGCGTTACTTTGTTGAAGAGTGAAAAAGATTTATAATTTTGAGCTTTTGAAGAGTGAAAAGGTTTTTAAGTTTGGAGTTGCTTGAGCATTTCATTAACAACTAATTTAACATACAAAGATTGAAGCGCCTGCTAATTGTTTTGTGGGTGTTCTTTAATATTTGCATTACATCACTTCAAACAACCCATTTATTGAGATTTCTTGGATATGGTCGACTATAATAGTACATTAATTTTTCAGTGTTTGCTTCAATGCACATGTTATGGAATTTTGATGAATATGAGATGACTGGTTAGGGATGGTAATGGGCCTTATTTGTGATGGTTGGATATTGTTTTGGCATCAGGTAGACAGCTGGCTATAGAAAATCATCCTCAAATCCTTCACCTATTTTAATGGTCAGCCCATCTACATGGGATAAATGCACCAAGATAATGGCTGGATCTTGCTTCTTTCCTAGACTGTTGAAGGGGTTCTCTTCCCAAAAACACAACTTTTCTATTAGTGAAACATTTTCGGAGCACATAGCTGCTGATATTTACTTCTTTTAGCTGTTAATATACCACATCTATTTTTTAAAGAATTACTGCTTATTGTATTTGCACATGTAGAAACATTGCTCTTAGTGAACTTTACTTGTTTTGACTTTTGATTACTAAGTTTTCAACACAGAATCTATGAATTAAAAGAACTATACTTTTTATAGATTGATAGAACAAGTTATTTAATTTAACTAAAAAATTTTCTCTTAATACACAGCTTAAATCAAATTGCAAGACATATTTAGACTTATTAATGTTTTACTTACAGTGTGCTTTCACTTGCGTTTCTTGTTGAATTTCATCCTCTAGTCTGCAATAATGTTTGACAAATCACATTCATAGGAACTGAGGAGTGCACTTTCACACATTGCACCTAAGCATAAAAAGGAACAATCACTGCTCCTGGACAGCTATAAGAAGTCATATCGTAAATGGAGTTTGCAATTAAGGTTTGTTTTAATAGCCTATATTGTGTTAATTCAAATTTGTAGATTTTATTGAAGGATAAGAACATCTTAGAAATGCATGCTTATCACTGGCTCCTTTCT
The DNA here is from genome assembly GCA_015680685.1 of Gnetum montanum. Taxonomy (NCBI): domain Eukaryota; kingdom Viridiplantae; phylum Streptophyta; class Gnetopsida; order Gnetales; family Gnetaceae; genus Gnetum; species Gnetum montanum. Next base: position 925,757 of record MNCI01036463.1, on the reverse strand, counting down.
ACATTCAACGCTAAAATAAGATTTTCTTATCAGCTTCAAACTTGTGAATTCTACAACCATTTTACAATATTTTGTCACTATTAAAAATGGGCTCATTACTTTTAGGAGCATCAATTAGAAGATTTGCACTGTAACAAATCTGATCTAGCTTTTTTGTAATATGCTAATGCTCTGCATGGTCATTTCTAATTGCACCTATTTCAATGTTCAAGATCTGATTAAATTGTTTAAAATAAATTGAGCTCTGGCACAAGTGAACGCATATAGTGCAGAACAAGATGTAAGGGTTCAAATTTCAGCATGGAGTACATAATATGATCAGTCCCAATGTAGAATGCTGTATATAATGATTGAATGCGGTTTTAAGGTGGTACTTCCGAGTTTTGTTGTTTTCCAGAATATGCAACCTGGTGGGCCAAGATTGTTGGTCCAAAATTCACTTTGTCTAAACTCCCATAAAGACACCTTGATGTGCATTTGACATTAGCTCATGCAGAAACTGTTATACAGGTTGATTGGTCTGAAGCCACCAGTTTACACGCATAGTCCTTTGGCAGACAGTGGCCAAGTCCTATTCCTAGTTGGATGTATGTCACCCTTGATCCAAAAAAACATCTGAACATCTCACAACCATGTCCTTCAGTTTGTGTCAGCCTTTCTAAAAGAAATCTATGTGGGAGCCATTAGCATCCAGTGCCTTGCTTGTTCCTGGTGCATATGAAGGCTGGCTCGCCCTAGATTCTGAATGTTAGATTTTACATGTATTGTTGTAACTACTGCCATATAAGTGATCTAACAGTTTATTTATGCAGTTGTTAGAATTCTTCATGGATGCACATTTATTGCCAATCAATGATAAATACTTGACGAAGCCTCAATGATACTAATACGTCACTGAACATTTTTGGGTTGTAAATGAGGGGGTTATACACATTTAGTGAGCATAGGCCATTAAGTTTGCTATACCTCAAACTGGCATCATTTCCACGCAAAAGTCATCTTCATGTTAATTATCATAATTAGTAATTTGATTCCTCTAACAAATGGATTGCATGCAACCTACACCCAGTAAATGACTTGAGACCATGATTATGGAAGACATCCATATTTCACTTTGAACTCATCATTAAAACCCCTGATTTGCAGTTGTCGTTGCAAGACATATGATATAGCCCATAGTTCTGTGAAGCAGATTTGACTGTAAGTTGCTTTTTCAGTCAAATGATTATAAAAACGTTTGAAAAACATAAATTTGAAGATTTTTCAAACTAGTATGAAGCTCATTACATACATAATAAATAATTAAAATGTCACAGAACTTTCAAGATTATGTAGCAGAAACTTGTTACTCAAAGTATTTTCTTTTTCCTTTTCTATCTGAGGGTGAAGTTTGGCTCACTAGATTTGTGTAGCTTCTTTTTTCTGCTTTGCAGGATCCATATCTAATTCTTTATCCTTTGATGTGACAGTCATAAATTGATGATTACGGTGTGCAAGGTTACTAGCAGGACAATTAGAAAAAGAATTAGGCTGGGGTTACTCAGAAAGCCAATTCAAAATTCTGAAAACTCAGGTGTTGTACACATACTTGTCTTCCTTTCAACCATTTGGAAGCTTGGGTGCAACATACATCTCCTTCGTAGTTGCCTATCAGCTAGACAACATTATTCAACTTTTTTACAATGTTTGACATTATTTTTGGCATGATCTTTGTGTCATTTTGTTTTTGATGTTACTTTTGATGTTTGGCATCATTTGGATGTCAAATTAATAGCTAAGCATCTAGAAGCTTCTTGAGTTTTCTTCATGGGCTCTAGTGCATTGTTTCTTCATGACCTATGAAGCATTTTTGGGTTTATAAATAGAAGACTTGAGACATCACTTTGAGCATGTTAGATCTCTTATCAAATCTTTTAGTGTGCCTGATAGTCAAAGCACACCCCAAATGGACCCATGGACCAACCAAAAACAAGTCCCTTGGACCTATTGAACAAACTGAATAAAAACATAGAAAACCTCTCCACTGGCCCAAGCCCTTGGGCCAACCTGTCCTTATGCAGAGACAAATAGACAAACGAACAAGAAGAACCAAACAAAAAAATGACACAACCATAGTAGGAAAAACCCTAGGCCCCCCCTCCCTAAAGGTGCCAAGGCATCTAGCCACACCTACAATTTGGTCTGAAGTGGGTGTGCAGCGTACCCAGCTGTGCTCGATGCTCTTCAGTATCAACAAAGGCCGTTGCTTCTTGAAAAATTTTGAAGGCTTTTGCCTTTCTAGCCTGGGAAGTAGCCTACCCAACCTCATCAGGGTGTAATTTTGCAGAAGCCAACTGGATATGTTGGCACAACTCCTACCAGGTCATAGCTCGATTAACTTGCATGTGAGCATAAGGGCATTTTCCCTCTTGCAGCCAAGCAATGATATTCAGCCTATGGGCCCAATTCAGTTGCCATTGTTGCTTAGCATTCTCTTGGTGCTCATGTGATCTTTGTTCCTCACCTTCCTACTCCATTACTTTCTGTTGCAGCTCATTCGGTTGCAACTCCTTCAAATCCATTCGGAGCTAGTCTTCTAGCTTTGCCTTTGCCACCGCCTCTATTGTAGTGTGTTGCCGTTAGAGTGCATCCACCTCGTCTTGGTGTCGAAGTTGTAGGTCATCCAACTATTGCTAGAAAAACTCTTCCCTCATAGCCCATTTCGCCTCCCACTTTTGGCATTCCTCGATGTGTGCAGCTTGCATAGCCTCCTTGCGCATCAACATGATCTAGGATTGTAACCCTAGAAAGCTTTCTACTAGCTTGGTAACCTCTGTTGCAGCCTTCAATCCACCAGATCCCATGAGCGCCAGAACCACACAATCATGTGGAATTTCCACTACTTCAATAGACACAGGTTTCTTTTGTTTGTAGTAGATAGAGTGGTCGAAAACTCCCATAGCATGTGTCATGTGAATTGGTCCCGTAGCTCTCCACAAAGCGAGTATCAAACCCAAGTGATTCCTAGGCCTCCAGTGCCTTAAACATGCTAGAAAAAGCCCTAACAAATTAACTTGTTGTCCCATTCTAAGGCACTTGAGCAATGTAAAATGCACACCATGTAGCTTCCAACCATTGCCTGATTGAATAAAGAAACACTCAACTAGATTTGCAGCTAGCTACCACAGATTTGATAGAGCAGACCACAACACGTGACCACTAGCAGTTCGTGGCACAAGGCCAACAAAGAAACTTTGCACATCCTGAAGTCCTCTTATCGTAGGCATCACCATCTTGCTAGTAGCTGGCATGCCTAAAGCCCTATCCAACGCTTCTTCTATGAGGTCAATCCTGACCCCATGGAACATAGTCGAGTTGTCTTGCCAATTGGCGAAAACTTTGCCATTTGGTAGCGTCGGATTCCTCATCAACCGAGGAAGTAGATCGTCCCAACCAACTCACCTCACTAGGTCCCATAGCTTTGCTTTGCCCTGAAAATGCTCACATGAGGGTTTGAATGTTGGTGTTGCACCCATGGTAATAGTTGCCTCCCACCACAACTTGAAACCTTCTACAACAACATGCGTTGGTGGGGGAAGCAACACTTGTTGGAAAATCCATTGATTACATGCTCACCACAAGCACCAAAGAATGGCAGTTGCTTGTGAATTACCATTTAAAAAGATAGGAGGTGTGAAACCAGCTGCCCTCCATGTCACCTGGTTGAAAGGGCACTCGAAAGCAAAATGGTTCCACGTTTCCGCCACTTGGGTGCATGAAGGACATGTGTCCTTGACCCTCAATACCCTATGTCGTAGCTCAACGCTCACCGGGATTGCCGCATGGTTCATTAACCATAGGAAAGCTTTGATCTTTTCTAGTAGGTGCCCCTTCCACACGGATAAATAGCCAGGCGCAGCTGTATACCGATAAGTAATAATCAGGCGTGGCGGTACCACATTCAAACCAAGTTGATTCATCCTAATTGCATGCCGATAGATGGTATGCCACAGAATCGAATCATGAGGTGTTGTAGTCCACTACTAGTATTTATTTCTCATAATGTGAACCCACGATGCCTCATTTGAACCAGTTTGTGCCAATTTGTGCATTGATTGTTGTTGGCCCACCATTACCAGGGCAAAAAATTTCAAAATTTCCATCCTGCCCACAGCTTTAGGCTGCACCACAATATCGTAGGCCACTAAATGCAATTGCTGCCCTTCTTTCCCCCAGACCAAACAAAATTTCGAATCAGTTGGTCCACCTTGTTCCCAATATCAAGGGGAGGAGAGGCAATGGAAGCCGTGAAATGAGCAATAGGCGACAGCACAGCCACAACAAGAAGCATTCTACCTTTTTGTGTCAGAAATCGGTTGGTCCAGTGCCCAATCTGATGCTGCATCCTTGGCAGCAATTTAATCCAGGCCCGCCGACGGTTCCAACCAAAAATAAGACATAGATAGTAAAAAATTACAATTGTTTTTAAATTTTAGTCATACAAAATTAGAAGTTTCAAAAACTACCTGCTGACACTATGTGGCTTTGTTCGAAAGCTGGATACTTGTGAAATAAGCTATCTTCTGTCTTCAGAAAATTGCAAAGTTGCATTATGATGGTTTCTTATTGTTGCTCTTAACAAATCAACTTCTCTAATGCATCATTGAATCCCACTTGAATTCATGGATCAATCTCATACGCAACTTTCTGTTGTCAATACACAATCCTGGGATTCAATTGCATTGTTTGTTCTATCATGTAATGATCTATGAAATTGATTGTTTCATCTCTTATCAGTCATATCCTAAAATAGTTTAGAGTTTCCTAATAATACTAATAGAAGCTAGAAGTGGTTTCTTTCACTATGTCCATTGATTTATGCATCTTTGCTATTGGCTGTTCCATCAAACATTGCACGTACAAGGGCTGAACAACTTAATAATAAAAAATGAAAGAGATTTTTGGAGGGACATGTGGGATTGTGTATTAATTAAACAAAAAATAGCAGGTAATCACATACAAAATTCGGTTGCCTCAAGACAAAATGGCAGCCCTCAGCTTGTTAGTGCCATTCTGTACAAAAACAAGCCAAAGTCACTATACAAAAAAGCCTAGTTGATCACATCTAATATCCAAAAATTATATAACCAACAATCTCACTATGGGATATAGTGCGTGCATGTAGGAAAGATATTGTCATAGCCTTAGTTTATGCTATCCCTGTCCTCATCCTAAAGTAGCACCTCGTAGATCCCTGTCAGCTGGAGTATCAGGTGGCGTCCTTTGGCAAAAATAAAAAATTTAAAATACGAAAAGATCCATAAATTGTCAATGATCATCAATTCTCTAACTTTTCAATTAATGAAATTAAAAAATTAGCTAACAAAGGTAATTATTAATTTAGTATAATCATCTACTTTCAGAGATTCTGACACTATTTCCAATAAAATGTGGTTGTCTCTTCATTAAGTATTTCCTTGCTATTACGTACTTTGTGACATTTCTATAATAAATCACACCATTTTTTAATTTTATTTATTTATTTATTTATGTTGCTCACAACAAACTTGACTATTTCCTAAAGAAAACAAAGCAAATAGTTACCTCTCTTGATATGATTTGAAGCTGCGATGAACAATATACCTGTTAAGCGGGATACAATAAAATCTATGTATTTCTTATCTTTCTGATAGTTCACTCATAAGCCATGGTGGAACATTTATGGTTCTTATATACATGCTGTGTGAATGAATAACAAATTTACTTCACGAATAAATTTTTTTTTTGAGAAACGTTAGGGTTGTACATAAATTATAAAAGTTGAAAACTCATAATTTTACTATTCAAAATTTGTAATTCAAAGTCACAAGTCTTGGCATTGTACATATTTATTTTTTTTCACCTAATTTATTGATGCAAATACAAAATGTTATCACTTAGTGTATGCTTTTTGCAGATAGTACTGTGATGGTGGAAAAATTTAAGAAAGTTTTAGCAATGAAAATTGAGACTTGGAGAAGAACCCTAGAATCAATGATTAATGATTAGTAGAAGTAAAACAAAATACATGGATTGCACTTTTAGTAGAAAAGTGAGTAATGAAGAGATGAAGATTAGAATTCAAAACCAAGAAGTTATACAAAGTAAGCAATTCAGATATATGGGATCACTTGTATAAATGGATGGTGAAATTAATAATGAAGCAGGATGGATGAAAGGGCAGAAGCTACTGGTGTGCTTTTTTGACAAAAGAAATGCCAGGAGTTTGAAGGGAAAGGTCTACAAAATTGATAGGAGATTTATGATCTTTTATGGTGTAGAATGTTAGCCTATCAAAAAGTGTTAGGTTCATTGTAGACATGTGTCAGATATGTAGAATGCTAAGGTGGATGTTGGGTATCACTAGGAATTATATAATCAATAATTTTCTTATTAGATGAAGTTTGGGGGTAGCACACATAGATGGAAAGGTTAGGGAAATTCACCTAAAATGGTTTGGTCATGTTCAGATAAGACTAGAGAGTGCACCTATTAGAAGAGGCCACTTAATTTAAGTAGAGGGAATACAATAAAGAGGTAGATTAAAACATACTTGGTTTGCAAGAATGAATAAAGATATACAAGATTTGGGTATTAATGTTAATTTGACTATAAATAGAGGCGAATGGCAGAAAAGAATTCATACAGCCAACCCATCTGGTTGGGATGAAGCTAGAATAAAGTTGATAGGTCTTGGCTGTGTTTTGCTGCCTAGAGAGAAACATCTTATCTTTATCCCTGACAAAAGGCATCTTACTCTTTAATTTAATTAGGTGGGTTCCTAATCTTATACTAGAATTAAAAGTTACAATGGTTGTCGACTTGCCCTTTTTGGTGGGAGTTACACTCAAAATTTTGGTTATAATCAGACCTGACTGATGGTAATCAGGCTTCTCCATGCCAACCACAAAGCAGGCCTGGCTGTGGCTGTTACTTGTTAGCTTGAAGATGGCAGCCAATCAATGTGGTAGTTAGGAGATTCAACTTTGATATAAACAAAGAATTAGGGAAGAGAAAAAGTGTTTTTGTTTTTTGGGTTTTGATTACTTATTCTTTGCTATCCAAATTTCTATGCTGCACATTACGTGGGAGGAGAGTCCTGTTGTCTTTTCATTTGTATGTGACGGTTAGAGTAGAGACTTGCTGCCATGAGAGGTAAGAAGATAGACCGTTGCTGCAAAGTCTAACTGTCATGTCAAGGACGCACTATTGGATTAAAAGCATGGTGTTTGGACTTTGAGGCTTGGAACTTGAAGTACAGTGAGGGATTAATTCAACACCTTCTTTTATCGTATTCTATCCACTTTTTGAATAGAGATATTTATCAACGGGATTGTTGAAACATGCTTGACTAGTAAAATAGAATCTTGGGTGATACTTATGGTACAAACATTGCATTTGTCTTGGGCTTGTTAACCGTATGTGGGTCAAAAAGCTTGGTGGTATTGCTTTGGTCTTGTCGTATGCTTCTGGTTGATGTTACCATATTCTTAAAAATATTGCAAGCCAAATCATATATGTAACACTTATGTTTATTTTCCTTAGGCTGAAAGTGCTTCAGATTGGAGGTACCTGATGAATATATTGCTCCCACAAATTTTTCCAGCACTTATGTTCTTTCTTGTGGGCTACATGTGCCTAATGTTGGAGGTTACTAATGTGCTACAGCTGGATGGACAATGATTCCATTGAATACTGAAATAATAATGATAAAAAATGTGTTTTACGTGATTTTTGGATTTGTTGAATCTACTTCTTGTGCTGGGCAGACGTGCAGTTGGTTTTTGTGAGTTTTCAATTTTTGAGTATGGGAATAGAGTCATCTTATCCATTATGTTGTTGAATGTTCTCAATATATGGTCAACATCCCCTTCCATGTCATCCATGATGGTTTTCAAACTAGCTATATTTTTATGTTTTCTCAGTTTTCTTGCTGAGTATTACCTCTAGTTCATGACATGAAAGTTCTATTTTATACCTAAGAATGTTTGGTATCAGCTTTTCTGGTTCTTGGATAAAGCTATGGTTCATATAGCCTATTGGTTGCATAGAATTATTGACTAGCAATAATCAGGATATGTTTTCTGGAAAAATTCCATTTAATGCTTATGCTACCTTGATTGCTGAGATTAGAGCTTGTATTCTTGCACCAGAATGTAATTTAGTGAGGGTAGTATATGTTTTCTTTCTACTATAGTTTCTATTGCTGTGTTTTTTCTCTAGACCGAGCATTGGCTGTTGATTTAAAACAGATCCTGCTGTTGTGCGTAGGATTATTCTACTGGTTTCCTTGATGATTTTGGACAATGTTCTACTCGCCCTTTACGGATAATCCTATTTTTGAAGCTTGGAATGAATGCCTTTTAGATATTCAACTTGTTGATTTGGTTAGATAGTCGTGGTACCTCTACATAGTTAAACAAGTACTTTGTTTCTATGTATTAATTTAATAAATATCTTTAATCTAGTGGGAATATAACCCTTGGTCTTGCAAAATAAAATGTACTAGTTAGTGTGGTCTAAAATTTTTACATAGTGGACAAATGTGTTCAAAGAGTTATTGTGGCATGATTTTGAATGATGACCATTTTATGGAGAGGTGACTGATTGTGGAGGTAATCTCAGTTGCTATGATTTTTTTTCCTTTGTTTCTTCTTCTTCTATTTTGTATGTCTTTTTGGATTCTCTTTTGTGTCATATGTATCAGTCAAGTGTATTTTTGGTTGGTGGCCTAACCAATATACAATTGATATTTCTTCTTTCAAAAATCGAAAAAGGAAACATATAGTTTATTTTGTATTTCAATTTTTTCTTTTAATATTATTTGTTTATAAATTAAATAGTCTTTGTTATATTTCAATTTCCTTTCCTTTCAATATTATGGTTATTTTTATATTTTGCTCTCTTCTTATAAGCATTTGTATTATCTAAGTGATGTGAAAAATTTCCCAAAATAAAGTATTTTTGATTGAATATGTTTGTTTACCTGTTTTCCAAAATATGCATTGACATGAATTTGATAACATGCCCTTTTGTTACCTAGGTTAAGCAATTTACTTAACCTCATCATTAGTAATTAGGCAATATTTTGCATTTCCTTGGTGTATCTTGTTTGGAGAATGTTGGATTTTTATGGACAAGCTATATAATTCATTGTACTTTATTCATCCCTTTACCTTGAATGGATGGGTTGCATTATTAATTACTCGTGTATCCTTTATGGAAATGGTGATGAACACTATTATCCAACCCTAGTAGTACATGAGCTTATCTAGGTTTAATATCTTGAGCCTTTGGACCAAGGTGGTTGAGTTGAATGTTCCTAGAAGGTTTTGGTAAAGTAGATGCCATTTATAAGTATATACTGACCATACGTACAATCCACTAGTAGTGATCTTGGGGCTATACCAAGGTGTATTCTCCAAGAAAAGGGGGGCCAAGGGTTGTTTGTTTAGTATTTAACTACCCAACTAATGTTTAGATGATGAGCAGATATTGAATTGGATGACTTTGAATGTGGGAATCCAGCTGTACAGTGTAGGGAAAAGATTGTTGGGATCTATTTTTTTATAAGCAGCCATCACATGACGTCTCTTATAGAAAACTACATGGGAATTTTAGAAATACATCTTACATTTGTGAATGCTAAGTGCAAAAATAAACTGAACTAAGTAGCTCATGCATGCTGATGTGTTACTTATATTTCCATTTTTCTTGAGAAACAATCAGGTGATTGTATTAATGGAAAAAGTGAAAAGGCAAACAGAACAAGGGGTTAACCCCACAGATGTGGGGGGTACTCCCTCCCTCGAGATGGGGGAGAAAAACCCCACAGAAACGACACACAACAAAAGAGAAAAACCAAACTATGATAGTTGCTTTCCACCAGCCCTCCCCACAAAAATTTGCCCCTCCCTGGGCCTTGTCAACTGATACATTCAAAACCAAAAGACAAAAAACCTATAACCCTAATAGGACACGGACACCTGTGTTCCATTTTTATAAAACTTGTCATGTGACAAATCACGTCTAGCATGGGCAATTAGCCCATTCCCATCTATGCAGGGAGTCCAAGACTTCCCTGAACTTTTTAGTAGCAATGAAGCTGGCTACTTCTTGAAACTCTTTATACCTTTGGTCTTGTTGTCTTTGATCCTTTGTAGACCTAGCTTTGTCTTGGTGGAATCTTGCTGAAACCCTCTGTATATATCTTCTAAGATCAGGCCAAGAGGTATGACAACCAATCTCTATTACTGCATAAGGATAGTGCCCAGAACGAAGCCATCTTTGAACGCTCGTAGTATGGGCATTCAGTTGCTGTTTAATTAACTCCTCTTCCTTCCGAGCCACTTTGGTCCTCTGGGCCTTAGCCACCTTCTCCCTTTGCACTCTCTCAAGAGCTTCACGATGTAGATCCTCCTGGATCTGCGTTTGCAACTCTTCCTCCAGTGCACAGTGACGAGAGGCATCTTGTAGCTCCCGTAGACGCTGCAACTTCATGAGCCAGTTGCTTCACCTCTTGAAGCCTAATCCTTGCTGCCTCATCTTGCCTTGAAATCTCAGCCATCCACCAAATTTGGTCTTGAGCGCATGCCTCTTGAATGGCATGCTATAGTTTTGCTTCATATTGGGATTGAAGCTCTTGGCATGTTTGCGCTTCAAGGTGTTGAAAATGCTCTTGTTGTGGTGGCTTGGTAACAAACCCTGATCCAGAGCACCAACCCCAGCCAACGGCCAACTAGAATCCCTATCCTTCGGCCCTTGCAAGATAGAGGCCGAAGACTCTCCATCTAGGGAAAGGTGACACCATGAATAATACTGTCTAGCTGAATAGACTCAGGACGACACAATTGCTTTGGGTTTGGCTGCATTCCACAAGGTCAAGATTAGGCCAGAATGCCACCCTTGCTTACCCTTCCAAAGAATGGCTAGAAAACATTTTGGCAAATTAACAGGATGGCCCAACTGTAAACTGCGCAGGAAAGAGAAATGAGAACCCTGGAGCTTCCAAGTGTTCCTAGACTGAACAAAATAGCGCTCAACAAGTCCAGCCACATCTTATATTTCCATTGAAAGCAATTGGGGAATGACCTTTTAATATGGATTACTTATATTTGAAGAAGAATGTGAGTGTTTGTGCATCTCTTTATAGGCTCTTCTCTCAACTTTTAGCATTGCTAAAAAAGTTTGGTGTCTTAGGGGTTTGGTTGAAGTGGATCGTACATTAGCTTTCTTTATAATTGAATAATATAGGCAGGTTACATGGCTATTAAAAAGCATTTTATGTTGCTATTTTATTCTTTGTTTCATTATCAAATTCATGATCGACTAAACACCATGTCTATCATCTCTGAAAACTCGGTTCTACAAATATATCTGACTTCTTATATTACAATTTGGCTTTTACAACAGTTCATCTTGAATGAAAAACTGCATTATACTTGATGAGAAATTAGGGAATTATGTCAGAAAAATTTCATCTCTGCAATTTTAAGCTATCTGTGTCAATCTCATATAAAAAGCTTTTCAAACCTCTGATTTTATTCCATAGCTTTTGCTTTGTGGATTCTTTTGTAAAATACAATATTGTTTATTTTTAATACTCCAAAAATACCAAAAGCTTTAATGTGGGATATCATACAATATCTAGGTGTGGTTTTGGACTCCTTATGTATGGTTTTGGATCAAAGAAAATGTTGCTTGAAGATTTTGCTGCTTCTACTTTGGTTGACGGAGGAGTTGTTGTCATCAACGGATACCTTCCATCTGTTAACCTAAAAAATGTGAGTTTGCCAGATCTGTAGCAATTCCAAAATGCTGTAATTCTATGCGTATAACTGTTAACATTCTTGGTTGACGTTATAAGGTTTATGACCGTTGATGCTTGATATGATAAATTTTGGATAGATGTTTCATATTTCTTAATATAACGCTTATATTCTCCTTCCTTTCATTTTTTGAATGCTACTTAAATGATTTTGATGCTAATCTGCAGCTTTACATTATAGGCCCTACAAGCATCATCTTTGTGTGTTAGTTTTTTAGTACATCCATGATCGATCAATCAAAGGCGTAGTATATGTTATTATAGTGGTATTGTTCTTGACCACTGAAGATGAACCAGCATGGATTCATGTTTTATGAATCAAAACTGTTTAAACGTTTTTTTGCTTTTTCTACTTTTTGGAGTCATTTTTAATAGTATTCAGAATTCAATTGAGAAATTAGATTTTTTATGTGTGGTATACGTAAAAAGAAAATTTTTAATAATATCGTAAAATATCAATACCTTTGGATATTAAGAGCGTCATGAAGCAACTGAATTGAATTCTGAAGAAGCCAAAAATGATGTTTAAAAATAGGATGTGATTTGCGGTCATACAATGTTGGTGTGTTGGACCTAATTTTTTGAATAAGTCATTTAAAGAATCTTAGTAACAATAACTATGGTTTGTGTAAATAAAACATTATAGTTAACACATTTAATAACATCATTAAGAAACAACTGAATTGAATTCTAAGGAGTCAAAAATGACATTTACGTGTAATTTTACACTTGAATGCCTTTTTTTTTGGGTTCAAAGTTGTAAAATTGTAATTGTAGTATATTGTAGTTTCTAGCCAAATACAGTGAGCGGAATCATGTACAGAATTGTCCTAATGATAACTGTTGTTCTTGTGAACAAAACATTATAGTAAGCACATCAAAAATAAGGCTGAAGTGTTGAACAACTTAAAACTGTGAACTGTAGGAAATAATAAAATGGCATGTGGTCTTGGACAGCATGCAATTCTTCTGACTGCCTTCCTATGAAATGCTAATCGCTGTGAAAGCTAATCATCAATGTGTGAGTGTGTGGAAGTTGGATATTAGAAATACAAGTGAACAACATAAGTCACCAACAACACTTAAGTCTACTGTAGAGGCTTTTTGTGATTCTCTTAGGTGCATGATCCGGCTGAAATTTGGGTAAGTGTTATAATTTAGACAATTACAAAGTGAACTGTAGTTAAGAATTATTTTAAGTATTTCTTTTCATAAAATTTGCAGTAGTTCAGATATTTTCTGTTTTTCTCAGTACCGTTTAATATAAGGTCCTACAAATGCACGAAGACTTCTATATCCCTATATAACAATGAACACATGTTCCTGAATAATAGTATCATATAAACATACCATAAATTGGAAACAACTGTTTAACTAAATACAGCATGTTCTTGCATAATTCTGATCAAGGAGTACTCTTCTACTAATTGAGACACTTTTAAAGTACCTTCTAAGATTCTCGTCAAAATAAGAATCCTGGAGATTTAGCAAGTACTTCCTTGGCTTGAACATGCATACATAGAATGGCTTTTGGATTACAGAGTGCACACAGAGGAAGTTTAGGTTATAGTAGATCTGAATGTATTATTAAAAGAACAGCTGATTTCAATTGTCAATGATTTGGTAATAAAATCTGAGAATAATTTGAAATGTTTATAGGTTAGGAGTAGAGTGGTAGTGTGATTGTAATCATCATCATCATCATCTTAGCCTTGTCGCAACAAAATGGGGTTGGCTACATGAGTTCTTTTTCATCATTTGCCTTTATGAAGAGCTAGATCTTTGTTTATTTGCAGTTTCTTTAGATCATCTTTACTTGTTTTTTCTCATATCTTTTTTTGATCTTCCTCTTGGGGGCTTTTCTGAAACAATGATGGAGCAACTTTTTCTATAGGCTCGTTATCTGATCTTCTTTGCACATGTCCGAACCATTCAAGATACCGTTCTTGCAACTTATCTAAAATAAAAGCCACTCCGAGTCTTCCTCAAATGTTTGCATTGTGTAGTTTATCTCTTTTAGTAATATTAAACATCTATGTAAGCATTCACATTTTTGTCCTCTAAGATATCATGCCTGATTACTATCCTCTAAAAGTTTCCCTTTAGTTTTATTGGGATTCTTTGATCACGTAGAGCATCATTAGCTTGTCTTTGTTTTGACCATCTTGCCTCAATCCTATTGCTTATATCTTTATCAATTTTACCATCTGATTGGAGCATTGATCCTAGGTGGTGGAACTATTTGTAGTGAGAGAGTTTTTAGCTTTGAATTGTCACTTCTATTTTACCACTATTTATGTTATTGAAGCTTCATGCCATATATTTTGTCTTATGGCGGTGTGATTGTAATAGTTTATGATAATGAGTGCTCATGAGATGGGAGTAGTAGTAATAACAATGGACAATGATTGCAGAAGTAAGAGTAATTGATGGTAGAATTGTGATAGTGAGAGAAATAATTCATATGTCCATAGAGAGTGAAAATTACTGTTCCAAAATGAGACATAAACTTTACATATTTATAGGCTAGGCATTTGGGGCCATACTAGATTCATGGGAACAAGCTTTTTCTAATAGCTACATCAGACAAGACTTTTCTTGTGTTTTGGGGCTGTCCAACATGCCATCTGCTCACATATATATTTTTTAATTTTTAATGTTTAAAAATGTATCATTTGGTTTATGACCTTGTGGCTTTTTGACTTCTACATCATTTTTCTCCTTTTTAAAAACATTACCTAGGTTTTTAATAAAAATATTGAACATACGGCTTCTAAAACTTTATGAAAAATTCAAAAATTCTGCATGTACACTATGCTTGACATGGATGAAAGACAATGAGGTCACAATGTTGAGGAGATGCTAAGAGAGTATACTTAAGTATGATTTGTTAGTGTACTAACAGGGTAAGACCTCAAATGACCAACCTCTTAATTTTCATTACATTTTTTTCTCCAACTTCTCCAACTTCTTAGAACATGATGCTAGACTTACACTAGCAACTAAGAATAATATGACTCAATATAATGGTGGCCTGATTATAGGGCCTATGTACCTCCTACCTTCATTGCTTTTAAAATGTTGTTGATAAGATGAGACTTTTCAACTTTTCATAATTTTAAGGATTAATGCATCAATAGTATATATTCTATCTTTACTAGTACTATGATTCCTCAAAGCTATGACTTCCCATCACTTAAGATGCTAGAAGACATCAAATATTTATGTGACTCACTTGTTTCTAGTTTTATTTTACAAGTAGCACCAATGGATGTGGTTGGATGTAATCCTAATCCTCTGTTATGTTTTCACGAAATAAGATTATTTACTTTATATAATATGTTAAAAATAGTGGGTAGGGATAAAAAATATATCAATTTCAATTACTTTGCCCATGCAATATGGTGTTGCATTCCCATAATAAGGGCCATCTAACTCGAAGAATTTGGTCATCATTCAACCATGAGTTGGGTTACCTTTTGGTTCTATGCTACACAAATAAAGCTTTACTCAACCATCATTTTTACACTGTACCTTTTGAATGGTGCTTGCTTCATTGAAAACCTTTGGGTATTGTGCAACTCAACCCACTAATGCCTTAGGATATTAAGCCTAAGTAAGCATATTTATAGGTAGGGTTGGATAGTAATGTTCATCTTCATTTCAAGGATAGGGTGTGTAAAAAAATAAATAATTCAAGCCATCCATTCAAGGTATGGGATTGAGTATATTATTATTAAAAAGACTCATTAATGATCCCTAGAAACACTACATGTTTTACACAAGGCACACTTACTAAATGCATCATTCACCTAATTGCTAACTATGAATTTAGGTAAATTATTTATCCTAGGGCCCAAAGGGCTTCTAATCATAATTCACATAAGTTTATTTTATGGAAAGCAAGTAAACACACATAATCCACATTTGTTTTTCTTTTCACAAATAAATAAACATAATTGCTAGTAAATAAATGGGGTTCGTATATTAAACCCGGAATAAATGAATATCAAATTGCTTACGTAAAAGGAAACAATTAATTATCGCAAAATTACAAATCATTCATTAAGCATTAAAAGACTTATTCCAAAGGGACTTGTAGGCTTCAAAGTGCATGTATGCACACCTTAAAATAGAATTAAAGAAACTGAACATCTCAAGTAAGTTTTTAGGTGTCATTCAAAAAACTAATGAGGGACCATCATTTGTTGTGATGGTAAGGTACTTGTTTCTCAAGTTGTAATACTTGGGCTTGAGCCTAAGTGCAATCACTCAAAAGAGGTTAGGTTTTCACTCATCCATTGACCTTCTTAAGACTCTGCCTTGGCAGGATGATCATTGAGCCTCTAGGTGATGATCCTTTATTCAAGAATACCACCCACATTAAGCAATGGAGAATTATCCTAGCCATCGAGTATCACTATTATTCTAAGTAATTATTAGGAGCAGGGATAGAAATTGAAGCAGTCAATGCCTGTCATAGGGCAATTTGTCCATAAAATAAATTCAATATTTAAAATACCTTTTAATTAAAATGCATTATTTTAAAAAATCCTTAAGCAGCCTGTCATCCTGCCACAGCTTAAGACGTATATGCAATTTTTACCTATTGTATATATTTGTTACTCTGCTTGTCAATTTCTATCCCTGATTGGGAGTCTAAAGCTAAAAAGAAGAGGAAGTGGATGACTGCTGCTTTTTGTGAATAGAGTTTGCATGTAGGAGAGTTGCAACAGATGGGTTTATTTCTCTCAAAGAAAAGGGCTGTTACTGTCTCACACCACTGATTATAGATGAATGTTTACATAGGTTCATGAGGGGATGGAAATTAACCAATATTTCCTCCATTTTAAAGCACCTCTAGTCTCTGAAATTTCTTTAAATGTGAAGGCAGAAACATGGGGAGTTTAAAACCAACTTTATTTCTGTTTCCTTTTTTTCTAACAAGCATACTTAACATAACAATGACCCTACAAGAGCAGAAAAACATCATAACCTGAATGGTTTACCAAATTCTTATATCTATATATACATTGAACAGAGTACAGATTTTTCTTTTAATAGAACACAACAAATAGAACACAGCAACCATGAAAAAACAAGGGTGTATGATTTTTTCTTTTAATAGAAGAGAGGATTGATTTTAAAGGTATGGTGCACCCCCACCAAAGAAAACAGAGAGGAGGGGGGGGGGGGCACCGACCCGGTGGAGGGGGGCAAGTACCCCCCACCACCCGAGTCTGACAACCCCTTATGGGTTCGTCGGCAGGCGCAATCGGGGTGCTCCAGTTCATGGAGGATATCCAAAGTGTTCCGGTGGTCCTCCGTGTCCATGAAACTGGCCGCCTGCTGGATACCCTGCATGGTTGATTTCCGTCGGCTCCTGTCTGCCCACGAGGCACCAACATTCGGATGGAAGCGCGCAGAGGTTTGGTGGATATGGCATATGAGCTCAGCCTAGGAGCTCTCACAGCTGATGCCAAGAATGAGGTATGGGCATCACCCCCCTCTTAGCCATTGTCGGGTGTTGTGCTCATGAGCTCGGTCGAGCTGCCGCTGTCGCTGGTCCTCCTCCTCTTGAAGCTGCTCTTGCTCTGCCTGTTCGCGTTGTCTCTAGGCCACGTCTTCTTGGATCAACTCTTCCCGCACTTGGGCTCAGATTTCGTCAATTAGGCGGGCCCTAGTAGCCTCGACCATGAGGTCTTGTTGCCTCACCTGCTCTTGTTCGTGCTCAGAGAACTGGGCTTCCAGTTCAGCTCGGGCTTGCGCGAGGGCCTCATGCCATTTGGCTTCCCACTCCCTTCTCTCAGCCTCCCGAGCCTCGTCCACGGCCCTCTACGTGGCTTGCTAAAGCTCCTCATTCCAGTTCCCCTGGCCAAAAGTCTCTGGTGGGGGGCAACTGGTCTGTTAGGGCGATCGGGGGGGGGGGGGGGGCGGGGGGGGGGGGGGGGGGGCACTGTTCCCGTTGGGTCCTCTAGCCCCACGTGAAGGTAGAGCCCCAGAGGTGCCAACCGCTCCCTTGTCCGGGCAAAACCGTAGGGTCCTGGGGCCTTGCTGAGAGGGGGGCGGCGTTTTGGAGAGACCCCTACCGGGGGGGGGGGACAGAGGACAATGGGTGCTACCCCCCACCACAGGGCCAGAATTAAACCAGAGTGGCGGCCGTGGCGCTTGAGCAGGATGCCCTCCTTAAAAAAGTGGGGGAGGTTGACCTGGCGACCCAACTTGAGACAACGTAGAAAAGCAAAGTGTAGGCCTTGTAGCTTGGAACCGTTGCTAGATTGGACAAAAAATTTGTCCACCAGATCTGCACCCCGGGCCCAGAGGCGGGGCAAGGAAGATCTGGGTACCTGTCGGCTCCTGGTTCGAGGAACAGGCCCATCAAAGAACATTTCTGCGTCTTGCAGGCCTCGGGTGGAAGGCAAAATGACCTTTCCATCGATCTGGGCCCCCAGACAGCTAGCGATTGAAGATTTTGTAATCAGGATTTCACGGCCTCGAAAAAAGGTGTGGTCATCGACCCAGTTGGAGAAGAACGTGTCGTTTGCTAGATCTGGATCCCTGACCAGCCGTTGTAGAGGGTCAGACTAGCTGCATTAGGTCACCATCTGCCAGAGCTCTTCATCCTCCTGGAATGCAGCGCAGTCCGATTCAAATGTGGACATGATTCCCATCGTTGCCTCGATTTCTTTCCACGCCTTGAGAGCCTGGGAGACCAGCCGCAGTGGGGGGGGGCATCGTTTCTGCAGGAAAACAATGTTGTTTCGTGCTTTCCATGCTACTCATAAAAGTAGCGTGGCCTAAGAGTCTCCTGTGAGGCGCATCCGGGGGGGGGGGCATCGCTGTTGCGTGCCACATGGCGCGCATGCACTCACAGTCAAACACGAAGTGTTGCACCGTCTCTGCTGCAGCGCCGCATGAAGGACAAGTGTCGTGTTGCAGAATCTCGCGCCGTCGTAGGAGGGCACGCACGGGTAGCACGTCCCATTTGAGCAACCACAGAAAGATTTTGATTTTTTCGGGCAACCGCCCTTGCTAGATTTGCTGCCAGCCTGCGATTCGGGGATATTTGGCTATCAGAAGGGCACGCGGCTCGAGGCCCCACCATCCCCGAACCTACATCACTCGTGCGTGCTGGCACAACGCTTGCCAGAGCCTAGAATCTTGCGCTCCTGTTTCCTAACGCAGATATTTGGCATTCATGATGCGGACCCACATGATTGGTTCTCTATGCGGGTGCATAAATCGAAGCACCAACCATTGTTGTCCTAGCATCAGCTCGTCCTCGAAGGATGTGATGCCCAAACCCCCTACATTCCGGGGGCACGCCACCCATTCCCAGCGGACCAAGTAGAGTTTGCTCCCCCCATTGCCCCCTTCCCAGATGAAGCTACGGATCAGCGTGTTAATTGCATTGATGATGGCGTTAGTGGGGGTGGCAACAATTGCCATGAAATGAGCGATTGCCATGAGGATTCCCGTTGCCACAAGCAGGCATCCTTTGCAGCTTAGGAATCGATTCCCCCAGTGGCCCATTTTTCTCTCAATTTTCTCCACCAGTGGGCCCCATGCCATGGTTCGCCCCCATCGGAAGAGGGGGATGCCCAAATAGGTGTCATTGCTTGTCCCTGGCAGGATGTTCAAAATTTGTATCACCCAGTTTTTAACTTGTTCATCAACATTAATGAAATGGGCTGAGGATTTGGTCCTATTGATTTCCAGCCCCAACTCGGCAGCCAGGTGGGACAGAGCAACGTTGATGCATCGTGCCTGCAGGATTGCCGCCCTACTGAGCAGCATCGTATCATCTGCATAGTGTTCGGCCCGACATGCCACCCCGACAATGTTCAAACCATCCACCCCGGATGTGTTGCAGTAGTGTTGCATTAAGTCCATGGCGATGATGAAGAGGAGGGGTGAGAGTGGGTCCCCTTGCCTCAGCCCCCTACTTGGGGTTGACAGGCGCCCCCCCCCCCACGTCAAAGGAGAAACTGGCCGAGGACTGAATGTGGATGAATTGCAGATCAAACCCCTTCAGGTTCATAATGGACTGCAATGCCTCCCAGCTGAGTGTGTCGTATGCCTTTGTGATGTCAAGCTTGAGGCAAAGCCCGGGGAAGCCTGAATTTCGAAGCGAATGAAGCACCTCCTGCATGAGGAGGATCTGATCTTGAATGGCCCGCCCCTGCACGAAACCCGCTTGGTTGATCCCCACAAGCCTGGGCATGAGCGGTACAAGCCTATGCACTAGCAGCTTGGAGAAGATCCGAATGAGTACGTTGCATACTTCGATAGGGTGGAAGTGTTTAGGGCGATGTGCGTCAGAGTGCTTCGGAATGCACACAATGCGGGAGCAGATGAGTTCCCTCCGGACCTGTCTCCTGGTTAGCATGAGATTGAACACATCTAGCATATTGGGTCCCACAATATCTAGAAACGTCTTAAAAAATTCAAGGCTCCAGCCATCTAGGTGCTTTTCCTCCCAGCATGCTGTTGATCATAGCAGTGAGTTCTTGCTAGGAGAATGGGGCTAGCAGCTGTATGTTGGTGTGCTCGCTCAACACTTGCAGCACGTGGAGCGAGATTGGCCTGGTGGGGCGCTTGGCTCAGATCCCGCCCCAGTATTGCGCCAGCTCGTGCGTAATTTGCTGTGGGTCCTCAATTGTCTCCCCGTCCTGGTTGTGGAGACAGCGTGGTTGGCTTCCCCCACGTGTCTTGGCCTTGGGAAAGAAGAATCAGGTTTGCCTGTCCCCCTTCCTGATCCATTGGACCTGGGAACGTTGCCGCCAGTATGTCTCTTCTTCCAGGTCAAGGGATTGGAGCTGTCGCAAAGTGTGTTGCTCCTCCATGTGTAGGTCCTCTCCTGCTTCCTGCCGGACCTAGATCTAGCCAAGTTGATCTTAGAGCATCCGCAGGCCCTTTTGAAAGGAGAACTTATCATCCACAGGTAGGGCCCGGATGGCCCACTTCAGATGAAGTAAGGCCTCCTTAAGGAAGTTTCGGGGGTCCCCCTGGCCAGGTCGGTAATCTACCCAGATGTCCTCCACCAACGGCCTCAACCACAGCTTGGCTAACCAAGCAGCTTTGAAACGGAATGATCGTGGGGCCCAGGGCTTATCTGGCCTGATAGAGCAGGTCAGCGAGCGGTGGTCTGAGGCGATCCTCTACTGTCTTGAAACACAGACAGAGGAATGGGGGAGGAGGTTAGTGCTGACACAAACTCGATCAATTCGGGTGAGGACGCGGTCCGGGCCTTTCCTCCTATTACTCCATGTGAAATGGTAGTTCTTAATGGGCAGGTCCACCAGGGAGAAGGTTTCCAGAAAGGTTTGGAATTCATGTGCTCTCGGTGGAGGGGGGGGGGGGGGGGGGGGGGGGGGGGGGGGGGCAGCCCCCTTGGATTTCTCCCAAGGGTGGAGGCATTGGTTGAAATCCCTCACCACGATCCACGATCGATGGTCTTGGTGCCCCCCCTCCCAGATCCACCTGACCCGGGAGCGTTGCCATCAGTATGTCTCTTCTTCCAAGTCAAGGGATTGAAGCTGATGCAAGGTGCGTTGCTCCTCCATGTGCAAGTCCTCCCCAGCTTCCTGCTGAGCCTGGATCTGACCAAGTTGATCCCGGAGGGTCCTCAGGCTCATCCTAAAGGAGAACTTATCCTCCACCAGGAGGGCTCAGATGGCCACTTCAGACGAAGCAAGGCCTCCTTAAGGAAGTTCTGTTGATCATCGTGGCTAGGCTGGTAATATGCCCAAATGTCCTCCACCAATGGTGGCAACCACGACTTAGCTAACCAAGCAGCTTCGAAGCGGAACGATCGTGGGGCCTGGGGCTTATCCAACTTGAAAGAACAAACCAGAGAGCGGTGGTTCGACACGACCCGCTCCTGCCCCGAAATGTGGATAGAGGAGTGGAAGAGGAGGTCGGAGCTGATGCAAACCCGATCGATTCGGGAAAGGACATGGTTCGAGCCCTTCCTCCGATTACTCCAAGTGAAACGACAGTTCTCAATGGGCAGGTCCACCAGGGATAAGGATGCCAGAAACGCCTGGAACTCTTGCACCCTCGGTGGAGAGGGGGGGGGGGCAGCCCCCCCCGGATTTCTCCCAAGGGTGCAAGTGTTGGTTGAAATCCCCCACCACAATCCACGAATGATGGTCTAGCACCAGTGCCGCCACTCGGGTCAACCTATGCAACCGCTGTTCCCAGTTCTGTGCCCCGTAGAAATTAGTCAACCAGATCCCCTGGGAGGGGAGCTGGACGGAAATGGCCCACTGCGACGCATCCATGAGCATCATGGCGTAGCGTGCCAAGATGGCAAGACCACTAGCTTGGCCCAGGCAGGGGTGCACATGGGTGGTCCAACCTTCCCATTGGAGAAGGTGCGATTCCATTGCTTGCAACTTGGTCTCTTGGAGGCAAACAATGTCACAATCCTCATCACGAACAATTTTGCGCAGGGTATTTCTTTTATAGGGGCTACCCTTCCCCATACAATTCTAGTTGAGCAGCTTCATACGTGATCGGGGGTGCGGTGGTGGTAGACCTCTCGGAGGGTCTGTTGAAGCCCCATGTCGATGTTCCGTTGGGTCTGTTTGCCTCTAGACCGGCTCTCACTCGGGCGTCCGGGTCGGCCTTCTTCGTCCTGCGCCACTAGGCTGCACCTGGGTCCCTCAGGTGTGGGTTCCTTCTCCTCCTGGCGCCTTCGGGTCTTGGTGCTCCCCCGAACCACATGCACCCAGTCGCTAGGGGGGGGGGAGCTCGATCTTTGGCTCTTTGGGTGCGGCGGTCAATGGTGATGAGGGGGTTTAGGGAGACTCTGTTGTGGTGCTGTGGGTTGT